>HG995343.1:9746791-10346791 GCA_905333045.1 Lysandra bellargus
TTGGATTACTGACAGTGGATGTAACTTATCACGGGCTCGGGAAGTAATTCTGGTCGGAATTAGAACCACAGTATACATAATCAGTAGATTAAGTTCATACTAGAGTCTTGACATCCCGGTTGAAGGCTTGGTTTTAGATAACTTAGAATTACTGTAGGTAGCTGCGCTGCAGTTTTACACTTTTGTAGGTACCGGCGACTTATTGTAATTATTGTAGTTAAGTCATATTGTAGTCCATGTAATTTTGTTATGTAAATCTGTTTCGTTTTAGTAAATAAACCATTAAATACACAGTAGACTATATGTTCATACAAGACTGTCCGATCGAAAGCATACATAGATTTTAGTAATACTCCTATCTTTCTTTTGATTAATTTCCTTGTGAGTTTCAAGAAATTTTAGCATGCCCCACGGGCTCCCTATAAGATCGTGTCCTGACTTGTAAGAGTGGTGGGTATGTGTATCCTGCAATTTATGCAGAATACACATTACACATTCCAGGATTGCCCGGTAAAAACCGTGGTTTCAAATAGCTTTAAAGAGCAAAACAATGCATGGCGCTCGCGTTTTTCTGTGTTACCTACATGAATTTTATTTCAAAGACACGCCTTCACTACTGTATAACATTTACACTGTGTGAAACATTTCATTACCTGGGGGCTGGGACTGGACCCTCCTCAACTAGGTCGCGAACATTACTCTGATTTTAAGCAATTCAATTGCTCAGAATGAGGTTCTTATTATGCCTGATTGCGCATTCCAGTTGGTACTGGCGACTTGCTCCAATTTTTAAATTGCTTCCACAAAAATACAGGTAACATTTCTGAGCGTATAATATATAATATCGTACTTTTTATTTTGACTTAGGTCAACCTATGTCCACATTATAACTGTACTGTTTTCGGTTTGTTACCATAAAAATTAGAAGCTGCAACTGTGCCGAGTCCTCTGCATAATGCATTCCTTTTAGTCCTTTAAATTTCCAGTAATTTTGTGAAACACAACGCTAGCGTTATTTTACGTCGAACAAAACTTTTTGTTTAATGTCTGTGCTGTGTATCTTATTCAATTCGCATAAAACATTTCTAGCAAATGTGTTTCTTTAACGATAATTCCTTTAATAAAGGTATTCTGACCGAGGGCAGGGTGAGAGGTCACATGTTCCGCACGGCCTCATAAATCTTAATATTAAGCTTTTAAACTCATTCAATATCGCTTATCCGAAGTTACCGGAAACTCCTGAATACCAACAAAAGTGTATCAACCTCCGAAACCGCGCGTCACGCCCAATCCGTAGTCACTAATGACGAGTATTGTTCAGCAAAAGGTCCTGTCCTGTGTAACTGACCTTCAGGTCAGTTACTCAGGACAGAACAGTCAAAGGGACTGACGAGCTTTGTATATTTTTTTTCCAATATGCAATAATAAAATAATATGATGAGCTTCGTGTATTTTTTGCAATATGCGATAGTAGACAGCGGACCTAGCAATACAATACTATAATTATATAGCAATAATATAATTTATAATATAATTTGCAATTTAACTACAACCTGGCTACAAATGTTTTCAGTTGTTATGACTGTGATTACCTAAATAGCTGTTTATATTAACACTAGACGTTCCGCGCGGCTTCGCCGGCGTAAATTAGATATTTTAAAGACAAATTAGTCGATGAAAAATAGCCTATGATCCTTTAAGTGGTCTACTTCTTATACGTGCCAAATAACAGAAAAATTGCTCCAGTAGTTCGTGAGATAAGCGCCTTCAAATAATTTCCCCCGTTTTTTTCCACATTTTCCTCTGTTTCTTCTCTCCTATTAGTCGTAACGTGATAAAATATAGCCTATAGCCTTTCTCAATTAGTGGACTATCTAACACTGAAATAATTTTTCAAATCGAACCAGTAGTTCCTGAGATTAGCGCTTTCAAATAAGCCCTTTCAAATAATTTCTTCCCGGTTTTTCCACATTTTCCTCTATTTCTTCGCTCCTATTAGTCTTAGCATGATAAAATATAGCCTATAGCCTTCCTCGATAAATGGGCTATCTAACACTGAAAGATTTTTTTTAATCGGACCACTAGTTCCTGAGATTAGTGCGTTCAAACAAACAAACAAACAAACAAACTTTTCCGCTTTATAATATTAGTATAGATTATATTTTGGCACTTACAATCAGGCTCTCGACTATTTTCGGGTTTACGTTTAAAATATAAGTGCACTTTTAATTTTTCGCTATCAATTTCGTAAATGAAACACGAACTGTTATCAAAAGAACTTCATCTCACTGTCCGCAGTTCAAAAACCTTTAAAAGTTGTTAACCCCTATTGACAAGAATGCCATACAAATTCTAAAAGTTTTTCCATTACACTTGTATAGATTTCACCCGGGGATTATAATATATAGCAAACCGGAATCAAATTTATACGAATCCGTAAAAGTCAAAACATTTACTAAAGCTTACAACTCACTCTACGTACGTGGATATAAAAATTACTGGTATTTTGGTCACCAGTTAGAGTTTCATTTATAATAATAAAATCTATTATGTATGCTTCACACCACGTCATAATAATATTAATCATAATTTCATCAATGGTTATAGCTAATGCTTTTTAATGCTAATTTGATTTTGTCTATTTTGCAAAATACTTTGAAGTAAGGCAATTTTAAATTTATCTTAATTTAATTTTAGTATTTTACGCCTTAGGAATTAGGATTTTTTGTTATTTCTTAAGGCGACGCCTTGATAGTTTGGCTGTAGCGATGCCGATTTTTCTCAGCAATGACTGAAGCTAAGAAACTAAAGTTCATTGTCGGTATTCATCATGTCTTTATCTTTGAATTGCCCATAGCATAACACGATTGGACAACTTTTATAACACAGAATTACCAATCGAAAAGACCTCTGTAAAAAAAGGGATTCCTATTTTTCCAACAGAGGAGAGTGATTTAAGGTTCCAAAATTTGTACATAAATTGGTTGAAGCATACACTTTAATATGTGCATAGCTTATATGAAATGTATTTATGGTTTTTAAATTACGCCACAAAAACCATGTTATCGCTTACGCCCTTTCCATTTTTTGCTGTTCCATTGCTCGTTTTCTATGAGAGGCCGGCCCGGCCTCTCATAGAAAACAAGCAATCTAAAACATATCCAACACGGTTTCTTACTTTAACGCGGCGTCACCTTAAATAGATTACACCCGCAACTCCGTTGCGCCAAAATTCGTTTATAGCGCGGAAATCGAATATTTTTCCGTGTTCAAAAGTACCTCCTGCCCTTTCCCGGGGCTCAAAGTATCTCAACTTTTTATCAAAATCGTAACACAATAAACGTAAAACAAGTATTTCATCAAAATCGTTTCAGCAGTTTCAACGTGAAGTGGTTACAGCGAGACAGACAGACCGAAACACTTTCACATTCATAATGTTACTAGCTGTCCTGGCAAACGTTGTTTTGCCATTTAAAGTATTTCTACTTCATCAGTTGATACAAAATCTTACCCCCTCTTTTGTCCCCTAAGAGGGGTGGGGGGATAATTTTTATACACCAGATGTTAAGTTGGAAAAAACAGATAATAATATGAAGTAAGTCCATTAAAGAAAAAAGTTTGATACAAAATCTGATCCCCTCTTTGCTCCACTTAGAGGGGTGGGGGGGATAATTTTTATACACCAGATTTTGAGTTGAAAGAAAACAAATATATCTGCGAAAACCGTATGCAAATCGGATCAGTAGTTTTCGTGTTAAAGCAAAAGTCTTATACAAAATCTGACCCCCTCTTTCGTCCCTTTAGAGGGGTGGGGCGAATTTTTTTTATACACCAGATGTTAAGTTGGAAGAAGACAAATATATCTGCGAAAACCGCATTCAAATCGGATCAGTAGTTTTCGTGTGATAGTGGAACAAACATACAGACAGACAGACAGACAGACAGACAAAAAAACTAACCACATTTTTGGCTTCTATAGCGATGTAGTAACACCCCCCTCTTATTATTTTTTGAATATCTTTAATGTACAGAATTTTCATTTCTACAGTTTTATTATATGTATAGATAGTTATTGAAGTGGACTATCTTAATACAATGCTACAAGTTGTGTGTCTGTCTGTTACTTCTTTATGCCCAAACCGCTATTAAACGAATTTTGCTGAAATTTGGTATGGAGAATCCTTTGAGTCCCGGGAAAGAACATAATATACTTTTTATCGTGGAAAAATGTACGGTTCCTGCGATAAACAAATATTTGTGCAACCGAGTTGCGAGCGTCATCTAGTAAACTATAAAATCGGCCAAGTGCGAGTCTAACTCGCGCACGAAGGGTTCCGTACCGTTATTGAGCGAAAGTTGGCAAAAAATTGTGTTTTTTGTATGGGATATATTAATTTATAAGTATTTTTTATTATTATAAGTTATTGTTGCTTGTCTATGTATATTATATCCGGTCTATTGTGGTTAACTTGTACGTCTGTCTGCACTGGCATCTCCCACATGAGCTTGGCTGTATCGTTCTCTTTAACTTACGGTTGTGTAAGCTTATCTTTCCACCATAACTGCTCTGTATTGAAATTGTGTTTTTTGCTTAGGGCCCAGTAAATATATTGATCGATATTGTTATGTCTTTGTGTGTACTATGTTACTGCTAATTTTTCGCAACCTGAAACTATGTGTTGGATTGTTTTATCTTTGGTAAAGCATATTCGGCATTTTCCATCTGCATCTTTCTTTAGTATGTCTCGTTCGAACTGTTTAGTAATTAAAGATTGGTCCTGGATTGCAAAAATAGCTGCTTCTAGCGTAGGAGATATCATTTGTTTTTTGATCCAATTAAACGAGAGTTGTTTGTCGATGTTCTCTTTTTCTAGGACTTGTTTATGGAATTGTGCGCGCAAGGGTCTCAACTTCCAGGTATGTATTTTCTTTTTTACTATAGCTTTTTTTATATCCGTATCATTTATATTACCTCTTCCATTTAATCCTATTTCTTTTGCATATTCTTCTGCATTTACATTTATTGAGTATTTTTTTATATTTTTGTCATGTTTATTAACTGCTTTTATTAGGTAATCACCTGCATTACTTAGATGTTGCTTATATTTAATAATTTGGCTTTTATACAGTGACTCTATATTACCCTCTTCCTCCTTCCTCTGTCGGTAAGTCTTTCTACTTCTGCTTTTTGTTGGTGTGCCTTATTAAGTGCTAATAGTTTTCTTGTTTTAGTATCTATTGCATTTATATCTCTATCTTTGTAATTAACTATGCCGAATGAATATAGTAGTACTGGAGTTGCATACGCATTTATTGCTTTCATCGTATTTCTTGCGCTAAGATGCGTGTTTAGTATTTTCTTAGTTCTTTTAAAGTATTGTTTTGTTATTTGATGCCGTAGTTCCTGATGATTTAGCTTTCCAGATTCATTGATACCTAAATATTTGTATGTTTCGTTATCTTTTAAGTATGCGAATTCCTCTCCACTTAACAGTAACTGCCCTTCTGTTTGGTTTGTCGATTTTCGTCCTTCTATTATGTGTAGTGTATTGCATTTTTCTAGTCCAAATTTCATTCCGATGTCATTTGTAAATATATCTACTGTATGTATTAGAGTTTCTAGACTTTTCTTAGTTTTAGCGTATAATTTTAGGTCATCCATATAGAGTAAGTGATTTATGTTTATGCTATCCTTGAGCTGGTATCCTTTGTTTATGTATTTGTTTAAGATTTGAGATAGCGGGTTTATAGCTAGGTAGAAAAGTAAGGGCGAGAGTGAGTCTCCCTGAAACAATCCACAATTAATTTGTATTGGGTCTGTAACTACTGTTGTTCTTTCTCCGTGGGCTGTCATGATCATTTTCCAGTTTGTCATTACTTTTTTCAGAAAGCCTGTGACAGCAATAGGGCATTTATAAAGGCTAAGTAGTTTTATTAGCCACTCGTGGGATATACTATCGAAGGCTTTCTGATAATCTATCCAGTACATACTTAAGTTTTTCTTTGCGTGATACACATCTTCAAGTATTGCTTTATTGAGCATTAGGTGATCCTTGCAACCTCTGGTACCTCTCCTGCATCCGCGCTGTTCAACTGCTAGAATTTTGTTGTGTTCACAAAATAGATATAGTATGTCTGCTATTATGGACGTTAATAGTTTGTACATTGTAGGTAAGCAAGCTATGGGGCGCCAGTTCTTTGGGTTATCTGTGCTATTCTCTGTTTTCGGTATAAGGATCACCTGTCCTGTAGTGAACCATTCTTCTATGTCTTCAGCTCCATTAAAGATCCGGTCAAATGCTTTTGCTATATAGAAATGGGTACCGGTAAAGTATTTTAGGTAGAAATTTTGTATTCTATCTATTCCAGGTGTCTTCCAGTTATTAGTTTTTCTAATTGCATTCTTCAGCATCTCTACATTTATATTTTCAAACCTGTAAATATGATTGTCTGGGTTATTTTGTACATCGTTCTTTATTTCTTTTATCCATTAAATTGCTTTGGTTGTGACAATATTTGCGACCAGAAAGTTTTTATGTCCTCCTTATTTGGAAGATCTCGGCGGCTCTTGGTTTTATTACCTAAAGTCCTGTAAAATTTGTGTTAGCTTTCTTTAAAGAGTGTGTTTTGAGTTTTCCTGTTTATGATTTCTTCATATCGTTTTAATCTTCCTGCGTATAGTTTATCCTTTTGTTTAAAATTTCTATTGTGTTATCTAAATCTTGTTCATTAAATATTTGATATTTATCATACAGTTTGTATAGTGTTTTGTTTATTCTGGCTTATATTATTGTTTTTACTTTCAATTAACCTGCCTAGATCTTTTATTTATATTATGTTATGTTATGTTATATGTTATATTTTATATGTTATATGGTGTATGTTGTATGTTATATGTTATATTTTATATGTTATGTTATGTTATACCATACTATACTATACTATACTATACTATACTATACTATACTATACTATACTATACTATACTATACTATACTATACTATACTATACTATACTATACTATACTATACTATACTATACTATACTATACTATACTATACTATACTATACTATACTATACTATACTATACTATACTATACTATACTATACTATACTATACTATACTATACTATACTATACTATACTATACTATATTATATTATATTATATTATAGTATATTATTTGAACAAGAAAATAATAATATTAGTAGTTTCCTTCCTTTTTAACCCACTTTTATTAGTTCGGGCTGGCTGATTTTTCTCTATCTCCAGTAGTCTAATTAATTCGAAACTTTGCATAGCCAATAACAATACAATAATTTATTAGGGTAGAAATGGGTTGAAAAAATTTGTAAGGGTTTCGATTAATTAAAAAAATCGATTTTTTAAAAATCGATTTTCATCAAAAATGGGTTAAAAATTTAATCGATTGTAAGAGTTTCGATTAATTAAACAAAATCGATTTTTTTAAAATAAATTTTCATAAAAAATGGGCTAAAAAAATAATGCACAACGTTAATAATCAAGTTTTCATTTCTGCCGGCACTCCCGGAGTGCAACACGTCTTTTTTTTTACTATTATTATTTGGTCGTAGACTTTTAGCTACGGCGTAGCACTTGTAGCTATGTCGTAGCACTCGTAGATCCTCGCGTGTCCTCTCGTCGCGCCGCGGCCGGCAGCGCATAACTTCAAGTATTTTCCTCCCAAGTCCCATTCAATTTTTTTACACCTTTTTGATGCCCCCATAATTTTAAGGGTCAATTCACATTATAACGTTTTTGGTGCCTATTAGCAAAATTTGAATGGCTAATATAAAAATTTTAATTATTATAATTAGAGGAATTGGTTGATAAATACTGGTCCGTTGTAGGAATGCTGGCTAAGCTAGATGATACTTGCTATATTTAAAAAGCAGACTATCACTTTTATGATTTTTAATAACATAAGCTGGCTTTGACTTGGGTGGATTGCACTTTGACCACAGAATTTCGCAGATGTGTGTTGCTGGTCCTACAAGGCTTTAAATGAACGTGGGCGGGGGCGGTGCTGGTTAAGGAGAACTGTCAAAAATGGCGTTTTTGTATGATGACAGCGTTAGTTCGTTTTGTTTTTTCGCCACGTTCATTTAAAGCCTTGTCGAGCTTTATGGTTATCGTTAAATATTTTTTTTAATGAAATAAGGGGGCAAACGAGCAAACGGGTCACCTGATGGAAAGCAACTTCCGTCGCCCATGGACACTCGCAGCATCAGAAGAGCTGCAGGTGCGTTGCCGGCCTTTTAAGAGGGAATAGGGTAATAGGAGAGGGTAGGGATGGGAAGGGAAGGGAATAGGGTAGGGTAGGGAAAGGAATAGGGTAGGGGATTGGGCATCCGGTAAACTCACTGACTCGGCGAAACACAGCGCAAGCGCTGTTTCACGCCGGTTTTCTGTGAGAACGTGGTATTTCTCCGGTCAAGCCGGCCCATTCGTGCCAAGCATGGCTCTCCCACGTATAAAATAAAATATGGCGTCCATTATTGACTTTAACCAAAGATTTGACATTTTGCATTGTAGTTATAGCTGTTAAAGTAAGTTGGTGCAACCCGCCCATAGTTGTTACGTGTAAATACTGTATTTTTCGAGATAAATGTAGCATATTATGTTGTAATTTAGAGCTTAAAATATACTAAAATATCAAATTTAATTAAGTTCATTCTATCAATTAATAGATGACAATCTTAATTAATAAATGAAGTTAAGGTAACAAATATACTGACAAACTTAAGCCTCAATAAAAAGTAAAATCGCAAATCGAAACACACTTAATTGTAATTCTAGAAGTATTTGCGCAAGTTCTTAATTAAAGCGGCTCGAAGCGGATTTGGGACTTATTTGTAGAATGAGATCAAACTGAAATGTCCCCACAACCTTTCGGGATAGTTCAGTTGCTATGTATTATATTCAAGTGTATAAAAGCATTGACGATAGATGGTCTAAGTTAACTCGACTTACTCGAGCCGACTGTACTGTATGTATAATCCTCGAGATAATTATTATAACTACTAAAGTTAAGCAATTTTAAAGATAATGAAAAATTAACTTTAATTTAATAATTAGTTTAACAGAAAAAATATGAAGGAATTGTTATTCTTAATTTAAATTAAAGTTAACTTAAACGTTACATCTCTCTGAGTGCAGCTGTAAGAACTTAAATATATATGTACCGAAAAGTTAAGAATAATAAACACAACTTAAAAATCCATTACGTTTGCTACAATTGTTAACAATAAAGTAGATGACGCCTGAGACTCCATCGCGCCGGAACCGTACATTTTTCCGGGATAAAAATTATCCTTTGTCCTGTACCGGGACTCAAAGCATCTCCATGCCTAGCAAAATCGTTTCAACTGTTTGGGACTGAGAAGGTAACATACAGACAGACAGCACACACACTTTCGCATTTATAATATTAGTATGGAAGTATCGATACTTATAGTGAGGGGGCCCTAGAACGTTTTTTTGTGCTTACTAACAAGGTAATTTTTTGTATGTAGCTACATTTTGATACGACGAACAACATTTTTATTTTCGAAAAATCTCGAAAGTGAAAAAAAAACAGATATAGAAAGGATTTCATATTTTGACTTGATGGTCCTAAAATATGAATTGTTTTATTTGTAGGACAAGGTTACTCTTAAATTATATAACTATTAAGTATTAACCTACCAATATACAAAAAATCAGCAGGTTAGGGTTCCGTTTTAGGGTACAGTAGTCAACCAAGTTTTGTTGAAAATAAAAATGTTGTTCGTCTTATCAAAATGTATCTACTCACAAAAAATTAGCTTGTTAGTAATCACAAAAAAAATTGTTCTAGGACTCCCGTACTATATTGCGATGGCGCCATGCAAAAGCCTCGAATTAATATGAGTGTGACGTAGCGTCTATAGCGTCTATTAATATCCGTGAGATAACGGTGTTTCGATATAGAGATGGAGATGATACGATAACATGGCGCGCTCCTCCAAATTACTGCTTCAATGTGTGTAGTCACATCCTTATGAAAGATTTTGTATGTAGTAAGTATTCAACCAATCAACCAGTACTCGTAATATGTCACTTAGGTAATGTCACTTATTACCAAGATTTGTTGGTCAACTAATCATAACTAGCCGACCGCGCGAGACAACGCACTTCAAACGTTTTGAATTTTGGAGAGGCGCGCCATGTTATCGTAGTTTATCTCTACCAAAGAAGGACGCCCAAAATGTACCCACAACCAATAACGCTGTGCCGTATGCCGTTAGAAAGACATTTTAACGCATCATAACATCACCAATACCAAATTTTTCCAATCTTCAATTATTTAGGTTAATGTACTCTTCCTGCATCAAAGTAGTATTGAAACTTTCTACCAAAACAAAAAATAAAAGTGTTTACTCGGCTTCTGATTCGGCATCAGTTTTATGGCGGTGGGCAATAAAAGTTATAGTGATCCTGCGACCCCTGCTGCCCGCATGACCCATATACCACTATCTGATAACAAGATTCCGCCTACAAACTTACGTAAGACTTGCCCATCTTGATTTCTAATCGCCAATATCATGCCATCGGTAAAAAAGGGTGTACGGTAGTGAGAAGCGGGGGGCTTGTGCTGCTCCTAAAAAATCTAGATAATTTGTCCGAAATGTCTTTGGAAGTAGTGTAACACTTATAGGTGTGTTAAATAAAATTAATAGAATTAAACTTAAAAATATATTAAAATATAAATTAAAAGAATATAGACTATAGGGAATAGGCAGGTAGGGCTCAGGTAGGCAAGAAGGTTGTAGGTAGGTAGATTGCCGGCAGGTAGGTAGCCAGGACTCGCAGCGGCCACATAGCCCGGAGAGGTGAGCTCGTAGTAAAATACCCGACGCAGTAATCCCCGTCGCGGTGATCTCTGACGCAATGATTACCGTCCCGGTGATCCCTTAAATCAGCACCCAGACATTTTCAAAATTGCCCAGATTCTGACTTTGACTGCGACATCAAGTCTTTATAGCTACTAGCCAGGCAAGATTGTAAAGTACAATTATTGCATGCTAGTAATTATTGGTGAGGCAGTCAAAGAACACAAAATAAGTTAGCAAATACAGAAAAATAAATGATAACCATAATAACAAAATTGGGGATGAATTTTAGAGAAGAAAATAATTATGGTATGTCACGAGCTATTAATTAATGTAAAGAAAATTCACAACAAAACCGACTTCCAAGGTAAAAACAATATTAATAGCATCCTTATAATATGAACTAAAAAGTATTAAATAAACTAAAAAGTTATTTTGTACTTTATTCTACTGCAAATATCATCACTATTCTCTAAAAATATAATTCTATTAATAAACTAAGAACTTAGAACTACTGTACCTAAAAATGGACATGGTGTCTAATATTAGACCTTGTACTGATCTAAAAATCGATTGCTTTAGTTTTGTAGCAGTAAAAAGAAGAAAAAGGAGAGCTGAGAACAGAAAGAAGAAAAAGAAGAGGCAAAAGAAGCATGGAGACTAAAGACTGAAAATAAATTTGCTAGGAAAAAAATATGAAAAATAAAAATAAAAGGAAAGATAGTTTCAGCATGGAAGAAGAATGAATAGAATCTGGAGACAATGTGGATAACATTTCTGATGCATGTAGTTACTATGATGAAGTAAATGAAATCTTTTGAAAAACGGCAAATAAAGACCTAATAATATGAAAAATGTAAAATGTAATTTAATGTTCTATCTCAACTATTAGTTCATATTGGTGTCTACTATTAGTGATGTTCGCTTATTGTGATGTCATCTATTAGCTCTTATGACTAAGTTTACAAAAAGACCAATAATATATTTTTTTATTGATTTGTCAGAGAATAATTATAATAGTTTTATTTTGTAAGAGTTACTGAAGACATGGAAGAAGTTATCAATCCTTTATTTTTTTAAATATATATTTTATGACATTCAAATGTTTCATGTTTCCTTAAAGTGTCTGCCATTAGGTCTTTTCCCTTATCATAATGCCTTTATCGTCTTATATCCGTTTAGTTTGAAAGAGGAACATTTTGTTACAGGCTTTATCCGCTAGATAAGTTTTTTTAGTTTGTCAAACCGCTATATTTGTATTTTTAATTAAAAGTTGATTTTAAATGAAAGCTAGCTGTTTTAAATCTTGTCAAACACTAACCGAAAAACCACCCTTAGATTGAACTTTTTATAATTGGTCAATTGTATAATTCGTCTTTTTTATCATTGGACATTTTTATGATTGGACGTTATTCTAAATGGTCATTTTTCTAACTTGACATAATGGCCCGTATTCACTTTCATTAGTAATAAGTGCAAGTGATTAGGGCAAGTGATTAGTTATTAGGAAAAAGTAAGTGTGGACAGCGACTGTTTAGTGCAAGTGATTAGCCGGCTGCGTAGTAACGTGATTAGTTCTGTATTCACTTTGATTAGTGATTAAGTGCAGGTGACTAGTACAGGTGATGAGTGATTAGTAGAAAGTAATGTGGACAGCGACTGATTAGTGCAAGTGACTAGTCGGCTGCGTAGTGACGTGATTAAAAGCGTGTTCTATTTTTTGCGAGTGCAAGTGCGTGACAAATGAAAACCAATTTTGGTTTCGTTTGACAGCTCGAGATTGTTACTATTATTCCGCTAGGTATATTAACTTTATGGGCCAGACTGACGTGGTGTGCCGTGTGAAGCGTCCATAGATATAGTAAGTATATCATTATTAAATAATATACCTATTAAAAGTACAAAAGGACACCCTTTCAATTACTTCCATACTAATCCATACTTATTACTTACTAATATACTAATAATATTATAAATGCGAATGTGTCTGTCTGTTACCTCTTCACGTATATACCTCAGAAGTCAGAACCGATTTTGCCGAAATTTGGCATGGAGATACTTTGAGTCCTGGGAAAGTACATATAAAAATACTTCGTGGTCTTTATATATAAAACTCAAAGACCGATCGGGCTGAAATTTGGCATGCAGATTTTTGATCATGAGGCAGAAAGGATTTTGATCAATTCTACCTCCAAGGGGTGAAAATAGGGGATCAAAGTTGTTATATAACAATACTTCTTAACGCGAGCGAAGCTGCGGGCAAAAGCTCGTTTTTAATAAAACCAATATTAAAAATGAAGGACATGTCAAAATGGCAGTTTTATTTTTGAAACTTGGACGCTCGTGTTGACAGCTACAACTGAATTTACTAAATTAAATTACTAAAGAGCCACTAAACAAGAATTGGACACTACTTGCACTACACACCTGCACTCCACTGCCTCAATTACTAGTCACTTGCACTTGCACTAATCAAAGTGAATACAGGCCTTAATGGTATTTTGGACATTAGTCGTACAAATCAATTTTTCCTATCTAATATGTAGTGCCATTTCCGGAATTCGACTAAACCTCAACTATTTCTGTACTCAATCTTCATCATTTTGAAGTCGGTACCAGATATAGCTGAATCTTTATTTCTTTGACAGCAAATTTGAAACTTTTGGAACTGGCACCGACTTCAAAATGATGAAGATTGAGTACAGAAATAGTTGAGCTTTAGCCGAATTCGGGAAAAGGCACTACATATTAAGGCCTGTATTCACTTTGATTAGTGCAAGTGCAAGTGACTAGTAATTGAGGCAGTGGAGTGCAGGTGTGTAGTGCAAGTAGTGTCCAATTCTTGTTTAGTGGCTCTTTAGTAATTTAATTTAGTAAATTCAGTAGTAGCTGTCAACACGAGCGTCTTAGTTTCAAAAATAAAACTGCCATTTTGACATGTCCTTCATTTTTAATATCGGTTTTATTAAAAACGAGCTTTTGCCCGCGGCTTCGCTCGCGTTAAGAAGTATTGTTATATACAAACTTTGATCCCCTATTGTCACCCCTTGGAGGTAGAATTGATCAAAATCCTTTCTTAGCGGATGCCTACGTCATAACATCTACCTGCATGCCAAATTTCAGCCCGATCGGTCCAGTGGTTTGGGCTGTGCGTTGATAGATCAACATGTCAGTCAGTCACCTTTGAGTTTTATATATAAAGACCACGAAGTATTTTTATATGTCCTTTCCCAGGACTCAAAGTATCTCCATGCCAAATTTCAGCAAAATCGGTTCTGACTAATGAGGTATAAACGTGAAGAGGTAACAGACAGACAGACAAACATTCGCATTTATAATATTATTAGTATATTAGTAAGTAATAAGTATGGATTAGTATGGAAGTAATTGAAAGGGTGTCCTTTTGTACTTTTAATAGGTATATTATTTAATAATGATAAACTATATCTATGGACGCTTCACCCACGTCAGTCTGGCCCATAAAGTTAATATACCTAGCGGAATAATAGTAACAATCTCGAGCTGTCAAACGAAACCAAAATTTGTTTTCATCTGTCACGCACTTGCACTCGCAAAAAATAGAACACGCTTTTAATCACGTTACTACGCAGCCGACTAGTCACTTGCACTAATCAGTCGCTGTCCACACTTACTTTCTACTAATCACTCATCACCTGTACTAGTCACCTGCACTTAATCACTAATCAAAGTGAATACAGAACTAATCACGTTACTACGCAGCCAGCTAATCACTTGCACTAAACAGTCGCTGTCCACACTTACTTTTTCCTAATAACTAATCACTTGCCCTAATCACTTGCACTTGTTACTAATGAAAGTGAATACGGGCCATTAGATAGGAAAAATTATTTAATACTTTTTAGTTCATATTATAAGGATGCTATTAATATTGTTTTTACCTTGGAAGTCGGTTTTAATTTTTTGTTAAAAATAATAATTTCACTCTTTTTAGTTACCTAGTAGGTAAACTGTTCAAAAACAGTGCCAATTCAAATTGTATAAAAAAATAGTTTCATATTGTCTTCACTAGATGTCACTGAGGTGCTCCTGTGTCGCGCTATCGCTTGTACGTAGAAGTTTTATATAGGTAGTTGTAACTTGTAACAGATTTCTGTTGTGTTGTTGAAAGTTTGTAAGCAACTGATATCTGACAACTTGTGAGCTTGGTGTGAGCAGTGAGCATTGAATTGACAACATAAATCATAATATTGAGTGGTAATTGATCTCGTATAATTGTTATTAAGTTGACCTCCGTCATAGTCCGCGAATTTATAAGTGGTCGTCGGTGGTACTGCGTATATTCTACGTATCTTATTACAATTTGTTAAGAGTCATACGGCATACCCCCAAATATATAGATAAATTTAAAGGTAGATAGATAAATTTAAACAATACATTTAAAAAAATCTAAGTGAACACGTGCTGCAAAATGCTCGCAGCGCGGCATCACAATGGACATAACTACCAGTACTTCGACTGCTAAGAGACGGACGAATATTAATATCTGTCGTTTCTTTCGGGTTTCGCCAGGATAAGTTAAAGGCTGGCGCGCTGGCTGGTATAATTTATTTTTTAAAATAAGATTTTGAAATTAAATTCTGACAGTTTTCTTTGCATGTGCCAAAATATAAACAACTAAATTTGTAGGTTACGACCCTACCGACGACTTTTGTCATAATACGTCAAACTTTAAAAAATTACATCAGTTCTAAGTCGGCATACTCTATCATTCTGTCTACTCTGGCGGCATGCCGCATGCCCTGACATTCCAGTTAGAACTTGAATACGATGTTTACGTACGCGTCGCCGCGCGCCGCCGCGCGCCGCGCGGCGCGCCGTTGCCTCTGCGGCGCCGACCGCCGTGTATATTAAACAGCCTATAATAATTGGTGTTGTTATGTACATAATTATTATTATTGTATCCATACCTATGCCTTGTACTATTATCTATTGTGTGCCATGAGACATTGGTGACCTTAACACGACATCATTACCAAATGATGATGATGACGATGATGATGAATTTGAATTGCATGGTAGCATATGCTTTCTGTTCTTAAAACAACGCCGAAACTCCCAAACGTGTATCTATAAAGAGTCAGGAGTTCTCTCAGCATTTTCGAAACCATGGTTTACCTTGACCCAATATTTGACTTTTTGGTAGCATATTCTTAGTACACTTCACATAAAACCAAAATCACCATATGTTTCCATATAAATTTCGAGGAGTTCCCTCGATTACTCCTGGATCCCATCATCAGGTCACCACTTTTGTGAACATGGTACCAAATTGGAGTGAAACCTAATACAACAAAACAAAAATTTCGAAAATCGGTTCACAAACGGCGGAGTAATCGTTGAACATACAAAAATAAAAATAAAAAAAATAAAAATATATCCACAGCCGAACATATAACCTCCTCGTTTTTTGGAAGCCGGTTAAAAATATTTACAAGAAATGTTTATATTTAGTTACCTAAATTCTTAAGAATGGTCATATTTATGAAATTTAAGTAAAACATAAATCATTCTCTAAAGTAAACATAACATAAGAGTAGGGAATTATTGGGCATTCTGTCCCACCTCCGTTTGCTCGCGAACTGCGCTCCGCGCTTCGCTCACTTCGGTGGGACAGAATACCCAATAATTCCTTTTCGTTTATGCATCAACTGATGCACCTCCGTTCGCTCGCGAACTGCGCTCCGCGCCTCGCTCACTTCGGTGGGACAGCATGCCCAATAACTCCTGTTCGTTTATGTATCAACTGATGGTAAATGAAATGAAATGCTCATGACATGCACCTCTGTTCGCTCGCGCCCTCGCTCACTTCGGTGTGTCAGTGTGCCACTTACCAAAAAACATACCTCGGCTTAAATATACTAACACACTATGATGTTTAGTATGTTTAAGCTTACATTTCAGGGGATAGGAATTTAGGATCTTATCAATAAATAAACACCAGTTTTTATGCATTTATACAAATAAACACAATAATGTCTTCGTTTGTGTCATGCAGATTTCTTCGTCATTGATCATCCGATCTGAAAAAGAAAACCGAATGTTATGTACATCCACACTTACATAATAATCACCATTTAGAGTCACGAGTACTTTAAAACTACGATGACGATTAAGGATATTTGAGTAATGCTTCATCTAAAAATTATGGATTAATTATGTTTCTAGTAATAACTTCGACTTATTGGCATTCAAATAATCTCGAAAATATTAACGTTATATTATGCAATAACAGTTTTACAGGAAATATATTATGAATTTTTATATTTAAATTTGTTATTATTAAAATAACTATTGGTTATTAATTATTATTCTGATTAAATAATTACCTCTAATATGTATCTACTACATAAACCTCATTCAATAAACTAGATACATTTAGATTCAAATTTACTTACAATTAAATAATGCTTGGTCTAATCCTTTTTCTGCGTTCCGCTGTGATTTTTGATGAACTTCTCTAATTTTCATGCATCTGAAAAAAATAAATATATTAGCTAATATAGAAAAATACTATTCAATAAGAGTACCACATTAGATTTAAATATTTGATGGGTAACGAATGGTAATTATTTAATTTTAAAATGTAACAATGTACTTAATAAATAATGAATCGTTTTCAAAAACTAAAATATTATCAATTTAAATCAAAACCTAAATAATTGTGTAACGAATTAAATCTATAATGAATACTGGTAAGTAATTGGTTATTAATTATTATTCTGATTAAATAATTACCTCTAATATGTATCTACTACATAAACCTCATTCAATAAACTAGATACATTTAGATTCAAATTTACTTACAATTAAATAATGCCTGGTCTAATCCTTTTTCTGCGTTCCGCTGTGATTTTTGATGAACTTCTCTAATTTTCATGCATCTGAAAAAAATAAATATATTAGCTAATATAGAAAAATACTATTCAATAAGAGTACCACATTAGATTTAAATATTTGATGGGTAACGAATAAATATATTGGTAATTATTTAATTTTAAAATCTAACAATGTACTTAATAAATAATGAATCGTTTTCAAAAACTAAAATATTATCAATTTAAATCAAAACCTAAATAATTGTGTAACGAATTAAATCTATAATGAATACTGGTAAGTAATTGGTTATTAATTATTATTCTGATTAAATAATTACCTCTAATATGTATCTACTACATAAACCTCATTCAATAAACTAGATACATTTAGATTCAAATTTACTTACAATTAAATAATGCCTGGTCTAATCCTTTTTCTGCGTTCCGCTGTGATTTTTGATGAACTTCTCTAATTTTCATGCATCTGAAAAAAATAAATATATTAGCTAATATAGAAAAATACTATTCAATATGAGTACCACATTAGATTTAAATATTTGATGGGTAACGAATAAATATATTGGTAATTATTTAATTTTAAAATGTAACAATGTACTTAATAAATAATGAATCGTTTTCAAAAACTAAAATATTATCAATTTAAATCAAAACCTAAATAATTGTGTAACGAATTAAATCTATAATGAATACAATAACTACTACACTTACTTTTAACTATTCCTTTATCTTCCCATTCACTTTTGATGTAGGTCTAAACCACGATGATACTCACCGCGCACCACGTTGCATATTAACAAGCCAAGACGCGAAATCATAAGAACAGAACGATTGAGTCGCTAGGGTTGTCAAACCTACTATATATTATAGTATCCTACTATTTTAAGGGATCAAATATTATATTTCAAAAAAATAGTATGCGAAACTACTATATTTTGCGTAAAGCAGAACGCAACCAAGCTAAAATGAATCTTATTCCAATAACGTTGTATTGTGTTGTGTGCGTGCAAACCATGCGTCAAATTCATAGCTAAGTAAAATAATAAATTATTAACATCAATAGACCGTGCTTGTAAATAATTTTTGAAACAAATAATTGACATATTGATGTTGATATAAATATTATATGTGCGTAAATGAATTTAAAGGATGATAATTTTCATAATTTGATTGGAGGTAAAATAATCGTGTTTAATACACACAATATTCATTTATAATTTATTGGATTTATAGGGTAAAAACTGATCGCCTCTTAAATTATCTCTTTAATCGAGTTCTCGCTTCTAGTTCACATCCCTGATCTGAAAAAAACTGCAAGCTGACAAACAAGAATATAATATTTCACATACATACTGTAAAACGAACACTCGTTTTATGGTAGGGGAGCCGATTAGGGGATTTCTGCAGTAGCTCGAGCGCGTCAGATTAAGCTTGTGTATGCTTCCCACATGTCTCTAGTTAACGTGGTATAGAAATCAGCTTATCTGAGTGGGGCGTTAAAAATATATATATATATATATATATATTTTTAAGTATCAAATTGTCAGATTAAAATAGAGAACGTTGTGTAGACCCCAAAGAAGCTTTTATTTAAAGCAATGACGACTTAAAGTAAAGGGAAAGATATAAAGACTCTTTGAAATTTTCAAAAACTAAAGTCCATATTTTAAAAAACAAAACCTTCTTCATATATATTTTTAATCCTGCTTGACGATTACATGTTTGTTTCCTTTAATTGAATGATAAATTACCTTATAAATTACCTTTAAAGTCAATTTTTATATATATAATTACTTTTTTTAACTTCTAAATAGCTGCAGTTTGTCACTGCCCCACTGTCATAAGATATGCTCTTAATATTTTTTTCTCCTCATTACTTAATCTACGAAATCTACTAGGGTCCCATGACACTCGAGTAACTACAAAATTAGCTTACTCGCTTCCCCTACTATGAACAGCGGCGGAGATACAATTACAAAGCATTTCGATGAAACGCCGCAGCGAGCGCACCATAGAGATTCTTCTTTATTCAATTTTATTTCATATTCAGCTATATTGATCAATGATAAGGTCGAAAGTTGAAGTAAGGCATCATTAGTTTAAAATAACGTTTATATTGCATATATTTTACCATATCATCACAATTCATATACACATTAAAAATTCGGATTTACTTGCTTATTTAAACAAAATAATTTATTTTATTTTAATCTCTTCTTGGGAATTAGGTATTGGTTCAAGATTAAATTCGCTATAAAAGTATGCAACATTTAACATGCTTTAAAAAAATGCACAGATGTATAAAGATAAAAAGAAATGTAGAATAAACTATATGTAGAATAAATAACAATAAATAAAAAACTTTATTAAACATTATATGTTTTACATAGCAATGATCAATCATTGATGTTGGATTTCAATCTGAATGACTGCTATGGTGTAATTGATAACATTAAAACGAACAAACATACACACATATATTACATTAATCAACTCGCGCTTGACAACTTTTACACATTTTTTGATGACAAAGACATTTTTACTAAATAAAAGTCGATGCACGATGGAACAAGTCACAATTTTTCAAGTGGCTTCGCTCCAGTCTTCAATTTCAACGAGAAAATGTTAGTGAGTATAAAATTAATATTTTTTTTGTTTTTAATTTATTTTTAATTATATTTCATTTAAAATTATATTTTAATAATATTAAAAATATATATTTTTTTTTTGTTTTTTAATTATATATTAAAATTATGTTTTAATTTATTTTTAATTATATTTCAATTAAAATTATAATTTAATAATATTAAAAATATATTTTAATAATAATTATTATTATTCATCAAGATGGGAAATAATTTATATTTCTTCTTTAATAGGTCCGATTCAGAGTTTGAGGCCCCATCTGCAGTGGTGTCGGTAGCACCGAAAAAGAAGTCAAAGGCGTCAAGCAGCAAACGCAAGGCCGGCCCCGGAAAGCAACACGACTCATCGCCTCCGCTGGAGTTGACCCGCACCTCATCACACAAAAGTGCTCAACGAAAGCGAAAATACTCCTCGCCGCACGAATTTATCACTACACGGTATGTTCGATTATTATCTACTTTAAGTTTGCTGAAATTCTATGCCTGTTTCTGCTGGTTTTTATTATTTATCAAAACTTAGTTCAGTATCCTGTTGAAGTCTGATAAAACTAGGCACCTAATTGTTTACAGTCAAAAGTGAAAGTGCAATACACTTATTCCTATTTTGTTTGTTTTCTTACTAATATTTTTTCTCGATTATTGTATTTTAATGATATGTTAATTTTTTATTTTACAGAACAAGGAGACCGGACTTATTCAATATCTTGCAGACTGAGGAAGCTAGTTGCAGTGAACCCAAATCTCGTGGCGGGGAAATAATATCAAGCTTCTCCAGCCGAGTTTCTACGGGAACGTCTCGTCGGACTGCGAAGACCGGTGGCGAATATTTTGTGGACCTCAAGATCTACAAAAAATCGGACTACGTGTCTCACGCCGCTAATGTGCGCTACAAGACGGCGCTGGTAAGTGTGAAGCTCCAGTGCGACGAGTCATCATCGTCTTGGGAGGCACTGCAAGGCTTCTTAGGACAAGCTTTTACCGAATTTGAGGAGTCAGAGCCCGTCCATTACAGTGACAAAAAATAAATTTTACTAAACTTAATCAATTTATAGTAGATATTAATTTTATTTTTAATATACTAGAATAGAATCTTTTTAATTTTTTTTACATTAGTATCGGTTACTGTATTATTGTTTTGATAGCATTGGCTTTTTTAATAGAATAAAATGCCTTTCTGTTCGACGTGTAACATATCTGTACATAGTAAATCATGGGTAGGTCATTTGCGAAGTAATTTACATAGAAAAAGTTGTCAGACAATAGAATACAGTGATGGTGTAGAAATCGTCAGCTCCGCATTTCGTAATCGTATTGTAACTTATAAGATATTACCTCTTGATCAACTTCAGTTAGCTTCAGTAGATATATTTTTTTTCGAAATTCGTAACAAGTTAAAATCTCTTTTAGATGAAAACCTTATTAAACATACATGTGTTAAGGTTAATTTCGAACTATTTGGGACGTTTTTGAAGTTCAACGATAATTCACAAGAAATAAAATCTTTTGGAACCAAAAATAAAATATTACATGGTAATTATGATTTTGAAAAAATATATTTGGAAACAGTTAGTTATTTAAAAACTAGTATAGAGGAATTTGAGGATCGTGACAGTGGGTGGACATTTTTAAATAATTTATACATTGAGATTAATATCAATAAATATCAACCACTTAGCGGTTCAAGTTTTATCAGTTTACCCAAATCAATTCAGGCTAAAAAGGCGTGTTTAAATATTATGAATAAAGATCAGCATTGCTTTCTATGGAGTGTAACGGCAGCCTTATATCCAGCTAAAAATCACCCTGAAAGAATTTCATCATATCCTAATTTTCGTGAATTATTTAATATAAATGGAATGTTTTTTCCTGTAACTTTCCATGACATTAAAATTTTTGAAAAAAATAATCCTAATATTAAGTTCATAATTTATGGTTTAAAAAAAAGTAAAACTATTGTTGGACCGTTGTATAAATCAGACATTAATAAAACATGCAACGAGAAAATTATACATTTGTTGTATCTAGAAAATAATAACACTTCTCATTATTGTTTGATCAAAGAACCTTCTAGACTGTTTAGAAGCCAAGTTACATCTCATCACAGCAAATTGTACTTCTGTGATTTGTGCTTGATATTTTTCAGTACTTCTAAAGAAGTTGAAAACCATTTATGTGGAGGCGTTGTAACTGTCCTCCCAAATAAGGGCTCAGTAATTAAATTTAAAAACTATGGTCGAAAACAAAACATGCCTTTTTGTATTTACGCAGATTTTGAATCGATGCTACAAACCAATACTGAAGCTAACTGTTCTTCTAGCAAAAACACGACTAGATTGCACCAACATTTACCTATAGCTTTTGGTTATTATATTGTTTGTCGTGATGACCCTAGTTACAATCGGTACGTATCATATCGAGGACCTGGTTGTGATAAGCAGTTTGTAGATTCGATTCTTAAAGACGTACAAAAAATATTTGATATACTTAGTACACCAGTCCCTATGATATTTTCTATGGCGGATAAGTCTGATTTTGATAATGCCACACGTTGTCATATTTGTGAAAATTTTATTTTTTCGGACAAAGTCCGTGACCATTGTCACGTTACTGGTCGTTACCGCGGAGCTGCGCATCCGTTTTGTAATTTACAGTATAAACGCCCTTCATTCGTCCCCATTTTTTTTCATAACTTAGCTGGTTATGATTGTCATCTTTTTATAAAAGCGTTAGGCGAGGTTCCTGGTAATATTAAAATAATACCTAAAACAAAAGAAAACTACATCTCATTTACCAAATTTGTACCAGTTACGAATAATCAGTTTTTTCAACTTCGATTCGTTGATTCATTTAAGTTTTTGGGAACAAGCTTAAGCAAATTGTCAGAGACATTAAAACCGGAAATGTTTAAAAACTTACAAAATCATTTCCCCGATGAAGATGAATTTCAGTTACTCACTCGTAAAGGCATTTATCCATACGAATATATGAACTCGTGGAAGCGGTATGACGAAAAAAGTCTACCCCCAAAAGAATGCTTTTATAGTTCCCTAACTGATCATGATATTTCTGATGAGGATTACCAGCACGCGTGCTTAATTTGGTCAACATTTCAAATCAAAGATTTAGGTAGTTATACGGATTTATATCTAAAAACTGATGTGCTTTTACTGGCAGATATCTTTGAAAATTTTAGACAGACTTGCAAGCAACACTATCAATTAGACCCAGCTTTTTACTTAACAGCACCCAGTTTATCTTTTGATGCGATGTTATTAAAAACAGGAATACAATTGGAACTTATCGATGACTTGTCGATGGTGCGCATGTTACAGAGTGGTATCAGAGGAGGAGTATGTCTGTGCTCTCATAGACATGCAAAAGCAAATAATCCTTACTTAGAAAATTACAAACCATCAGAATCTCCTTCCTACGTCACTTATATTGATTGTAATAATTTATATGGATATAGTATGTGTCAGTATTTACCATTATCAGATTTCAGATTTCTCAATGAACAAGAAATCAACAAATTAAATATAATCGAAATACCGATTGATGCAGAGTGTGGTTATATTCTAGAAGTAGATTTACAATATCCCAAACATTTACATAACTTACATAATGATTTTCCATTTTGTTCTGAAAAATGCATTCCACCCGGGGGGAAAACTTTCAAACTAGTTCCAAATTTGTATGATAAATTTAAGTATGTTATACATTACATTCACTTGCAAACATGTTTAAAACACGGTTTAATATTAAAGAAAATTCATCGAGTGATTAGTTTTCGACAAAGCACGTATTTGAAACAATACATTGATTTGAATACTGCTCTGAGGCAAAAAAGTTCCTCAACATTTGAACAAGACTTTTTCAAACTCTTGAATAACAGTGTGTTTGGAAAAACTTTAGAAAATAATGAGAAGAGGGTCAATGTGCATTTAGTTAATCAGTGGGTTGATAATAATAATGTGACTAAGAAAAGGCAATGTGCACAAAAACTTATCGCTCGTCCAAATTTCCATAGCGCCACAATTTTTACTGAAAATCTAGTTGCGGTACAATTAAACTCTGATCAAATAATTTTGGATAAACCAATATACATTGGTTTTACCGTACTAGAATTGTCAAAAAGTCATATGTATAACTTTCATTACTCTGTTATTAAACCTTTTTATAAAAATAATGTACAAATGTGTTACACGGACACTGATAGTTTTGTATATCATATACGGACCCATGATTTTTATGATGACATAAAAAGACATTTTTTGCCTTACTTTGATACTAGTAATTTTTGTAATACTAATCAATATGATTTACCCATTCAAAATAAAAAAGTTCCTGGTTTGTTCAAAGATGAAATGGCGGGTAAAATCATAAGTGAATTTGTAGGCCTTCGTTCAAAGTTATATTGTATTAAAACCATAAATAGCACAATCAAAAAAGCGAAAGGAATTAAGAAAAATATTGTCAGCAATTTCAATGTTACTGATTACCAAAAAACTCTGTACGAAGGCAACATTGTTCATAAAACAAATGTTTTATTTAAGTCAATAAAACACGAGTTGTACACATGTGCTGTGAAGAAAGTTGCTCTGTCTGGTGATGATGACAAGAGAGTCATATCTAAAGATAAAATTTCAACTAGAGCATGGGGACACACTAGTATATTTAACTTTTAACTAGATTTAATAAGCTGTACCTAATTAAGAAATTCTTTGTATTATTTACTTTCGTAGCATAACCTATGCATTTTAGTATGTATATTATGTAGATTTAGAAATAAAATATCATTTTATTAAATACATTTGTTTTATTTATTATTTCACAACTACATAGATTTTGCAAGCAAACCTGCAGGCTGATGCTAAATTCAAGTAACGTAAAGTTTTATCAAGTTGAAACATGCTTTACTTGAGTTTAAGTCGGCACTACATGTAGGCGAACGCGTTGGCCGACGCGTTGGCCGGCGCGCTGGCTCAATGTGTAGAACAGGCGAAATACCTACCGCCAACGCGCGAACGCCCGTTCTATACATTGGGCCAGCGCGCCGGCCAACGCGTCGGCCAACGCGTTCGCCTATATGTAGTGCCGACATTACTGAATCCACACGCGAATATATGAGCGCGCGGTACTGTTTGTAACATGAGTCCTTATTCATAATAATGCAACCTACATGTTGCAATCACTATAATAATGTGAAGACTTTGTTTTAGTATTCATTCTTGCGTCGATAAGCACTGTAATTAGTTACTCACGTCTACATAATTTACAAAACAAACCTTAACTTATATAGTTACTCGCGTGTACATAATTTACGTATTTTTGGTAATAGAGTCTTGGACCTACTACACAACGGTAAGTTGATTTATTATTGATTTAAGTCATTAAAATACATAAAAATAATCGTTAATTCCAAAGATTGCTGATTTGGTGTTAAATATTTTCTTTTTTTTTTTACAGATAATGGAACGCGTAGAAGATTTGACTGCTACATCCGAAGACAATGTCTACCTACATGAATATGGGGATACTTTCCAGTATGCTCAAGATCCTTTGGAAGGATTTACTGAAGAGTTTTTAAAAATGAAAGCTCAGCAAAAGCCGAACGCTAAGATTCGGGAACGTCGCCCTGCAAAATTAAGAAAAAAATGTGTTTCTAAAAGTGCACTTAGTAAACTGCATAACCCAGTTCATTCGTTTGTGGTAAACAGCGTTCCCAAAAAAGGTTTCCGTCTGATAAAGATCTCAGTGTTTGATTTAGATGGATCCCAGCAACATTGTGACAGTATAGACGATGATAATTTTTTGTTATCCGCTCAATATGTTGTGAATGAAAACGGTGATGAAATCATGGACCAAACCGAGAAGTTAGTCAGTAATATATCAAAAAAAATATGTAATTACAGTTATATGAGTTGGTTTTAGTTTACTTTGGTATTAAGTATTTGTTTTAGCTGTAGGGTCGCAATAGTCTTTAGAATGAATAAGTCGATAAAATTGTAAGATATATTTGTATGAAAATAATATAAGTTAGGGTTTGTTTTGTAAATTAATGTGTACGTAATTATTGCTTAAATAAATTGTATGTATAATGTGAATATATTTTGTTTTATTTCTATTTCATTCCAATTTAATTATTTAAATAAAAAGCAACAAATATAAGGTATTTTTTATTGAAAGTGCACATTATTTTCTAAACACCATTTTTTTAAACATAATACATTTTTTAATGCACAATACTTCTTATGAATAAAACAGTTATACGATTCTTCCTTACAATACAGATCGTACAGAATGTTAAATCTCGGAATGTCTTTGTAACTTATATCTACAATATTATTATGATCACACAATTCTTTTACCCATTTCACTTTCTCTTCACCTTTTACGATAATATTTCGGTCTTTTAAGTAAGGTTTAATAATTCTTCTGAATTCTCTGTAATCGATATAGCCTTCGCTCCATCGAAACCCTCTATTTCTTTCTAACCACCGAACATTCTTTTTTTCATCATCGGTTAGCGCTGAGAATGGGTATGGTGGTTTAACATAAAATGTATGTGTATGCTGTTGAGTGGCTATACATAATTCTTTTACTAAAAAGTCGTTATTATTATTTTTAAATCCTTGTAAGTCAACGATTATTGTATTACTATTCATGATATTTTCTTAACGATATTACTCAAAGGCTTATACTCAAATATGCAGTCGTTTAAAATCAGACAATATGCAGCTGTCTGATCAGGTATTTCTTGGTCTGTTTCGATTTCTACTCTCACGTCGATTGAGCCTTTTAACGTTTCGTGCTGTCGCGAACAGTCGATAACGAATAAGGGAGCAACGTCTCTGAATTCTTTCAAACTCATCAACGGTTCTGACCGACGTCCGTGATACGACTGTTGAAATCTGACATACTGTTCGTATAATAAAGTAAATTTGTCTTCTGCAAAACTAACGTTTAATCCCTCATATGGATAGTATGACGAATTTAAAAACACTCTTACATCACGTACGTGACAGTGATCAAACTCCGCCATCGACAATTCACCGTTGTTTTTGCGGTTGGTTTGTAAAGCTAATACAACAAATCGCGGTTTTTCTATTTGAGATGAAGTTTTAATGGACCAAGTATGTTTACGAGTTTTGGGTAATAATGGATACTCGTATAAATCCCAGTTACGATATGCTATTGGAATAGCTCGATCTTTTTCTAATTGTTTTAGTAAATTTATTCTTTCGCGATCAGATACTTTAATATGAGGTACTCTCCAGATAATTTTACTTATAACAATATCTTCCAAAACTTCTCCTGTTTTCAACTTGATTGCATTAAGGTTAGTGTTACATCTAAGCAACACTAACTCATGTTTGCAGTTAATGATAATTTTTTCATAATCTTCCGCAAATCCTAAAATCTTGTTTAAAGGAATGGATACAGAAAATTCTCCACCACTTGTATTATTTATACCTTCTGGCGACCACCCCCAAACTCGAGCATATTTTGATTCGTTTTCATTTAAGGACAGATAAGACTTTATGGTCGTAGTTACACCTGCGTTTTTTATTTTATCTATTTCTACTCCATTTAATTCATATCTTATGTCTTGAAATAGAAATAACGCTGGATTATTAACGAAATGTACATTTGAAACCTTTTCTTTAGTTGTGCTGTCGTGGACAATTACTTTGCCTTCGATATACAAACTGCTGAGCGAAGGCAGCACATATAAGTCTTGTTGATTGATGGGGATTCGTATTTCATCATTCTTGTTGAAACTTGTTACGTACGGTCTGTATGAATGATACTCAAAACTTTCGATGCTGTTGTCGTATGAGGTTTGTTGAGATATGTTTAAAATATTCATTTTATTAAACCAATTAGCTTGAGGTATTCTTTATTGCTTTTAGTAAGCTTCTTTTTTAACTGCTGTCGTGTGTCTTTGTGAGAAGATCTTTTAGGACTGACTTGGACATTTGATATGGCAGGGGTTTTATGGAAATTTATCATTTTTTCTAAAATGTAAATACAATTGTACCTCTTCACCTCGTAAATTTATTTCTTTGTTATCAGCGTCTAACAGTCTTATATTGATGGAACTAATAGAATTTTGATTGACTGGAAAATAAATTAAATTTTTTGGTATTTCTATTATTCGATAACCAGGAGGTACATTAGGTACAAATTCGTAAATAATATGGCTTGCTTTTCCGTTCACAAATGAACCACTAACTACATCACATTCAATCCTCACGATAGTTGTTGATAGAATGCTTACAGGATACTGTGAATCAGTGCTTATATTAGCTTTTATTGTTTCCATTCCAAAGCCTAGTATGTTCCCAATTGAATCATCTTTATTAAAATGAACGTCTTTAGAACAAAATATATTTGTTTTCAATGTGTTATTATTGCATCTTAGTTTAAGCAGTGTATTTTTTATGTTAGTTTTCAAATAATCACAAATATCTTGAAGCTCGTAGGACCCTTCAGGAATTTCGATAATTTCATTGTCACCGTAATAAAACTTGTTGTTTCGTCCATCAATATTAGGTATAGAGTTGAAAGTTGAAAAGTACAAAAGACCACATTCATAGTCTCCAAGAAGTTCCAACGTCGGAGAATAGTTTGTCGTCAAAGAGGCTCCGCTCCCGGTTATAGATACAGCAGTGGCGAGGGGTGAATATTTTGAGAAGGGAAGCCGGAGTAAAAAATCTACTTACCAATTTTGGTAATTTATAATTGAATGACATGCTTTTAATTTTCAAAACTAAGTTTGGAAAACAAAGTTTCCTTCGACAGCAAAATATAATCTGTCAGACAACAGTCTTTCTGAATTAATGCCATATTTTCCGAACTACACGATTACGTCGTACGACTCACAATTCACAAGTCACAATATAAATTAATTTAATTCACGACACTCTTCTAAGTTCTAACGCTAAAACAAAATTTAAATTCGACAAAACAAAACAAACGACATGTTGTTTATAAACACACTATCCGCCATATTAATATGTCAATCTAAAAACCAGCAAAATAAAAATGTATTACGCGCCTGTCATATTTAGTACCGCTAAAGGCATTCTTAATAAAGTCGTATTACAAAAAATCCTACCAAAATAAAATGTATTATGCGCCAGCAAAAGTATAATGTCGCTACATTCATTCTTAAATTCGAATCATAACAATTTTACTTCATGACTCATCTATCTCGCTTGCACTTGTGCGTTGCTAATTAACCTTTCTCCGTAATAACTCGTCGGGCATCGAGTTATTTCCAAGTATATATCGCGCGTGCTAGAACGAGACAGAACATGACGACCAGTTCACAGGAATGAAAAGGACAGATGCTTACTATGAACTGTCGTTGTATGGAGAAATAAGCCGCTAATCCTGCGGCTTATTTGATTCTCTGCGCCCGCACATTGCATTGCCTTTTAAAATTTGTAGGCGATAGTTATTAATTCAAACTATGTATTTCAAGTGAGAGAAAAATTTATTGCATATAACATTGTGAATTCAAAGTTTTTTAAGTAGGTATGTAAAATATTTATTAGATAAATATGTCGTTGGCCCATATATTCGATTTTTCTAAGCCCTAAGGGAAGCCGATGGGAATCGGGTTATATGGACGCTTCGCCACTGAGATACAGTGAAAGACATTTTGATACTGACACGTTTATTTATTTTTAATATTATTTAAATGTTTCTTCCAATATTTTTTTAAAAATTTAATACATAGATGACCACAGTTTGTTGTTCCAAATGCTTGATGTCTGTTATAATTATAGTTTATGAGCAAATTATTCATATATTTCATCAGTTCTAATGGTGGTTTTAAATTACCAAAGCTATCATAGTATTCTACGTAGCTGTTTTGTTTTACATAGGCTACCCAATGTGTGCCAGGATTCACGTTACTATCTAAATTTACAATTCCACATTCTATTTTTCTAGGTTTTAAAGGCAACTTATCTCTCATGTAAACACCACGAAAGTATGGAATATCACCAGCATACTCCAATATGTCTAAATTCGTGAGCGCACGCCTGGGCAGCCGTCTAATTAGTTTTTTGATGGGTTCAAATATAACCCTGCTCCTTTTTTATGAGGTTTAATATATAATCCTTTTCCAAGAGCGACCGCTTCCATCATTCTGTTGTGTCTTTCAGATTCTTGGAGACTCTTTTGTGCCGCTTTAGAATCGTTTACGGCTTTGGCTATACCTGCTGCACCTCCTGCTAATGAACCTAACGCCGACAATCCCGCAAAAATAGGAATAAGCGGTAAAAGTCCACCACATTTTGGAAGTGGAATTATACGTGGTAAACATATTCCTTTCTTTTTGCTGAACAGTTTTTTCGCAGCTGCATACGCATATTTTATAGCAGAGTGATGATCCTTGGATTTAAGTTTTTTTAAATGGGCATGTATTTTTTTAATACCTTTCTTAAATGATTTAATACCACTTCCAGCTCTGATTTTTGTTTTCATAGCATTTTTTACTATCCACGAGGCAATCTTTTCTCCCTTACCAGCATCTTTTGATTTCAACCTCTTCTTTGCCATACTCAAAAGTTCTAAATCAGCTTTACGTCGAGCACTAGGATCTTTATTTATATAAGCAATATCGTGATGCATGCAAGCTTCATCCAATTTGTTAACTCCTCGATCGCCTTGTAGTATTCGTTTTTGAAGTTTCGTCCCAGGACCGCAAAATTGATATCCAGGTAAATGCAACTCAAACGGTAAATGGTCTATCAAGTTATTGATTACACCACTACCTTCCTTCATTGATAAGTATGTATTGTGATATAGCACTGATTATGTGCTTTATATATCTAAATAACTAATTCACTTTTATCTATCCAACTGTTTTCTTCGGCACCCAATCCTAACCACTTCACAAAAAGTTTGTTGCCTCTTTTCTTTAGAACTTTTTCAATAAGATAAATATCAGGAAATTTAGTTTTTTGTAATTCTTTTCCATAAAAACAACCAACAATGTTTTGTTTATGTTTATCTTGTAATTGATACGTTTGAGGACTAGTTTCGTTGACTTTTATGATGCGAAATATTTCCGTTGACCAATTAGGGGTGTAGCCTTTATAAAAATCTCCTTTGTATTTACTTATACGAACAAAATCGCCAACTCGAAAAGACGATTCTTTGCGTACTTTTCTTGGCTGTTGGCTTTTGATAATATTCAATCGAACTGTATTTTGATTTGAACTGTTAACGTCTATTGGTTTATGTTTTGTAATGCGATGCACAGTATTGTTATAATTGTGCACAACGGACTTTAAATTATTTTTATACCATTCATATTTTCCGCATAAACTAAATAATTTGTAAAGACGTGATTTTATAGTTCTTATTACTCGTTCGACGATAGAAGCTTTTTTTACAGAACATGTGGAATAATGATTTATGTTATAAGTTTTCATTAAATGCTTAAAAGAGTCGTTATAAAACTCTTTACCTAGATCTGTTTGTAAGTTTTTAGGTTTTCGTGTGGATTCTGATAATATACTGCACATAGCACTTGATACAAATTTTTTAGATTTTGATTTTAACGGTCTAACCCACACGTATTTTGATAAAACATCAATCACTATGAGAACATATTTAAATCCTTTATTAATCAACGAATATTTTTGTAAGTCCACTAGGTCAGCTTGCCATAAATCATCCAGACCTTTAATTACCGTATGCCGACGAACGAAGTTTCGTCTCGCTCCTCTGTGTAGTTCATTCACTATATCTTGTTTACTCATTCTGAACAGATTTTGCTGCAATCATGTTATCGATTTCTTGTTTTGTGTAGTACATTTTACTAAAATTTGTAGTAGTAATTTTTTCTAAACTATGGAGATAGTTTCTGACATTACTTTGGATTTTCATCATTTCATTTTTAAGGGCTTGGACACTTTTATCTACGTATTCTTTATTCACAGCCTCGTCGTCTTTTTCTGGAATTTGCACCCCTTTTAATTTCGATGACTTTAAATCGAATTCCCCTGTATCGGACCTTACCAATGTATCGCTAAGAATTTCAGAAAATTCAGATAATCGTAAACGCTTATGAACGTGATGACCAAATTTGTCTATATTCATTGCCGTCTTGCTAGGTTCTGTAGTGTAATAGTACTGCTAAATTTTCCTGATGGCAGCCTTATATATTTCATTTTTTTAATGATACCAGCTTCTTTCATTTCTTCAAGTATGGCATTAACTTCATTATCTAATCCCGTATTACCAGCTGCCCGAGATGCACATAATATTTTCAGTCTCTCAACTAACTCATTAGGATCATCCCAGTAAACTAAATCAGTGTCTTTCTTAACTTCTTTCAAAATGTCGATTCCTCCACCTCGCTGAAGACTTTCTACGCTACTGGTATTATTTCTAGCGAATTTAAATAGTGGCTTTATCACATGAGTATATTTGAACCCTTTATTACCATTTATTTGGTTCGATCGTTTCCAGTTACGTTTATGTGCATTAGTGTCGATGAGTAGCAATTTATAATTTTGTAAGTCTTCCTCTGTAATAATATCTAAATTAGGTTTTTTTTTGTACAACAATTCTGCCAGACCAGAAGTTTTTTTTAAAGAGCGGCTTCTAATTTTCAGAACTTTTCCATCATCGTATAAACGGGTTTTGCCTAGCCAAAGTTTTCCTCGTTCACTTCTTGCTCCATATGGTATATCTTCTTTCAGCGCTTCAGACGATACAGACCAAGACAAAGAATCGTTTGCGATACTCGGTGATGATTGAATAGATTTAAATGAGTTCTCATGGATATCATAATCCTCAGAAGGTGATGTAGTAAGCGTTTTGTCAGGTGTTTTAGAATGAAAGTCGTCATTATCTGAATTTTCTTCATCATCAAGATCCGTCTCAGATTCTTTAAATTTTTCATGTGAACCATTTGAAGATTCTTCTTCGTCTTCTTCATGACGTTTTTTTTCAGTTTTGCTTGCTAATAATTTTAGCGGACTGACGATCGGTTGAAATATCGTCTCCAGTGCCATGTCATTTGTGTGTTTAGTATTTTTTATCATTTCTACCTTTCTTTTCACTGCAGACGCTGATTTCACAATTTGTTCCTTAAGATTCCGCTCCATGTTAAGAATTCTACTCTGATTGATGTCTCAAGTTATACTACTAGGTAGTGGGGTATGTATATGCTTTATAGAATAAATTAATCCACTATTATAAATGTATCAAATTTCATTCTGTAACAACCATTATTTCGTTCACAATCCTTATTGATTACCACATAACTGTACGGTTTACTCCACACAGTTGAACACATTTCACGGAATTGCGACCACGTCATATCAGACCCTACATGTTCATCGTAGATGTGTCTTAGATTAATCTCGTCTTGTTTAAACAATATGATGAGATTGGCATTATCTCTTACTAGTTGTTTGGGTATTTTAGTATAAGTTTGGTTAAGATAAAAGCAATCAATATTTTTGTGACGACCCATAGCAAAATAATCACGTATATTATTTTGATTTTCGCATGCAACATCGTCAAATATGATGATAGAATTAGGTAAGGCTTCTTGTGGACTTAAAATTTCACTGTTATGATTATACTTGTGATACGATGTATCCACAACTTTTTCCAATACTTTTTCTAAAAAGACGTATTTAGGTTGATACAAAGACTTTGAATACACATAAAGGTTTCTGAATCGCGGACCATTCGGGTGTAGTAACAAACTGATTACTAAGTTTGTTTTCCCACAGTTTGAGGGACCACAAACAATACTGCGAATGGTATTTGGTAGTAAATTTCCATGCCGCTTAACTTCATTTTTAACTGCAGGACAGACACATTCTAATTGAAGTGATTCTTTTTGTTTCAGAAATTTCATAGCTGTTTAATCCAATCGACCACTGTGATTAGTGGATTATGACAAAATGATAATCATGCAGTGTGTTGACTCATATAAACAGATAACTTCAAACATACGAAATTCATTGTTTCTATAATAGCTCGCTAGATATTTCAACCATCCAATCATCGATGAGAAGCGATTTTTGATCACTTGATGCATGAACGAACAGGAGTTATTGGGCATTCTGACACACCGAAGAGAGCGAGGGCGCGAGCGAACAGAGGTACATGTCATGAGCATGTCATTTCATTTACCATCAGTTGATGCATAAACGAACAGGAGTTATTGGGCATCCTGTCCCACCGAAGAGAGCGAGGCGCGGAGCGCAGTTCGCGAGCGAACGGAGGTGCATCAGTTGATGCATAAACGAACAGGAGCTATTGGGCATTCTGTCCCACCTCCGTTCGCTCGCAGAGCATTAACGAAAAGGAATTATTGGGTATTCTGTCCCACCGAAGTGAGCGAGGCGCGGAACGCAGTTCGCGAGCGAACGGAGGTGGGACAGAATGCCCAATAATTCCCTACTCATAAGTATGCAACACTTACCCAAGTGGGGATATAATTCAATTTAATATACAAATTATAATTGCAAAAAGAGAATTAATTAATTTTTAGTAATTCGTCTACACGATGCAAATTGCAATCCGCTCGCAGAAGAAATATTATGTCGAACACAAAAAAAACTATCCGTGTTGGTGTCTCCAGGCAGTATTTGACAAAATCAAAATATATAGAACCTCATTGTATGTTTTTACAGGCAACATAAAAAATCGTTACATTGGGTATATATTTTTAGGGTTAGTTCACATTGGTACTTGACGATCCGATGCAGGTACTTGCGTATTTGGATAATCTAGTACACCTATGAAATACCGTAGAGATACGATATCATGGCGCGCCCCTCCAAAATTCAAAACGTTTGAAGTGCGTTGTCAAAACGTTTGATGTGCTTTGTCTGAAGCCGTAAGCTAGTTATGATTAGTTGACCAACAAATCTTGGTAATAAGTGATATTAAGTGAAATATTACGAGTACTGGTTGATTGGTTGAATCATTATTATATACAAACTCTTTCATAAGGATGTCACAACAACCTATGTGAAGTTAGCAACCGAGTTCAAGGAAAATGATTTTTATGTATGTCATTCGATTGTACCCGGAGTGTACCCGATTGTACCGCAATTAAAATCGTTTGTACCTCAATAGGGTAGAAATGGGGGGGTGGTAAAATTTGCTTAGCAACCGACATAAAGATACCGGAATTTCAATGATGCCATCTGAAAGAGTATCGTTTGTACCGGATTGTACCCGTTTTTAAAGTTTTTTTTTTATTTTTTATTTTACAAAAAAAAACCAAAAAAAAATTTTTTCTCTAAAAATAAGTCTTTGTATGTAGTAGAAGGAAATAAAATATATAAAGCAGTACAAATGAGTAAAATTAGTTATTTTTTTTTTTAAATTACTCCACAATAATTAAGCACAAACGATATTGGATGAAGAAATAATGATCGAGAACCGATTCGGTCTTGATGAAATTTCCTACACTTTGCTATAAAACTCGGAGTTAAATTTTGTAACTTTTATCGTTTGCACCTCTCCAAAACAGAATGATTATCAAAGAAGATACCATTTACTTTAAATTTACTCAAAATTTTTCGAGGAACAAACGATTTTTCATATACTAACAACGTCGGAGATTCGATCTGTCTTGACGAACTTTCCTATATCTTACTATAGAACTTGGAGTTTAATTTTGCAACTTTTATCGTTTGTACCTCACCAAATCACAAAGATTATTAAAGAATATACTATTCACTTTATATTCACACAAAATTTTACGAGGTACAAACGATTTTTCACATAGTAACAACGTCGGAGATTCGATCGGTCTTGACGAATATCTTACTATGAAATTCGGAGTTAAATTTTGCAACTTTTATCGTTTGTACCTCTACAAAACAGAAAGATTATCAAAGAAGATACTATTCACTTTATACTTACATAAAATTTTTCGAGGTACAAACGATATTTCATATAGTAACAACGTCGGAGATTCGATCTGTCTTGGCGAATTTTCCTATATTTTACTATGATATTCGGAGTTAAATTTTGCAACTTTTATCGTTTGTACCTCTCCAAATCAGAAAGATTATTAAAGAAGATACTATTGACTTTATACTCACACAAAATTTTTCGAGGTACAAACGATTTTTCATATACTAACAACGTCGGAGATTCGATCTGTCTTGACGAATTTTCCTATATCTTACTATAAAACTCGGAGTTAAATTTTGCAACTTTTATCGTTTGTACCTCTCCAAATCACAAAGATTATTAAAGAAGATACTATTCACTTTATACTTACATAAAATTTTTCGAGGTACAAACGATTTTTCATAAAGTAACAACGTCGGAGATTCGATTTGTATTGACGAATTTTCCTATATCCTACTATAAAACTCGGAGTTAAATTTTGCAACTTTTATCGTTTGTACCTCGCCAAAACAGGAAGATTATTAAAGAAGATACTATTCACTTCATATTAACTTAAAAATTCATGAGGTACAAACGTTTTTTCATATAGTAACAACGTCGGAGATTCGATCTGTCTTGACGAATTTTCCTATATCTTACTATAAAACTCGGAGTTAAATTTTGCAACTTTTATCGTTTGTACCTCTCCAAATCACAAAGATTATTAAAGAAGATACTATTCACTTTATACTTACATAAAATTTTTCGAGGTACAAACGATATTTCATATAGTAACAACGTCGGAGATTCGATCTGTCTTGACGAATTTTCCTATATCTTACTATAAAACTCGGAGTTAAATTTTGCAATTTTTATCGTTTGTACCTCTCCAAATCACAAAGATTATTAAAGAAGATACTATTCACTTTATACCTACATAAAATTTTTCGAGGTACAAACGATATTTCATATAGTAACAACGTCGGAGATTCGATCTGTCTTGACGAATTTTCCTATATCTTACTATGATATTCGGAGTTTAATTTTGCAACTTTTATCGTTTGTACCTCACCAAATCACAAAGATTATCAAAGAATATACTATTCACTTTATATTCACACAAAATTTTACGAGGTACAAACGATTTTTCACATAGTAACAACGTCGGAGATTCGATCGGTCTTGACGAATATTTCTATATGTTACTATGAAATTCGGAGTTAAATTTTGCAACTTTTATCGTTTGTACCTCTACAAAACAGAAAGATTATCAAAGAAGATACTATTCACTTTATACTTACATAAAATTTTTCGAGGTATAAACGATATTTCATATAGTAACAACGTCGGAGATTCGATCTGTCTTGACGAATTTTCCTATATCTTACTATAAAACTCGGAGTTAAATTTTGCAACTTTTATCGTTTGTACCTCTCCAAATCACAAAGATTATTAAAGAAGATACTATTCACTTTATACCTACATAAAATTTTTCGAGGTACAAACGATATTTCATATAGTAACAACGTCGGAGATTCGATCTGTCTTGACGAATTTTCCTATATCTTACTATGATATTCGGAGTTTAATTTTGCAACTTTTATCGTTTGTACCTCACCAAATCACAAAGATTATCAAAGAATATACTATTCACTTTATATTCACACAAAATTTTACGAGGTACAAACGATTTTTCACATAGTAACAACGTCGGAGATTCGATCTGTCTTGACGAATTTTCCTATATCTTACTATGATATTCGGAGTTAAATTTTGCAACTTTTATCGTTTGTACCTCTCCAAATCACAAAGATTATTAAAGAAGATACTATTCACTTTATACTTACATAAAATTTTTCGAGGTACAAACGATTTTTCATAAAGTAACAACGTCGGAGATTCGATCTGTATTGACGAATTTTCCTATATCCGAGTTTTATAGTAAGATATAGGAAAATTCGTCAAGACAGATCGAATCTCCGACGTTGTTACTATATGAAATATCGTTTGTACCTCGAAAAATTTTATGTAAGTATAAAGTGAATAGTATCTTCTTAATAATCTTTGTGATTTGGAGAGGTACAAACGATAAAAGTTGCAAAATTTAACTCCGAATATCATAGTAAGATATAGGAAAATTCGTCAAGACAGACCGAATCTCCGACGTTGTTACTATATGAAATATCGTTTGTACCTCGAAAAATTTTATGTAAGTATAAAGTGAATAGTATCTTCTTTAATAATCTTTGTAATTTGGAGACGTACAAACGATAAAAGTTGCAAAATTTAACTCCGAATATCATAGTAAATATAGGAATATTCGTCAAGACCGATCGAATCTCTGACGTTGTTACTTTATGAAAAATCGTTTGTACCGCGAAAAATTTTGTGTGAGTATAAAGTCAATAGTATCTTCTTTAATAATCTTTATGATTTGGAGAGGTAGAAACGATAAAAGTTGCAAAATTTAACTCCGAATATCATAGTAAGATATAGGTAAATTCGTCAAGACAGATCGAATCTCCGACGTTGTTACTATATGAAATATCGTTTGTACCTCGAAAAATTTTATGTAAGTATAAAGTGAATAGTATCTTCTTTAATAATCTTTGTGATTTGGAGAGGTACAAACGATAAAAGTTGCAAAATTTAACTCAGAGTTTTATAGTAAGATATAGGAAAATTCGTCAAGACAGATCGAATCTCCGACGTTGTTACTATATGAAATATCGTTTGTACCTCGAAAAATTTTGTGTGAGTATAAAGTCAATAGTATCTTCTTTAATACTCTTTGTGATTTGGAGAGGTACAAACGATAAAAGTTGCAAAATTTAACTCCGAATATCATAGTAAGATATAGGAAAATTCGTCAAGACAGATCGAATCTCCGACGTTGTTACTATATGAAAAATCGTTTGTACCTCGAAAAATTTTGTGTGAGTATAAAGTCAATAGTATCTTCTTTAATAATCTTTATGATTTGGAGAGGTAGAAACGATAAAAGTTGCAAAATTTAACTCCGAATATCATAGTAAGATATAGGAAAATTCGTCAAGACAGATCAAATCTCCGACGTTGTTACTATATGAAAAATCGTTTGTACCTCGAAAAATTTTGTGTGAGTATAAAGTCAATAGTATCTTCTTTAATAATCTTTATGATTTGGAGAGGTAGAAACGATAAAAGTTGCAAAATTTAACTCCGAATATCATAGTAAGATATAGGAAAATTCGTAAAGACAGATCGAATCTCCGACGTTGTTACTATATGAAATATCGTTTGTACCTCGAAAAATTTTATGTAAGTATAAAGTGAATAGTATCTTCTTTAATAATCTTTGTGATTTGGAGAGGTACAAACGATAAAAGTTGCAAAATTTAACTCCGAGTTTTATAGTAAGATATAGGAAAATTCGTCAAGACAGATCGAATCTCCGACGTTGTTACTATATGAAATATCGTTTGTACCTCGAAAAATTTTGTGTGAGTATAAAGTCAATAGTATTTTCTTTAATAATCTTTCTGATTTGGAGAGGTACAAACGATAAAAGTTGCAAAATTTAACTCCGAATATCATAGTAAGATATAGGAAAATTCGTTAAGACAGATCGAATCTCCGACGTTATTACTATATGAAATATCGTCTGTACCTCGAAAAATTTTATGTAAGTATAAAGTGAATAGTATCTTCTTTGATAATCTTTCTGTTTTGTAGAGGTACAAACGATAAAAGTTGCAAAATTTAACTCCGAATTTCATAGTAAGATATTCGTCAAGACCGATCGAATCTCCGACGTTGTTACTATGTGAAAAATCGTTTGTACCTCGTAAAGTTTTGTGTGAATATAAAGTGAATAGTATATTCTTTAATAATCTTTGTGATTTGGTGAGGTACAAACGATAAAAGTTGCAAAATTAAACTCCAAGTTTTATAGTAAGATATAGGAAAGTTCGTCAAGACAGATCGAATCTCCGACGTTGTTAGTATATGAAAAATCGTTTGTTCCTCGAAAAATTTTGAGTAAATTTAAAGTAAATGGTATCTTCTTTGACAATCTTTCTGTTTTGGAGAGGTGCAAACGATAAAAGTTGCAAAATTTAACTCCGAGTTTTATAGCAAAGTGTAGGAAGTTTCATCAAGACCGAATCGGTTCTCGATCATTATTTCTTCATCCAATATCGTTTGTGCTTAATTATTGTGGAGTAATTTAAAAAAAAAATAACTAATTTTACTCATTTGTACTGCTTTATATATTTTATTTCCTTCTACTACATACAAAGACTTATTTTTAGAGAAAAAAATTTTTTTTGGTTTTTTTTGTAAAATAAAAAATAAAAAAAAAACTTTAAAAACGGGTACACTCCGGGTACAATCGAATGACATACATAAAAATCATTTTCCTTGAACTCGGTTGCTAACTTCACATAGGTGTCACAACACACATTGAAACAGTAATTAAGAGGGGCGCGCCATGTTATCGTAGTTTATCTCAACACGGGTAAGTACTATCTATGTGCTTAAAATGTGTAATTTAATTCAAAAATAAAATGTTTTTGAAAAATAAAATTCAAAAATAAAATTTAATAATCATTAATGATCATAGCTTTATTTCCTCAATAGGTATTCAATTCAAAAATACAGTAAGTTTTACTAACGCAATACTGCACTACTATTCGTGTAGTTTGGCTCGAAGAAGTAGCACTCGTGGTGTTGGCTGCCCAAAACTCCAGTGAATTTTGGCTCGTGGTTGTAAATAACGTGCTGATTCTCTTCAGCTTCATTGGCAAAAGTATGGCCATTCTTTCGGCATTCCTTCACGAAGAAATCCATGAAATACCGGTTAGCTATAACAGCGTTTATGGAGTGGGGATACTGTTTGGACCGCTTCCATTCGAATGAACTCTTCTCTGGATGGAATATGACTCCGTAGAATGGATACCTGGAATAATGTGATGAATAAGGCTATTTGCACACAGAAGCGTCGCAAACTGTGAAATAACGATAGACCGAGAAGCGGCCGTTTGTCTATGATTCGTAGAGTCAATGTAAAATAGGCTAAAATATGTGCTAATAGAATCTAAAATTTTGATACTGCCTCTGCCCTAGAGGGCAATGGCAGCTTATCGAGAAATACGTCTGGTCATTTCCCACTTTTTATGCAAATCCAATGTCAAACTTGTTTATGTGCAGCGCTGTCTAAACATTTTAAGTATAACAATAATTGAAGACGTGAGTGGAAGAATCGAACAAGTACTTAACATTTCGTAACATACGGACAATAACTAATTTTTTCCCTAATTATTTTAATAAAACTTGTAACTTATCTACTTCATAAACTAGTTAATATATCTGGCTACACATATAATCCATAGTTTTTCTATTTAAAATCATTTTTCCGGCCCTAAAGCCCCCATTTAAGCAAAAAAACGAGAAGTTTTTTCATGTTACTTAACTTATTCTTCCACTCACGTCTTGAATTATTATAAAGTCAGCTACCTTTTATTTTCTATAGTGGCTATAAAAGACAATCCAAAGTCATCGACGCTGTACGAAGTTGGCTGCCATATTTCATCCAAGTTGTATGCTTTCAAATTCTAAAAGACAATGTTCGGTAAGTAGGAAAGCGTAACAAGAACGTAACGTACGGTAAAGATGTGTAAAAAATAATAAATTGAAATCATTTCATCTGTTTGAGAGCTATGATGCCATAGATCGGCAGACAGACAAATTATACAGGGTGTAACAAAAACAAGTGATAGTACTTTAGGGTGTGGACGTGTTCCCTGTAGAGAATTCACTGTGAAAGTAGCAGCGCTGAAAGACCAAAAATTTTTTTCAGTTTTGTATGGGGAAACTCGTGACGCTCGGGCCCTTGCCCATACAAAAGTGAAAAAAAAATTTGGTCTTTCTGCGCTGCTACTTTCACAGTGAACTCTCTACAGAGAACACGTACACACTCTAAAGTATTATCACTTGTTTTTGTTACACCCTGTTTAGATAGATAGACTCCAAACTTATAACACCGATATTTTTGTACGAGGGTTAAAAAAATCATTAGAAACGTGGTTTTGCTTTTAACCTGGTGTTTCATACTTTTTACTTACCTCATCAAATATACAAAACTGATGAGCGTTTACAGTGACATTCTCATTTGCTAGTATATCAACCACGTCAGCGCTGGCTTCGCTAAATATCTTGCTGCTACGGAAATCTGAAAATATTTTTATTAACTTATTAGTTAATAAAAATATTTTCAGATTAGAAAATATTTTTATTAACTTATTAGTTAATAAAATATTATTTTTAGAATTATTATTCTAAAAATAATATTTTATCTTTTGATAATTTCTGTTGATTTCTCCAAAAAACAAAACTAAAAATAGTAACCCTTACTTTAAACGTATACATGATAAGTCGAGTTATTTTTTCAATCTGCTATGGCGATAAAGAAAGAAATCTATGTTATTAATTTTATAATGGACATGAAAATGTCATTGACGGGCCAATACAACCTTGTAGTCTATACTCTAGAAGTTATAACCCACATTTTCATGACGCTAGTTGTTGACACATTGCAAAATATATTCATTTAAAGATGATTTAAAGTCTGATCATGATCATAGCCTGAAAGTTTGTTCATATTTACATCATGCACCTGCAGTAAAATGTAGCGGCAGGTTTCTGAAAGACCAGCAGGTCCCTCTATTCTCCACTTTCCCGCGACCCGACTCCAGGATCATTATCAGCTGGAAACCTAGACACGTCCCGAATATGGGAAAATAGTCCCCAGCATCATTCAGCTCCTTGGCTATAGACAGAATATGCTCGCCAGCATCAGCATAACCGTTGGATTGGTTGAAATATGTAGCTCCACCGGGGAAGAGAACTCTGGAAAATGATGAATACTTGTTAAAATAGAACTTGTAGCATTTGTAGCCATAATTTAAGCATAAGATATTAACAGGGCAATTGCGTATCTTGCGACAGCTATGCAGCAGGTGATATTGCACAATTTAAATAATGATCTTACCCATTAATTTTACTCATAAGTTCTTCATAGTAGCTGCGCTCCTTTCCAATCCTAAAACGTTAAAAACATATATATCCTTATTTTTTTTACGTTTTACTTCAGTCTTACTTTTAACTTTATCTTCACTTTGGTTCATGATCGATTATTAAGAGCGACCGCAGACTTACAATTTTAAGTTGGTCGACTAACGGCCGTTCCCAATATTCAATATATCTTTGGTTTGACATACGACTGATCGCAGCTAACATTAAATTGACATAAAATATATGTCTCTAATGGCCCGTATTCACTTTCATTAGTGATAAGTGCAAGTGATTAGGGCAAGTGATTAGTTATTAGGAAAAAGTAAGTGTGGACAGCGACTGTTTAGTGCAAGTGATTAGCCGGCTGCGTAGTAACGTGATTAGTTATGTATTCACTTTGATTAGTGATTAAGTGCAGGTGACTAGTACAGGTGATGAGTGATTAGTAGAAAGTAATGTGGACAGCGACTGATTAGTGCAAGTGACTAGTCGGCTGCGTAGTAACGTGATTAAAAGTGTGTTCTATTTTTTGCGAGTGCAAGTGCGTGACGGATGAAAACCAATTTTGGTTTCGTTTGACAGCTCGAGATTGTTACTATTATTCCGCTAGGTATATTAACTTTATGGGCCAGACTGACGTGGTGTGCCGTGTGAAGCGTCCATAGATATAGTATATCATTATTAAGTAATATACCTATTAAAAGTACAAAAGGACACCCTTTCAATTACTTCCATACTAATCCATACTTATTACTTACTAATATACTAATAATATTATAAATGCGAATGTGTGTCTGTCTGTCTGTTACCTCTTCACGTTTATACCTCAGAAGTCAGAACCGATTTTGCTGAAATTTGGCATGGAGATACTTTGAGTCCTGGGAAAGGACATATAAAAATACTTCGTGGTCTTTATATATAAAACTCAAAGGTGACTGACTGACATGTTGATCTATCAACGCACAGCCCAAGCCACTGTACCGATCGGGCTGAAATTTGGCATGGAGGTTTTTGATCATGAGGCATCATCATGAGGCAGAAAGGATTTTGATCAATTCTACCTCCAAGGGGTGAAAATAGGGGATCAAAGTTTGTATATAACAATACTTCTTAACGCGAGCGAAGCCGCGGGCAAAAGCTCGTTTTTAATAAAACCAATATTAAAAATGAAGGACATGTCAAAATGGCAGTTTTATTTTTGAAACTTGGACGCTCGTGTTGACAGCTACTACTGAATTTACTAAATTAAATTACTAAAGAGCCACTAAACAAGAATTGGACACTACTTGCACTACACACCTGCACTCCACTGCCTCAATTACTAGTCACTTGCACTTGCACTAATCAAAGTGAATACCGGCCTTAATGTCTAATGAGAGCTATTCCTATCTCTAGTAGGGCAAAACCAGAGATAGATCGAATATTGGGAACGGCCGTTAGTCGCACAGTATACCAATTATAGCTATAGGGACTTATGAGAGCTCGCACATTTTTGCAACTAAATTCGATTCCTTTCCGATTACCTACAATTTAAAAGTTGTCCAATTAAATTGCGATATTACGTTAGTAATTTAGTTTAAATACGATAGTCGGCCAACTTGAAATTGTATATCTGTGGTGACCGTTAACGTGTAGAGAAGTCTCGTCGAGGCTCTTGAATACCATAAGCACGATCTAAATACGTCCACGAGATCACAAGCAAACCTATACAGAGTGTAACAAAACTAAGTGATAATACATTAGGGTGTGTATGGGTCCCCTATATAGAGTTCACTGTGAAAGTAGCAGCGCTGAAAAAGTAACTTTTTTATCTTTGTATGGAAATAATAATTATTCATGGCGTGCGGCCGGGCTCTTGCCCATACAAATCATAAAAAAATGTTTGCTCTTTCAGCGCTCGACTTTCACAGTGAACTCTATATAATAAGGCACACATATACATTACACACCCTAAAATATTATCAATTAGTTTTGTTATACCTTGTATAATATATAGCGCACGGATGTAAAAAAATACGGATGGAGCCTAGAGTATCAATAACTTACAGTAGGATGGAGCATTACACTATAAAGAGGTGAAGAAGCATGCAAGGTACGACAATTTCGTTTATTGTACACGTGACCGACACTCACACACGCAACTAGGTACTATAACCCGCTGTCATTGTATATTGAGTGATGGCGCCAATGACACGCACACATCCTACACGGGCGGCCATAACTATGCTTCACTCGGGATTAGACAAGGTTACGTCCGTATTTTTTTAAGTCCGTGATATAACGGTTGATTTACATACAATTATTGATCTCGCGGTGCTGCGACCAAACCGCTCGTGCCCGCGGTCCCATATGAATCGAACCATAGAGTTTCGATATGGTTTTGCATCATGGTTCAACGTGAAACGTGAAAGGGTTTAATGCTCTTTTCCAATTAAATACTTTCTTAGTTCGCTTGTGCGTCTACTAGACATTACTAGACAGTTTGGTAAGCTGTAAAATGATATTTATAGAACAGATTAATCGCTCGTCCGAAATTATACAGTTCCATGAATACTAACACTCTATTATAGACTATTATGTTGAGCAATAACTGTGCAAATTGCTGTAGTCGAGTTATGAAATCATAATTTTCTGATAAATGCAATTTCTTTATACTTAATCTGAATTTTGACACCACTATAGTGATCTGCATCGTCTTAATAGTTTTTTGAGTGCTGAAAACTTTCGTTAAGTACATTTTTCTGGGAACTACCATATTATGCCCTTTTCTTGTGACTTAAGGTGACGCCGCGTTAAAGTAAGAAACCGTGTTGGATATGTTTTAGATTGCTTGTTTTCTATGAGAGGCCGGGCCGGCCTCTCATAGAAAACAAGCAATGGAACAGCAAAAAATGGAAAGGGCATAAGCAACAAAATGGTTTTTGTCGCGTAATTTAAAAACCATAAATACATTTCATATAAGCTATGCACATATTAAAGTGTATGCTTCAACCAATTTATGTACAAATTTTGGAACCTTAAATCACTCTCCTCTGTTGGAAAAATAGGAATCCCTTTTTTTACAGAGGTCTTTTCGATTGATAATTCTGTGTTATAAAAGTTGTCCAATCGTGTTATGCTATGGGCAATTCAAAGACAAAGACATGATGAATACTGACAATGAACTTTAGTTTCTTAGCTTTAGTCATTGCTGAGAAAAATCGGCATCGCTACAGCCAAATTATCAAGGCGTCGCCTTAAAGTGCCTCCATAGCAATTTTCATGAAAATTCGATCAGAAGATGTTACAGACACACAGATTTACACGTTTGTTTATATTTTATATTACATATTAGTATAAAAACAAGAACATAAATTTATTTATAGGCAGATAGCGGACTCGTTTAATTTAGTCTGGTTATGTCAAGCTTAGCTGACAGATTAGGAAAATATTGACTTGTAAAACCCGACCAAAACACGTAACCCATCAAGCCCCATAAGATCACCGGTGACCGCGACAACAATAGAATAACAATAGATTTCCAAGAATCCGCGATCGAAGGATAAATATATCTGATAGTTCATTCCACGATTGAGGGTATTTGGGCTCCATTACCTAAAACGTTTGGTGATCCCTGCTTTACTTACATGATGGGCACAACTCTCGCTCCAGACTTCTCCACATCTCGTACATACGACGCCGCTATGTAACTAGTGTAGTTCTCCTCTGGATATTTAGTATGGAGGTAATGGGACTGCTCTTGGGCTAGTACCCCTATTATGGGCCTGTCATTTATAACCTCATTTGACACCACATAGTGAAAAATGTACACCAAGATTAGAGCTGTGTGCTTCATCGTTGCGACTAAGGAAGTAGGTATGAACTCATTTTTATATTCAAACGTAATCATTATCAATACTATCGCGTCAGACCTACTACGAAACAGGCCTTGTATCACGAAACTGTTTTAAGACACAAACAATCTCTCTAAAGGTGAACGCAGATTTGGCCGCACCGCACGCACCGCAGTCGCCGCATTTCGAATTCTTTATATGAAGTTATAGGAAAGCTCGCATACCCACCCGCGCCGCAGTCTTCGCAACTTCTACATTCTTTATATGAAGAATTCGAAATGCGACGACTGCGGTGCGTGCGGTGCGGCCAAATCTGCGTTCACCTTAAGTGTCTAAACACACTAGGCTGAATTACGCCGGCGTAATTTACGTAGCCGAAATTACGTTCAGCTGCTTATGTCTGATGCGACACACTATAAATTACGCGAAGAGCCGAAATTTCGCGGCGAAATTTCCGTTGCCGAACGCGCGCGTAAGTGGGTATTTAAAATTCTTAGATGTAATGTGTGCGTTAACGCTTTGGATAATAAGGTTGGATTTGCTATGTTCAGTTTTGATAATTCCGTCGCGTATAGTGTGTTGCTAATCAAAACATTACCGCCGAATCGCTGCCGAACTTTAGGCCGCGTTTCCACTGAAGCGGAGCGGAGCGGAGAGGAGCTTAGCGGTGCTCGAATTGACCAATCATACTATTCCAGCGGAATGACAGCGAAGCAGAGCGAAGATTTCGAGCATGGTGATTGGTCAATTCGGCACCGCTAAGCTCCTCTCCGCTCCGCTCCGCTTCAGTGGAAACGCGGCCTTACGCTCGACTCGGCTTGACGGAAATTCGGCTCACGACGGAATTTCGGCATAGTGTGTCGTCTATCGCGTTCCGTCCATATTTTGTATGGATTTGAAACGCGGCGTAAACGTGGCGGAATTTACGTCGGCGTAATTCAGCCTAGTGTGCTTAGACCCTAACAACGTCATTTCTAGTTTGTTAGAGTGGGCTGTAGGATGCAGCATTTTCGTCCGATTGTTTGAGTCTCAAAACAGTTTCATGGTACAAGGCCTGAAATCTAATCATTGTGATAGCACAGGTTGATAACTTGATAATAATAATTTGCAATCAAAAACAAAATATTGAAACTCATCTGAATGGTAAGCCTATATTTTATAATGAAAATATTTTCATTTCTATGTAGATAAGCCATTTATTATATTGATAAGATTAAATCTACGAATAATAAAAACTAAGTAAACGTAATTTTATTATTCGTAGCTTTTCGGACACTAAAATTGATAATATTAGAATATAAATAAAATAATACACTTACATTTAAAATATAAAGTAATATTATACTATTTTCATGCTAGAGGCAGCACCAGCATAGACAGTAAACAAAAAGTTTTGTTCGACGTTTCTGTCAATATCCTTATATTTTATATTATTACTAGACTTCCACGCGGATTCGCTCATGTAAATTAGATATTTCACAGACAAATTAGTCCACAAAAATATCCTATGAGCTTTCACGTGGTCTACTTTTTATCTGACCCAAATAACAGGAAAATTGCTCTAGTACTTCGTGAGATAAGCCCTTTCAAATAATTTCCCCCGGTTTTTTCCACATTTTCCTCTATTTCTTCGCTCTTATTAGTCTTAGCGTGATAAAATATGGCCTATGGCCTTCCTCGAAAAATGGACTATCTAACACTGAAAGAATTTTTAAAATCGGACCAGTAGTTCCTGAGATTAGCGCGTTCAAACAAACAAACTCTTCCGCTTTATAATATTAAGTGTAGATGACATGTGCAACTTGTCAGAATTTAGTTGGACAGCTTGGACTATTTACTGTATGGGCTAGCAGCGCCATCTATTCCGATCTTTGCGTAATATCATCATATTTGAATTCCAAAGAGGTAAGTATCTGAATAAAAACTTACTCAGTAGCTTTTATTAACCTGTTTATTTATATTTATTTACAAAATATGATGTCAAAATAACTTCTACTAGTACGTTAATTCTTCAATTTATACAGAATGAAAATTTATTTCGTTGAAGTTGAATAAATCCAGTACCGCATGGATTCTGCAAATTCTCGAAACAGAACAAATATCGAAACATAATAAGAAATATTGAAGTCAAAAGTAGCTCTTTCAGTGCTGCTACTTTAACGATAAACTCTATACAAGGTGTAACAAAATTAAGTGATAATATTTTAGGGTATGTATGTGTTCCTTGTAGAGAGTTCACTGTGAAAGTAGCAGCACTGAAAAACAATTTTTTTTTCACTTTTGTATGGGGAAACTCGTGACGAAGGGGCGCTTGCCCACACAAAAGTGAAAAAAAAAATGTTGGTCTTTCAGCGTTGCTATTTTCACAGTGATTTCTCTACGAGTAACACGTATACACCCTAACTTAAGTATTATCACTTAGTTTTGTTACACCCTGCATAAGGGACACATACGGACCCTAAGGGTTGGACCTCATCTGGCAGCACGGAATCGCCTTTTTCCGTCGCCCTTTCTCTTTCTGTCGCTTAGAACTGCCATTTGCTAGACCGAGACAAAAAGCATAACGCGATAGCCTCGAGGATTCTGCCGCGTGCTATCGCATTATGCTTTCTGTCTCAGTCTAGCAAATGGCAGTTCTAAGCGACAGAAAGAGAAAGGGCGACGGAAAAAGGCGATTCCGTGCTTCCAGATGAGGTCCAATCCTAAATATACTTTTTAAATATTACACAGTTCCTCTGGGCTCAAAGAAGTAGCACTGCTCGTAACTACTGCCCAACAATCCGGTGAACTCTGGCCTGTAGTTGTATATAAGATGGCGGTTCTCCTCGCTGTGGCTGGGGAACTTGTGGCCGCTTCTTCGGCACTCTTCGACGAAAAAATCCATGAAGTAGCGGTTCGCCTGGACGGCCTTTGAAGAGTGAGGGTAGTGCTTGGAGGCTTTCCACTCAAACGCGACCTTCTCCGGATGAAATTGGACTCCGTAGAATGGATATCTGGAATGTAGAAAACGAGAAATTTACTTATATAAAGGTACTGGTTGGCAGCGGACGACATGAAGCAACCGCGGACGTGTCATCGCGACATTTCATTGAAATATCCTCCGCAGCCAGCGACATGAACTACATAGAAACCAGTAGTGTCACGAGTTGCGACGACATGTCGTCTGCTGCAACTTCATATCTGGCTTCCAACTTGTACCAATTAAGTCTGGGCTAGTTAAATATTAAAACTTTATAGGTTACGAAAAGACGCTCGCAACTCCGTTGCGCCAAAAGTATCCTATGTACTTTCCTCAAAGTTTATCTATACCAAATTTCAGCAAAATTGGTTCAGCAGTTTGGGTGTGAAGAGGTAACAGATAGACAGACTGACACACTTTCGCATTTATAATATTACTAGATGACGCCCGCAACTTCGTTGCGCCAAAATTCGTTAATCGCGCGGGAGCCGTACATCTTTCCGGGATAAAAAATATCCTTCATCCTTTCCCGGGACTCAAAGTATCTCCATACCAAATTTCAGCAAAATCGGTCCAGCGATTTGGTCGTGAAGAGGTATCAGACAGACAGACAGACAGACAGACAGACAGACAGACAGACACACTTTCGCATTTATTATATTAGTATGGAAATGGATTCGTATGGATATGGATAGTCCAAAGATGTTGCTCGCAACATCGTTTATCACGCAAAAACCGTTAATTTATTCCACAACAAGTACTATGTCAATCATGCTCTTTCCTCGGGTGTCCTTTCATGCTTTAAGCTCTGAACTTGTATTTACCTTTGTAAGTACAATTTCATTGGTTAAAGCATGAAAAGACAATAGAATAGTAGAGTTTTTGAAATTACACCTGATAGAGTTATAAAATTGTGAGTATTTTTTAATTTAAGCTTTGGACTATTTGACACGCGAAAAATTACATTGTTGGTAAGTTACTGTGCCGGTTGTCAGCGGGCGACATGAAGCAACCGCAGGCGACGTGTCGCAGCGACACTACTGGTTTGTATGTGTCGCAGCCAACTGGTTAAAATAGCCGTTCAATCAAACAGCTAGCCCTTTGACTTAACAACGCCATTCAATCTCACGGCTAGCTTTTTAATTGAACAATTCAATCGCTCAAAACGTTCAACAGTACAGCTGATTCAAAGGCAGCCGTTTGATTGAATTGGTTCAGCGCTCACCACCGCGGCGCTAGACGTGCGTTTTGTTTACAATATGGCGTCAACTAGCCGATATTTTGTGATTGTATTAAGATATTTTTCGTAAATATACGTTACAAGTGTTATTAAAGTGATAGAAATTATGGGGGCACATACGAGTGAATCAAAATTTAAACTAATATTCGAGGAGAAATTACGGGATTATGAAATGCATCATCACGGTATTAATTGCAATTATTATGTTCAAAACGAGTTAGAATACACTTTATTATGTATTCTTAATTGAGCTGGCCATTAGTTTAGTGATTAGTGTATTAATAACAGTAATCTAATGGTCAGCTTAGTTAATTTGCCATTTAACCAGTTAGCTAAGCGTCGTCTAGCTGTAGTGTTGAACGTTGTAGTCAACAAGTCGGCTAAGCGAAATATAGCCGTGAGATTGAATGGCGTTCTTCAGTCAAAGGGCTAGCTGTATGATTGAATGGCTATTTTAACCAGTGGACTGCGACATATGTATTTCTATATAACACCCTCCGCAGCTAGCGACACGAAGCTAGCGACACTTATTCATAGAAATACATAGAAACCCGTAGTGTCGCGACGACATGTCCTCTGCTGCCGCTTCATGTAGCGAGCTTCCAACTTGTACCTTAATGTCTACTCAAACAACGCATAATATTTTCGTGCTTGTAAGGGCCGGGACACAAAAACACGACACGACGTCGCATCGTACCACGACGCGACGTCGTATCGTGTTTTTGTGTCCCGGCCCTAAGTTGTATGAGAATATAATTTACGAATGACACAATATTTATTATGACTAATGGATTGCACAAACCTACGCGACCAAAGCGGCTGCGAAGCAGTAGCGTCTACCGCGCGGCGGACGCTGCCCATGTAATCTTATGGCGCTGTGCACACCTGCACGACCGCGACGCGGGATGTTCGCGTCGGCAAGCGAAACGTGCGCGTCAAGTTGTCAGACGCGTGTTTTGAAGTGTACTTGACTAGACTTCTTTTTTAAAACCTTTTTTATATTATTTTCTACAACTCTTTAGTTTATGATTTTTTGATTTGTATACGTTTTGATAGACTGTGTCATGATATTAACGTTTGACGGTTCGCACCGTAGTCGCGCAGGTGTGCACGGCCAGTTTCGCGTTGCAGACGCTCCCGTATCGCGTACCGCGTCCCCTGTCACTGACGCTTAGGTTTGTTTTAAGCTTAACTGTTTTGTACTCGGCGATCGAATTTAAAATTAACCACCTTATAGCAATATACTCTCATAATATAATATTGTTTACTATTATAAGACATCATACTAATTTGATGTGGGTGGAAGATGTAAATCACCTTTTATGTTCGACGCTCGCTACAAACGCCAGCCCGTCTTCGTCCTTGCTGTGTGATGTGATCAGCCAATCCTTTTTCAGGTTATACTTTTCCAGATTCTAAAAACAAAAAAAAAACATATTTTGATTTGGAAATTACACCCTGTAATTTAAAAACTTGTTCCTATTAGTAAATTTCGTCTTCGTTTAAAGTTTCTAAGGTGAAATTTTAGTAGTGGGGCTTTTATTACGGTGTGTCTAAAAATAAACTAAATCAAACCGGTAGATGTATAGAGTTAGTGTCTAAACACACTAGGCTGAATTACGCCGACGTAAATTTCGCCGCGTTTACGCCGCGTATCAAACGCATACAAAATACGGACGGAACGCGACAGACGACACACTATGCCGAAATTCCGTCGCGAGCCGAATTTCCGTCGAGCCGATACGAGCGTAAAGTTCGGCAGCGATATGTTTAGTATAGCAACTAGGGATGGGCGTCGAATGAACGAACCGTTTTATTAAACTGTTTATTAGTCATGAACGGGTAAACTAAATAGTTTAGCGCCTACTGATAAACTAGTTTATGCGTGAACGGTTGCCATGCCGGAACGGTGTGCGTGACAGAAACCGAAGAGCAAAACGACAACAAGTTTGTCAAAACAGTTAATGCTGAAAGTTAAAAAAAAAACTACTTTGTTAGTCATAGTTTATTGTTTAGTTCAGTGTTCGTCGAATACGAAAACTAGTTGAAAAAAATCTGTTTTGTCAACTACATAGTTTACGATGAACGATAAACGGTCTCGTTTCGTTGATAGAAAAAGCGTCGACGACCCACCACACTATTCGTCGAAGACGTAAACTAGTCGAAAAAAAACTGTTTTTTCAACTAGTTTACGATGAACGATAAACGGTCTCGTTTCGTTGATAGAAAAAGCGTCGACAACCCACCACTAATAGGTTGCACACTATATACGCGACAGAATTATCAAAACCGAACATAGCAAATCCAACCTTAACTCCAAAGCCTTAACGCACACATTACATCTGAGGATTTTAAATACTCGCTTACGCGCAACGGACGTAACGGAAATTACGCCGCGAAATTTCGGCTCTTCGCGTAGTTTATAGTGTGTCGCATCAGACGTAAGCGGCTGAACGTAATTTTGGCCACGTAAATTACGCCGGCGTAATAGGGAATAACTATGCAAAAAAAAATATTTTATCTCAAACATATTTTTCTGCAATCTTTATCATCGTAACATTATAATCAAAAGGTATTTTTTTATATTAGTTATCATTTAAACCCATAAAATGTTGTTTAAAATATGAAAATTATTGGAGGGAAATTCAAACTTACTAAACGCGTCACCATTGGTCGAAACGAAATGTGACGTCAGATGTCACATATCGGCGTCGATATTCATACTGTGATGATAGTATTTGTAAGAAAAATAGTTTAAAACAGGTGATTTCTAGTAAATCTATATTTATAGTGAATCTATATAAGTATATTAGGTCTTATAAATAAGTAATGAGTAATATTATATTAGGTTTTATCAAAGCACAATCGGACTAAGTATCTACTTACCGAAAATAGATGCATTTGTCATGTTATAAGGTACAAAATAATATTTTGCATCTAATCTTGATTTTACGATTTTATTTAATTAGACTAGCTGACCCGGCAAACATTGTTTTGCCATATAAATTATTTCTAGTAGGTATCAATTTAAAAAGAACCTATTCTCAAGAAAAAGGCCTAACGAATGTATAAGTAAGTATTTGATAAGTATACAAAATTTGATCAAAATCGGTTTAGCCGTTTTGAAGGAGCTCGCGCACAAACATTGACACGAGAATTTTTATATTTGGAATACCTATATATAATATACTAGCTGTTGCCCGCGACTTCGTCCGCGTGGACTGAAGTTTATAGCGCGCGATGTCAACAAAATTGGTGTCAAAAGCTTTTATAAAAAAAACCCTGGTACTCCTTAAATCAACCACCCAAAAACAGTTGTGCAGTCTGCACATAATACTTATTTCATTTTTTTTAATTAAACTTTATTTATGCCAAATTTTAAAGTAAGTATATTAATTAACCCCCCATTACACAACTTAACCCATAAACTATTTATCATTGATAGGTTTAAGGTTACGTCACTGCAATCTGCATAGATAAAGTACTGAGTTATTTAAAAACGTATATATTTTTAAGAAATAACAATCGAAAAATCGAAAACTTATTTTGTAGAATGTAGATGATACCAGCTCTTATAGAAAGACGTTTGGGTAAGCGTCAGCGAGATGTAGGAGACGCACGGCGCCATCTATTATGAATTTTTGGAACTAACTTAATTTGAACAAATTTACGCATTTTCACCCCCTTACAACCCCTTTGTCCAGTTAAAAAGTAGCCTATGTCCTTTCTCAGGCTTTAGACTATCTGTGTAGTTGCACAAAATTTCATTACAATTGGTTCAGTGATTTTGGCGTGAAAGCGAGACAGACAGACAGACAGAGATACTTTCGCATTTATAATATTAGTATAGATTATAAAATTCTCGTATCACTGTTTGTGCACGAACTCCTCCAAAACGACTAAACCGATTTTGATGAAATTTTGTATACTTACTTATACATTAACAAATATTATTATTAATTAGTATTGAGGTCATTTTCATTTACACATAATAAAAAATTGTGATAGCATGATAATTTTTTTTCGTTATAATTGAATGTCAAAAAATATTATTATAAGATGGTATTCGACTAAATTTACCCCAGCAAGCATGTTTTACATTTTATGTAACCAAATGTCACGCAACGTGGTGTGTGCGAAACCCAGATTTGTGCATTTTCGACCCTGTATCTTTGTAACATACAGTTTACAGGTACTTTTGTTACTTTTTCCATCTTCTTAGATACTTACTTACTTACTTTGTCTAAAAAAAGTATCATATCAATTTCAAAATAAATATTTTTTTTTATGATGGACTTGCAAATTTTGTGATTGACTTTGGGGGTCACAAACATGGCCGTTTTTGTTTTCCCCATAACTTTAGTGCATTTTAATTTTTTTCTATTAGCAGCACTTCTCTGAACATCACTTGACTGCTATTTATAATCGGCCTTTTTCGTTGGAGCTAACGTTTTTGCATGAAGCTGAGATTATTTAATGTCTGTGTCTGCTTCAACTTTGTAAAGCATAACGCGTCAACAACGTGTTTATAATCATGAAGTGATGGTGAACGACATCCATCTCGATTTTTAATATAAAGTTTGGTATAGTAATCAATATGCATCTTTATAGATATTGTTACGTGCTAGGGTTCGAGGATTCGGAGAGAAAGACCTGGTGACTCTCTTGAAGACTTTATTCACAAACACTAGCTCACACAAATCACTAAGTCCAAACACTAAGCACTAGATCCAAATCACTGAGCACTATCACTGTCCTAGGTCGTAGCCGAGTTGCCGGTTCACTATCACAATCACTCACTTTGATCACTTGTTTTCACTTTTGAAGTCGCCTTGATGATCGCTCGGATTGAACTGAGTTGACTGTCGGCTTGTTTACCTTTTATATGGCCCGCGTCGGCTTCTGGAGCGTTCTATTTTGGATTGTTTACGTAAGCACGCAATCACATAAACAAGGGTCGGGCTTTTCTAGAAGGTACGCGCAACTGTCGCGCGCAGGTAAACAACTGCCCGTATTCGTAACACGTAAACAACTGCCCGTATCCGTAACACTACTCCCCTCTTAGAGATGCTCGTCCCGAGCATCGTTGTTACTGCCATGATAACGCGCCAAACGGTCTATGTGTACCACTTTGAATGTGCCTCTTGGTGGCTTTTGAATCCTGTAAGTCACATCATTCAATCGGGTAACCACTTTATATGGGCCGTCCCACTTGGTCTGCAACTTTGGAGATTTCCCTTTTCGGCGAGTTGGGTTATGCAGCCATACCAGTGACCCTTCTTCGAAGCCGCTCGTGTTCGCTTTCCGGTCGTATCTGGTCTTCATGTTCTCACTTGACTGTAACCCATTTTCTCGAACCATGGCGTGTATGTAGTGCATCTTTTCCCTTAAATCGCAGACATAGTCTGGTACGGTCTTTGGTTCCTCCGGTGACCCTCCTGTCAAAAGGTCTACTGGAACTCTTAGTTCCCTACCATAATTGACATACGCCGGGGTAGCTTTTATGCTTTCATGCTCGGCGGTACGGTACGACAGAAGGAAGAGTGGTATATACTTGTCCCAATCTTTTTGTTTGTCATCTACTAATTTCGCCAAATGCCTCTCAAGGGTCTGGTTAAATCTCTCGACCATTCCATCAGATTGTGGATGGTACGCGGTGGTCCTCGTCTTATGCATTCCCAAAATTCTGCACACTTCCTGGAAGACCTGCGATTCGAAGTTCCTGCCCTGATCGGAATGGATTTCGAGAGGCACACCAAAGCGAGATATCACTTCCTCGACCAGCTTAGAAGCAACTGTTGTAGCTTCCTGGTTTGGTATGGCGAACACTTCGGGCCATTTGGTGAAGTAGTCCATGACAACCATAAAATACTTGTTTCCCGATTCCGTTACAGGAAATGGCCCAGCTACGTCAACTGCGATTCGTTCCCACGGTGCGCCAACGTTATACAAGCGCAGGTTCCCACGGCTCCTTGTCTGTGGTCCCTTGACTGCAGCGCAAGTAGTACATTTGCGGCACCACTCCTGCACATCATCTCGGCAATGCAACCGGTAGAACCTCTCTCTTACTTTTGTTAACGTCCTCTTGACACCTAGATGACCTCCTGATACGCCATCATGCATTTCACGGAGAACATCCGGTACTCTCGTTCTTGGGACAACTATCTGAAGATGGAACTCTCTGCCGTTAGTCTTCTCCCATTTTCGGTAAAGTATTCCATTTTGAAGTATCAGACTGTCCCATTGCGCCCAGTACGCCTTAGTGGCAGCGCCAGTGGGTGCGACCTCACTCCAGATTGGTTTTTCGTCACCTCGTTTCTTCCATGTGATGATGTGCCGTAGGTCGTCATCTGTTTCTTGAGCCTCCCTCATAGCATCATTCTCCCATGGACCTAAAGGACTTGTTTTCGTTAACTTTAATGTCACTTCCTTAGATTCCTGCTTAACACAGTGTTTGCAGTCTTCTGAACACGGCCTTCGTGAAAGTGCGTCGGCATTCCCATGCGCCTTTCCGCTGCGGTGTTCCGTCTTGAAGTCGTACTCCTGGAGTTGTTCAATCCATCGAGCTACTTGGCCTTCTGGGTTCTTGAATTGCAGTAGCCACTTCAACGCTGCGTGATCAGTTCGCAGTAAAAACTGTCTGCCGATGAGATATTTGCTGAAATGTTGTAGCGTCTTTACAACAGCCAAGAGTTCTCTTCTTGTCACACAGTAGTTTCTCTCTGGCTTAGATAAAGATTTGCTGAAATATGCAATTACAACTTCTCTTTCGCCCTGTTTTTGAGATAACACCCCTCCAATGGCCGTGTTGCTTGCGTCAGTGTCGACTATAAACTGACCTTCAGGTTGTGGATACCCCAGGATTGGTGTTTCACATAGATGTTTCTTCAGTTTCTGAAAAGAATCTTCAGAAGTCTCGTCCCACATAAACTGTCGTTTATCTTCCGTCAGCCGATGTAATGGCTTGGCTATCTCTGAGAATCCCTTGACAAAACGCCTGTAGTAGGAGCATAGGCCGAGAAATGCCCGCACTTCGGTTTTGTTCTTAGGGGTTGGCCAATTTTGAACTGCTTCCAGTTTCTCCGGGTCCGTCTGGATTCCATCACTGGAGATGACATGGCCGAGATAATTGACCTTACTCCTGAATAAACGACACTTTTTCGGATTCAGCTTTAACTCGGCCCCCTCTATTTTGGCGAAAACTCGTTCTAAGTTTCGCAAATGGTCCTCGAAGTCGCGGCCAACAATGATGACGTCGTCCAAGTAGACTAAGCAAGCCTCTCCAACTAAGCCTGCCAGTACACACTCCATGAGTCGCTCAAATGTGGCAGGTGCGTTGCACAATCCAAAGGGCATGACGTTAAACTGCCATAAACCTTTACCGGTGGAGAAAGCTGTCTTCTCCTTGTCTTTTGGATGAATTTCCACCTGCCAGTATCCAGATTTCAGGTCCAGGGTCGAGAACCATTTCATGCCACTCAAGGTATCCAGAGTGTCGTCGATTCGAGGTAATGGATAGCTGTCCTTCTTAGTGACATCATTGAGACGCCTGTAGTCCACACAAAATCTTGTGCTGCCATCTTTCTTCTTCACCAACACAACAGGTGAGCACCACGGACTTGCAGATGGTTCAATAATCTTATGCCTTCTCATGTCCTCCAAAAGGCCTTCAACTTCTTTTTCCTTTGCAATGGGTATCCGTCTTGCTCGTTGACGAATTGGGTTCTCGCTTCCGGTATCTATCCTGTGCTGAACCATCGACGTTCTTCCAAGGTCGCCTTCCTGGCTGGAGAAGATATTCGCGTGGCGTTGTAAAAACTTCTTAGCTTTCATGCTCTGCGAATAAGTCAAATTACTCTTGCAGTCACCGAGTAGCTCAGTCACTATTCCATAGTTGCTGCCGTTGGCTGAGTCTGAGCCTGTGATCGAACTACACTTTCTCATCCAGACAACTTCCTCGCACTTTCCAATGACGTCACCTTTGTTCAAGCAGATCTCGTGATCACCCAGATTCAAAACCCTGACGACAGCGTTACTGCTTCCACTAACAAGGGTTCTCGCCGTCATCAGTTTCCGCGCTGATGTCTTGGTAGGTATGTCTTCGATCAACACGCATCTGTTTGACTTCTTCTTTCCAGCTGGCGGTAGTTTTACGAGCACTCTAGCTTCCGCTCGTCCAGGTATAATGACTTCCTTTACACATGCGACTTTCCCGCAGGCGCCTCCAAGGATGAAAATTTCTTCTTCGCCACACTTGAAAACTCCGTCAGCGACATTAATTCTACAGTTATGCTTCTTCATGAAATCCAAACCCAAGATGCAATCATCCATAATTTCAGCCACGATAACGTCATGGGGGTATGAGGATCCCCCTACATTAATCGTTACTGACATTTCTCCCAGGACGGGTATTGGCTGACCGGAGGCAGTAAGGAGCCGACAGTTAATTCTCCTCTTGTGTCTTCTTGTGGCTTTTACCAGATTTGGGTTAACTATCGTTCTAGAGGCTCCTGTATCTAGAGTCATTTTGCAATCCGTCCTGTTAATAGTCCCCTGAATCACAAGACTATTCCCGCTGCATGCTTGGGAGATAACAGTTATCGGGGCTTCCTCCGCGTCAGCCAGTACTCGCCCCTCAGTCCTGGCTTTTATTCGTTTCCCTGATCCCGGGCAGGGGATGAAGCTCCTTTCTTCAGCTCCTCTATTTGTTTCATGCGTTCCTCGAGACTTTTCATCCTTGCCAGATGGGTCTCCTTCTGCGGGCAGTTGAGCTGAAGATGGCCCCTCTCACCGCACTTATAGCACATGGCTCCATAATTTCTCTTCGTAGGAGCCTTAACCTCCCTGACTTCCTCGGAGACCTCGCGGATCTTATAGGTCTGCCGTATGTCACGCCGAACAGCCTCGACCTCTAAAGCATGCGCCAACGCTTCCTTTAGCGAGGTGTGGTGACGTAGCCTTACTGCAGCTCTGACTTCCAGGTCCCTGATTCCGTCGACAAAGGCTTGAATAGTGTTCGAGTCGACCATCTTGGAGTCTGCTCCTGGATGTGCCTTCTTGACCAGTTTTTCAATTTCCAACGCCCATTGTTGTAGTCCCTCTCCTGAGCGTTGGACTCTGTCACGAAGTTGAGCACGGAACACGTGCTCCAGGTGCCGCTCCCCGTATCTGGATTCAAGGGCCTCCATCAGATCTTTGAACCCATTTCCCGTATGTGCTTCCAGGACCGACAAGGCTTGCCCTCTGAGCGCGACAGTGAGAGCGGTCAGGCATTGTTCGTCAGTCCATCCGTTGGCAGAAGCAACCGTCTGGAATTGCTGACGATAAGCGTTCCAAGAAGTAGTACCGTCGTATGGTGGCACTTTAACTCTTGGTGCTTGTACCACTACTCCGGTAGTTCCACTAGACGTCGGGACTCCTGTGGTTTCCAGGCGCACTTTCCACTTCTGTAGTTCTGTGAGGCCGGTTTTCACATTTTCCATATCCACTCCTAGCCCGGTAACTCGTTCTTCCATAACATCGACATCTTTCCGAAGCTTAGTCACCGTGTCACTCACATCCTTTATAGCCAATAGCGCTTTTTCTTGAAGGTCCTTTTGTTGCTCTTGAGACTCCTGCAAAGCGCCGAGCTTGCGGTCTTGTGACTCCATCATTGCCCTTTGAGAATCTTGCATAGCGCCGAGCTTGCGGTCTTGTGACTCCATCATTGCCCTTTGAGAATCTTGCAAAGCCTGAATTAATCCAATTATGCTTTCCAATTGAGGAGCCATTTGAGGGGCCGTAGAAACTACGGGCGTGGCAGGGTAGATGTAGCTAGTCGACGGGGCCTGAGTGGGCGTGGCCTGGTGGGCGGAGCCAGTGGGCGTGGCCATGTCCAGAGTGGGCGGGGCCTGAGGGGCGTGGTCAGTGGGCGGGCCCCGGTGGGCGGAGCCAGTGGGCGTGGCTTCACCCGAAGTGGGTGGAGCCTGGGGGGCGTGGTCAGTGGGCGGAGCCTGGTGGGCGGGGCCAGCGGGTGGGGCCTGCCCCGCAGTGGGCGGAGCTTGGTCCCCAGTGGGTGTGGCCTCCGCAGCTCCACCTCCAACTCCTCTCTCGGAGTCAATGGCAGCAGCTCGCTGCGCCCTTGTCCTGATACTCCCCTTGAAGTCCTCTCTCAGAGTCAATGGCATCTCCAAATCTCACTTCCGACACCAGTTGTTACGTGCTAGGGTTCGAGGATTCGGAGAGAAAGACCTGGTGACTCTCTTGAAGACTTTATTCACAAACACTAGCTCACACAAATCACTAAGTCCAAACACTAAGCACTAGATCCAAATCACTGAGCACTATCACTGTCCTAGGTCGTAGCCGAGTTGCCGGTTCACTATCACAATCACTCACTTTGATCACTTGTTTTTCACTTTTGAAGTCGCCTTGATGATCGCTCGGATTGAACTGAGTTGACTGTCGGCTTGTTTACCTTTTATATGGCCCGCGTCGGCTTCTGGAGCGTTCTATTTTGGATTGTTTACGTAAGCACGCAATCACATAAACAAGGGTCGGGCTTTTCTAGAAGGTACGCGCAACTGTCGCGCGCAGGTAAACAACTGCCCGTATTCGTAACACGTAAACAACTGCCCGTATCCGTAACAATATCAACATTCATGGATGTATTTTAGGTAATGTTTTGCTAGACAATAGACATGTTCAAATAATGTCACAGACGTAGTGCTCCTAAACGTGGCTCGGTCTGTCTGTCTCCAGGCTTTATCTCATGAACAGCCGTAGCTAGACTTCTGAAATTTTTACTCATTATGTATTTCTGTTGCCGCTATAACAACAAATACTAAAAACAAAATAAAATTATTATTTAAGTGGAGCTCCAATACAACAAACGTGATCGTATTATTAAATGTCTCCGTAAAAACTCAATGAAGAGTTAATTAGAGTTCATGCCAATCGTATATGCGGCAATTAGTGGTGTGAAATTTTAGGTAAACTTACGCTGTCTAAAATGCAAAACTGATGTGCATTTGCAGTGACGTCTTCGGTGGACAGAATATCCACGACGTACTCAGGAACATCCCTGTACATCTTACTCCTTCGGAAATCTGAAATCAGTAACATTTGTTTTTTAAATAATGAACTTGTTTCCATGTTATATGAGATACGATGTTAAAATAACATTACTGACTTAACACGTCCAAATTGAGAGATAAACCTATAACATTTTAATTGAAGTAAAACTTTACGCACGCTTGACTTGAGGAGTGACTAGTAATGCTAGTAAGCTGGCAAGTGGCAAATGAGTGACGGGAGCGTTACAAAAAAAAAACCACAGCCGAACATATAACCTCCTCGTTTTTTGGAAGTCGGTTAAAAAGTGTGATCGAACGAGGCGAACGGAGAGTTGCGCGCACACATATTCTTCTACTAATATACTTACATACATTACAATTTAGTAATTACGAATTACAACTTCAGTTGTGTGGTCTAAAGTAGAATCGTTTTTATTAATTTTCTACTTTTTGCATTTCTTTCAACTACAATATTTCATGTTGGGAAAAAATGTTTAAAATATTATTGTGCTCTAAATACCTTTAGTAAAATTTAGTCTGGAATTTTTAAATGAGTAGCATTTCTCCCTATTCTCTACTTTCCCGCGGCCGGACGCGAGTATGATCAGCAGCTCGAAGCCCAGACAAGTCCCGAAGACGGGGAAGTAGCTGCCAGCATCGTTCAGTTCCTGAGCTACATGGTAGATATGCTCTCCAGCGTCAGCGTAGCCGTCAGACTGGTTGAAGTATGTCGCCCCGCCTGGGAATAACACCCTTGAAGAATGGTTACATATTACTAGTGTTGTAGAGGATAGGCTGAACACCTGATTGTCTGACAAGTTAAAGATGATCATGCGTCGGAGGGGCATGTAAAAAGTCGGTCCTGCGCCTGATCTCTCGCCAGTCGTGTCGGTCTTCCGTCCCACTGGGTTATGTGAATAAAGAAATAGAGTGCTCTTGTGTACTACGCACACACTTGGGCACTATAAAATTACTCCTGCGCAACTGGCCTGGTTTCACTGACCAGGTTTCTGGGCACAACCGGCCACCGTCACCGAAACCGGTGTGGGAGTTATTATTATTAGAGGATTGTGCTGTTGAATAGGCGAAAATGGTTGGATCGATTGTGATGAAGATTACGAGAATATAGGCTCGAGTAGAGGATAGAGTAGAGCTCGAGAGAGGTATTATTTGGTGCGTATTATAATTTTCGACTCTGGTGTTTTTATATTTTGTTGGGACGTGCTAGATGAGCAGGATTATGCAATAAACCTATTTTTGTAAAAAGTGTAGTATTAAGTAAGTTATTAAACGGCCGACCTCTATAATTTAATGAAAAGTTAGACTGGAAAATATGTATAAGTTTTACGCCTCTAGTCCACCGACGCTGCGAACTGCGAAAACTCTGCGAAACCAATGCGGAGGAGTAGTAGCCCAGGCCACTTAGATAAAAATACCCCTGTAACCTTGCATAAATTCGCACCAAGCTGAAAATCGCTAATATTGTGAAGAATGTGATTACGAATAAGATTGAAAGTCCCCCATAATTCCCATGTGTGCTAAATTTTTTATTCAATGTCAAAGGTCCAAAAAATTAGTTTTCCACAATTTATGGCGAAACGACAAGTTTTTCATAAAAATACCTCAGAAAAAAATTGTAAGCCATTAAATTGACTACAAAAATCTGTTATTACTTTTTTCACACCAGTCACCGTTTTTCCCTCGAAAAGTTGTTTTTCTCACAATCTGCATAAGTACGTATCGTATAGAATGTATGCCTATACCAGTGTCAGATCCTTTTATGTTATGAAATAGCCAATTCGTAGATAAATATTCGAGTGAAAAACGGTGACTGGTATGAAAAAAGTAATAATTACATTTTTGTAGACAATTTTATGGCCTACAATTTTTATCTGATGTATTTTTATGAAAAAACTTACCGTTTTGCCAAATATTGTGAAAAACTAATTTCTTGGACCTTTGACCTTGAATAAATTTCCCCATAATTCCCATGTGTGCAAAATTTGCACACATGGGAATTATGGGGAACTTTCAAGTTTTATTCGTAATCACTTTGTTAACAATGTTACCGATTTTCAGCATGGTGCGAATTTCTGCAAGGTTACAGGGGTATTTTTGTCTAAGTGGCCTGGGCTATAGAGCTTGATGCAATAATATAATAATATCTATGGACGCTTCACACCACGTCAGTCTGGCCCCGTGCTAAGTACCTGAAGGACTTGTGTTACAGGTACCAGACAACGGAAATATATTTAATACTTTTATACTATACATAAGTATATTTAAGATTTTTATTATATGATACACATATTTAATACCTACACATCCATGACCTAGGAACTATATAAACTTTTTGTTCCGTCGGCGGTTTGGACGTGAAAAGGTAACAAACAAACCGACTTATCCAATTTATATTAAGTAGTAATAAAGGATACTACCTACTTACTAACAGTTGCTTACTACTTGTACTTACCCATTAATTTTAGACATCAAATCTCTGTAATAGTCGCGGTCTCTACCGATCCTGGAAAACATTATTTCTTATGTTACAAGCTACGAATAATAAAAACTAAGGAAGAGTAACTCCGCCAAAAAACATGCTTCAAAATACTTGTCAAAAAAGTGTACCTTGAACGGTATAAAGGCTGACATTAGAGATCAATTACGATAACTTGGCGCGCCCCTCCAAAATTCAAAACGTTTGAAGTGCGTTGTCAAAACGACTTGTAGTGCGTTGTCTTGCGCAGTAGGCTAGTTATGATTAGTTGACCAACAAAACTGAAATATTACGTGTAGTGTGATTGGTTGAGTACTTACTACATACAAACTCTTTCATAAGGATGTGACTACACACATTGAAACAGTCATTTGGAGGGGCGCGCCAAGTTATCGTAGTTAATCTCTACATGACAGTTCGAATGGAACCAAATTTAAAACGGTAATAGTATGGGAGTTACGTTTCCTTAGTTTATATTATTCGTAGGTTACAAGTTATCGATATTAGTGACGTTATCAGCGTAAAGGGACCTTATTGTCGGTATTGAGTTATTAGCATCCCCATAATCTACATTTAATAAGCTATCGAACCATGTAAATAACATGCATGTAGGCCTGGCAAATATTTTTTAAAAAAATGTTGAAACTCGAAAGTCGTAAAAGGTGATATTGAGAAAATCGCATTCAAACTTCGAAACCCAAAAAAAGTATGTTATTGTGGGAAGTTACATAGATATTATGTTTTTTGAGAAGTACATTATATGGTCTTTTAGATTTTAACTTCAATTATATAATTTTATAACTCTATTCCTGTTATTTACCACGCCAAAGTGCATGATGTAATGAAAATGCCCAAGATGGTTTTTACTAAATATTTCACTTTCTATTGACTTTTATAAAAGAATAATATAAAACGAATCAGTTTTTACTAAATAGAGACGTCTTCGATATTAAACAACATTGTTTATTGTATAAAAAAAAATAATTGAATAAATAAACATTGTGCTTCTACTAATCTTATTAATCAGTCAAAATCAACAAAAATATATATTTACTACAGTTAAACATAGTCAAATGAGATCAAATATATAAACTTCTATTTAAAAAGTAACTTTTTTCTGTCTTAAAATTCAAGGTAAAGTTTAGTAAAAAGCTGGTACAAACACTTAACACTTTTCAAAAGGGACCTTATTGTCGGTGATTAAAAGTTTAGTAATATCATAAAAATAAATGTACATTTTTATTAACATTGAAGTTCTTATTTTTTAAATAACTTTAATTATCCTTTAGTAACAAGACGTGTACCAAAAACATGTAATTTCTTATAGTCACCATAGAAGTATTCATAAATATTAAAAGGGACCTTATGTCGGTCGTTACATTTTTAGTAATAAAGTTAAAAGAAGATACAAAAATACTATTAATTTCGTAGTTGTAACATTATTTTTTATTTTTATTTTATTTTTTATTTTATTTAAATATTTATTTAATTATATTTTTCATTATTTAATTATATTTCTGAGATTTCTTTATAAAAATAAAGGAACCTCAGACTTGGTACGACTTTGTCTAGATTTCATTACTTTTTAATAGGGTTCCGTAGTCAACAAGGAACCCTTATTAGAGATAAACAATCAGCTCCATCGAGATTCGAGACTTGGCTAGTTTTTTTACAGAATGCTTTTGGTGGGATTTCACTTCTTTTTTTTAGAAACATATTGATTTTTTAATCTGAGCCGTAAGTAGTGGGTTTCGACATATCGCTCGTGTAGTATTGCGCGCTCGTGTAAACGTCACCATCAGCATCACACGTGTTACATACGCCTCCGTGGTCTAGTGGTTTAGTGCGTGGCTCTTGACTCGGAGGTCGTAAGTTTGATTCCCGAGTTAGAAACGTATTATTTCCAAGTTTGGTTAGGACAATGCAGGTCGATCACCTTTGATCAGGATTAATTTGAAATTAAAATTTACAAACCATACAAAAAACCTAATTTCGAGTCCGACTCGCACGTGGCTAATTTTTATGGTTTTCCCTATATATGGCCATTAAACCCTAAGCAGTGCTAAATTTCAGCTCTCTGAGTCTATGGGAAGTACTTCTTATTTCTGTGAAAGTACTAGTTCTATTTTGATGATCTTGAGTGAGTGAGTGAGTGTCATAAATGAGAAACTTTGCTTTAGCTTAAATTCGGAACTTAATGACCTCTAGAGGTTCTCAAATAGGGGCCTAAAATGTGGTGAAATGGTTCCTGTAGATGATGGTACTGCAGTGTTTGCTTCGCGCTCTACTTGGCGGGGGCACTGCCGTGCCCCCAGATATTCTAATCAATGTTACCGATTTCCAGCTTGGTGCAAATTACTAGTAGTATAACAGTAGATACCGTGCCGAAAGAAAGCCGCAATCGACTCTCGACTGCAGCACCGACAATAAGGTCCCTTTTCACTAAACTTTAAGTTCAATTTTATCCTATAAAAAATCGTTTTTAAAACCTGTGTCTTTGTCATATCAAAATTAAGAGTTTATTAACATGGAGCAAAAAAAGAAAAAATGATTTTTTTCGACACTTTACTTTAAATGCGATTATCTCGGAAACTAAAACCCTCCATAAGGTCCCTTTTCCCAGATAACGTCACATTATACTTCACAAATTTCATTTCAGTTATTTTATTATGAGATCCGCATTTTAGACTGTAATAATAATAATAATATACTCTTTATTTGCACAGTGCACACATAAAAAATACAAAGTAGGAAAAACCAAATAAATTATTATTATTGGAATAGCGCAAATTGGCGTTCTTACTGCTTTGAGCGATTTCTTGCAGACAACCATAAAAAATAATAAAAAGAGAAACAAAAGGATTAATAATAAAAACAACTCTTATTGATAAAAAAATAATCAATAAACAATTCTGCATATTTATTTTAAAAAAGTGTGCCTTTATTTTTGGTTTTTAACCACTCGTTTACTGTTATCATTCTTATGTAAGGATCATTTGAATATTTTAAACTTATCAGTGCTAAGTCATATAACATATTCTATCTCGTCTGGTAGATAGTAAAGGGAAAATACTTATTCTATATAGATCTAAGAATATTAAGTCTGATTTTACAATAAAATATTATATCAGTCGTTAGTCATTACTCATTAGTCATTAGTCATTAGTCATTAGTCATTACTATGGTCTATGGAACAAATGATAGAGAAGAGTGTTCGTGACAAAACTTTACATTATCATATCTAAACTATATTTTTATTTCAACAGCCCAAATGCGAGTCAGACTCGCAGTTCAAACTTCAGTATCTACTAATCTTGATAAAAAGTTTTCCTTTATGTTTCGATATGTCACGAGAAAATAAACAATTGAGATAAAACTGTTAATCACAGAGATATACCTCTAGGTCAGTGGTCCCCAACCTTTTTTTCATGCGGGCCACAAACATGCTTTGGTCTTGGTGTCGCGGACCGCAACAAGAATTTTAGGTTTAAAAAATAACGTTCTTCAAAAATAACGACTTATAAGTGAAAAAAAATCACGTCTTTCACGATGACTACATTATTTTGCCGGTGGGCGTTTTGAAAATCGTTTAACATCACGCGGGCCACAAATAAAGTCCCGCGGCACAGCGCGCGGCGGGCCGCATGCCGCGGGCCGCAGGTTGAGGATAGCTGTTCTAGGTAATATATAGCGCTGATAGTATGCCACAAACATACTAGCAAGGGGTGTTAACGAAAGCAACATGGTAACATTAAAGTTGTGAGTATATTCACTTTTTAAGGTTCCGAATCCGTACCCAAAGGGTAAAAACGGGACCCTATTACTAAGACTTTGATGTCTGTCTGTCCGTCTGTCTGTCGTTTGTCTGTACGTCTGTCTGTCCGTTTGTCTGTTTCCAGGCTGTATCTCAAAAACAGTTACATCTAGAGAGTTGAAATTTTCACGGATTATGTATTTCTGTTGCCGCTATGACAACAAATACTAAAAAGTAAAAACAAAATAAATCAAACATTTAAGGGGGGCTCCCATACAACAAACTTTAATTTTTTTGGCATTTTTTGCTCTATATCAATAATAGCTACACGTAGGCACTTGAAATATTCACAAAATACGTCTTAATGGTATTAGTACTTTAATCATTGATAATAAAATTAAAATAAAATAAATATTTAAGGGGGCTCGCATTTAAAAATACATTTTTTTTTGCCTATTTTTGCTCTTAAATGGTACGCGACCCTCCGCGCGCGAGTCTGAATCGCACTTGGCCAATTATTTGCTTAAGGATAAAAAATATAAATACTTTTCATCCAATTTCCAAAAAGTAGGTTATAATATAGGTATTCGGCTGTGGATATATTATTATTATATATTATTTATTATATATGTTACGCTCAAAGACCGAAATCGCTCAATGAGCGAAAAAATGGCTCACAACGTGTTGTGGTCACAGTGAAACAGCCACGACGCGAAAATCGCGTCGTGGCTGTAATGAAAACGGCCACGACGCGTTCTGGCAATCACAAAAAGTCCATAACGTGAAATTCGTGTCGTGGCTGATATGCTATTCGTTTTTCTTGATTGAATTAATCATCCATAAGTATGGAAGATTATATTTGAATTACCACGCGTACTACAAAATATTTTTTCTTTTACAAAATCACTGCATATCAAGTTTTTCATTATTACTTGTAAAATATCCATAGTTCCATAATATCCGTGCTAATATTATTACTGTCTGTCTGTCTGTCTGGCACAAAGTGCTATTGTTTGTTATTCTATACCTATGGACAATTAATCAATCAAGAACAGATCAAGAAAAATGAATAGCATATCAGCCACGACACGAATTTCGCGTTATGGACTTTTTGCGATTGCCAGAACGCGTCGTGGCTGTTTCACAGTGACCACAACGCGTTGTGAGCCTTTTTTTCGCTCATTGAGCGATTTCGGTCTTTGAGCGTAACATATATATATTTACGACATCACATTAGAAACCCCAACAATAACAGTATTTCTCCATTATTTAATGAATGTTATTGTACTTATAAACCTTCCTCTTGAATCACTCCATCGATTAAAGAAAACCACAATATCAAAATCCGTTGCGTAGTTTTAGAGATTAAAGGGAACAAATAGTATAAGACAAAAAAACGAGGAATACGGCTTTTGCTGAACCAAAGATTTCCTTTGGTAGGATTGATCTTTATATCCCTAAGATGGGTTTACGATGTGGAGCCACCTGAATATTTCATGCAGGTGGGGGAGGGGTTTTTTTTTAGTTTAACAAGGTATGAGGTCAACAACTGCATGGGATTTAGGTATATAGTCGAGTTTGGTATCATTTTCGATTGAATCGAATGTTTAAATGCCAGTCTTGGAATAATATTTAAATAAAAGATAGTAAAAATAAAATAAAATAAAAAAATTAGAATATATGATTTTCAACCAACGAAAACGCTGTTGATGGGGCATAATTAATATAAGGAGGCTGATAGCTGCATTATTCTGTATGCCAGAGACATGGTGATGAATGGAGCAATAAATATATTAATAATACTAGACGTTCCGCGCGGCTTCGTCCGCGTAAATCTGAAATTTAACGGAAACCGTATATTTTTCACATATTAATAACCCATGTCTCACGTAGTCTACTATATATTCGTGTCAAATAACATAAAAATTGCTCCAGTTGTCTCTGAGATATTAGCCCTTTCAAATAATTTTCCATGTTTTTTTACATTTTCCTCTGTATCTTTGCTCTTATTGGTCTTAGCGTGATAAAATATAGCTTACAGCCTTCCTCGATAAATAGACTATCAAACACTGAAAGATTTTTTCAAATCGGACTAGTAGTTCTTGAGATTAGCGCGTTCAAAGAAACAAACTCACTAACAAACTCTTCAGCTTTATTTTCACATTTTCCTCTGTATCTTTGCACCTATTGGTCTTAGCGTGATAAAATATAGGCTATAGCCTTCCTCGATAAATAAGCTATCAAACACTGAAAGATTCTTTCAAATCGGAAGTAGCTCCTGAGATTAGCGCGTTCAAACAAACAAACTCTTCAGCTTTATAATATTACTAGACGTTTCGCGCGGCTTCGCCCGCGTAAATAAGGTATTTCACAGACAAATTAGTCCACAATAAATAGCCTATAATCCTTCACGTTCCTACTTTTTATTTGTGCCCAATAACAGAAAAATAACTCCAGTAGTTCGTGAAATAAGCCCTTTTAAATAATTTCCCCCGTTTTTTCCACATTTTCATTTATTTCCTCGCTTATATTCTTCTCTTAGCGTAATAAAATATAGCCTATAGCCTTCCTCGATAAATGGGCTATCTAACACTGAAAGAATTTATCAAATCGGACCAGTAATTACTGACTCATACTAAGATTAGCGTGTTTAAATAATGCTTCTTCTTCTTCTTCTTTTTACATTGTTTAACATATTTATCGTGCAAATATGAGTCCTTAAATGAATTTAGCATTCTTAAGTCATCCGAATATGGTACCGAACTTGGAATAGTACCATAATGAATGCCTCTATACAGATTGAGACTCTATTTTCCTCCAGAAAAGAAGCTGCTAAAATTAAAAAAAAAAACTAACATCAAAAATCGCGGTGGCTCCACATCTTAAATCCATCCTTGGGCCATAAGGACCAATCCTACCTGAATGAACCCGAATTCAAAAATTTATATATATCATGTTGCCGGTGCGGATAACCCCGGGGATGCAATTAGTAGAGGCATGGAGCCAAAATCATTCATAAACCATGATATCTGGTTTTCCGGGCCAGTCTGGCTATCGCAACCCATAGATAAGTGGCCGATAGTTAAGTTTGTACCTAATCGTATTGCGCTGCCGGAAGAAAAAACCAAGGTACATGTATCCGTGCAAGCCGGTGTCGCGGAGCACCCGTTATTAGTTTTAGCAAAACGCTGTTCTACCTGGAATAAATTACTTAGGTCCGTTGTGTATATTTTACGTTTTACGAGACGCCTTACACGTAATAATATTATAACGGCTGAGGATTTATCTGTTGCAGAAGATAAAATAATTAGAGCGTTGCAAACTGTTTACTTTTCTGAAGATTTAAAAAATATTCTACATGGTAAAAAATGTTCGATTAAATTACAGAAATTATTTCCGTTTGTGGCCGACGGTATATTGCGGGTTGGGGGTCGGTTGACAAATTCATCTTTAGAATATTCGTCAAAATATCCAATTATACTGCCTAAACAGGATCATATAGTAAAGTTACTCATTGATCATTATCACCGCGAAAATTGTCATGCAGGGCCGCAGCTCCTTGTTAGTATTTTAAAAACTAAATACTGGATCATTTCCGCTAGACGAGTAGTCCGACAAATAACGCAAAAATGTAATAGTTGTTTTAGGGCCAATCCTAAGGCAACGTTTCCTCTCATGTCAGATCTTCCTAAGTGCCGTTTAGAACAAACAAAAGTGTTCCAACATACAGGACTTGACTGTTCGGGACCATTGTACGTAACCCCTTATCGAAGGCGAGGTATTCGCAGTATAAAAGCGTATATTTGCATTTTTGTATGTTTAGTCACAAAGGCTGTACACATTGAGTTGATTTCCTATTTAACATGTGCTAATTTCATTGACGCATTTAAACGATTTATATCGCGCCGTGGCCCGTGCGCGTATTTGTATTCTGATAACGGGACCAATTTTGTTGCATCGAAAGCGTATTTCAATGAATTACACGAGTTTCTAAAATCCGATGACTATTATAAGGCATTTGGTAATGAACTTGCAAAACATCGTATTACGTGGAAAATGAATCCGCCTACGGCTAGCCATTTCGGTGGTATATGGGAAGCCAATATAAAAAGTGCTAGGTCACTATTGTTTCGGACGATCGGGAAACAAGTTCTCACGTTCGAGGAGATGACAACTGTCCTCGCGCAGATCGAGGCGGTATTAAACAGTCGCCCGTTGTATGTTCTGAGCTCTGACCCGTCCGAGCCTCTGTCCCTAACGCTTTCTCATTTTTTGTTTAACTCCCCGCTGGAGCGGTTACCAGTGGCGGATTTATCTAAGGAAAACACTAATTTACTATCTCGTTTTTCGTTAATGGACTCGCTAGTCCAATCGTATTGGAAAAGATTTAAAGCGGAATATTTGCATAATTTGCAACAGCGCGAGAAATGGAATACTCCCAACTAATCCAGTGACGATTGGTACTGTAGTAATATTAAACGTGGATAACGCTCCGCCCTTGCAATGGCATTTGGGGATCGTTACAAATGTGTTTCCGGGGAAGGACGGTGTTACCCGAGTAGCAGAGATAAAAACAAAGAGTGGGACATACAAACGCCCGATAGTACGACTTTGCCCGCTACCGACTCAATAACTTCATTTGTTTTATAATCTTTAACTTAAGTCATTAATTAGTTGTTTAAGTTGTAATAATAAATAGTATAAATCCCGTCAAACGGTACTTAGATTTAGAAGTTCGGTTACGGTAGAAGTTGTTAATTGTCAATAAATTTATTTCATAGTAAGCGATTGCACCCGCACTTGTAATTGTTAAGTTGAGCTTTATAGCTCTATTCTGATTGCTCTTGAAGGGGTCCCTTCAAAGGGGGGGGAAATGAATGAACCCGAATTCAAAAATTTATATTTTTCATGATTGAAGGTAGCGAAATAAAAAAAATCCTTGTCGACGAATCACGCGTCGAAATATGCCCATCCCTTCCTATATAAAGAGCAGTTGTGTCTTCGTATGTCAGTTGTGTTGAAATCGAATCATCAGCTAGACGAACCGCTGCCGCGCGACGCCGTGAAACTACCGAATTGTAATTCCTACGTCGTTATTATGCGCGATAGCTTATAGACTACTATTTAAATTAGCCAAGTGGAAAAAACTGTTGCTGAAACTAAGAAGACCAGACGAGGGCCCTCGAAAGAAAACTACGGAGCCAACTGAGGTCAGTGACATCAACTGCTTTCCTTTGTTCTCTTTTATTCCCAAATTACAGTCCACTCAATTTTAAATTATCTATCACAAATGGTATTAGAGCTACCACTACCAAAGGAAATCTTTGGTTCAGCAATAGCCGTATAATTTACCGTACACACGCAACTAAAAGGGACATGAGGGAAAAAAGCGACTTTGTTTTATATGTAGTGATAAGTAATTATTGTTTTCTCTTGGAAGTCGGTCTTAATTTTTTGTTAAAAATAATATTATTATTAATCTAACAGTAACTTTTACTTCTTTTAAATTATTTTCTTTCAATTTAAGTATTTTAAATATAGCAATATGCTTTATGACGTTTACTTTCTGTTTTATAGTTTAGTTTTTACACTGTGCTTCGTTACGATTACATGCGATGTTCAGAAGGAACCTCGTAAATTCCCGGAACACTTATTATTCGGGGCTGCCACAGCATCCTACCAGATAGAAGGGGCATGGAATGAAGATGGTGAGTGCAGTTGAACTTTTAACAGGAGTCAGGAAGATAGTCAAGAAGTTAAAACGGTTTTTAATATGAATGACGTTCCAGGTAAATCTGAAAACATTTGGGATCGTATAACTCATCAAATACCGTGTCCCATAAAAAACTGCGACACCGGAGACGATGCTAATGAATCATATCGATTGTATAAGAGGGACGTGGAGATGGTCCGGGAGCTTGGGCTGGACTTTTACCGATTCTCCTTATCCTGGTCCAGGATCCTTCCGACTGGCTTTCCAGATGTGATCAACCAAGCGGGAGTAGATTACTACAACAACCTAATTGACGAATTAAGGAGGCACAACATCGAAGCAATGGTTACCATTTACCACTGGGATTTGCCTCAAAAGCTTCAAGATTTGGGTGGCTGGTCGAATCCGCATATAGTCGACTGGTTCAGTGATTACTCCCGAATCGTTTTTGAGCTGTTCGGCGATCGAGTGAACTATTGGATTACTATCAATGGGCCCCGACAAATTTGCTTGCAAGGATATTCTAATGCTAGTAAGGCACCTCTGTTAAACATCACTGGCTACGCTGAATACTTATGTACTAAGAACTTACTAGTAGCCCATGCCAAAACCTATCATATGTATAACAATGAGTTCAGACCGACTCAGGGTGGTACTGTCGGTTTTACGCTGAGTGCATCGTGGTACGAGCCTGAAACTGATGAACATTGGGAGGCTAGCGAAGATCAATATGAATTTGAAGTAAGTAATAGGTATCGGAAATATAAAATGTTTGAAAGGTCCTATAATATTATTTTGTTTTATATTTCTTTTTTCTTTTATAAAACTTTTGAATTTTTCCACTTACAAAGAACAAGACGTAGCTTCAAATATGTTTCAATTGTAAATATATTTTGCTCTGACTCATAAGCTAGCACACACCAATGTTTATTGACAACTAGTTATTGTAATATTTATTTTTAGTGGGGACAATACGCGTATCCAATCTTCTCCAAGACCGGCGATTTTCCGCCTTCGATGAAAAAAAGGATTGCAGAAAAGAGTGAAAAACAGGGTTTCTTCAGGTCAAGGCTTCCAGAATTTACCGCCGATGAGATAGAATTAGTGAGGGGAAGCTCCGACTTCCTTGGAATTAATCACTATACTTCGGTTATTGTATACAGAAACGAATCTGTAAACGGCGTGTACGATTCCCCCTCATATGAAGATGACAAGAGCGTCATGCAATATTCCCAAAGTGATTGGCCGGGATCAGCATCCACATGGTTAAGGGTATGTAATTATGTTTAGAATGATAATATTGTTATTTTAAGCTGAATGCTTTATACAATATCAGCCAGGCACAAGAACGAAAGAGTATGGGGAACATATTATGATCAATTTCTACGTAAATCTTATATATAAAATTCTCGTGTCACAATGTTAGTCCACGAACTCCTCCGAAACGGGTTTACTGATTTTTACCAAATTTTATATGCATATTCAATAGGTCTGAGAATCGGCTACTGGGTACTTTATAAGTGCATTTGTTGAATAAATAATAGTAAATTATTACAACTCGAGACTGAGGGCGACCATTGTTTGTGCGACGGGATAGCGATAGACGTTGCTATGGTAACATACTTATTTAGTCACATCAAAAAATAATATGGGCGAAATAGGTACTTTATATTATGGCAAAGTAACGTTTGCCGGGACAGCTAGTTATTATATAATAGTAATATATTTCAAATCAACTTATGAAATATTCGCGAAATGAAAATGTAAGCTTTTGCAGGTAGTTCCATGGGGTTTCTACAAACTCTTGACTAAAATTAAGAACGACTTTGACAATCCTTCAGTGATCATTACTGAGAACGGTTTCTCGTCTTACGGTGGCTTAAACGACGACGACCGTATTGAGTACCATAGGAGCTATCTCGATGCCATGTTAGACGCGATGGAAGAAGGTTGTGACGTCATAGCGTACTCTGTATGGAGCCTAATGGATAACTTTGAATGGCTGCAAGGTTACTCGTGAGTAAATGCGTACTTATGTATTATTTACTAAGTAGTAAGTTTTAACGCTTTTATGGTCGGCGATAAAATCAGGTAACTGGTGATTTTCACAGTATGAAACTTGGTAACTTATTGACGACTACGGTTAAATTTCAACTGGTGCGTGGCAGAATTACCTGTTTTAAGTTCCAAGAAAAGTTTATAGCTTCATTGGACGCTATATTTATTTACAATAGACATCAATTCTCACGCAACACAGTCAATCAAATAAACGCCTAGGATTACTGTTGTATCAATGTTTGATCTTGAGTGCAACTCGTGATTTACCATGTTATAGCATATTATTATATGTATTAGTTTGAAACTATTTTAAAGGTGAATGCCCAAAAATGTATGAACCAAAAACCCGTAATCGATTCAAACCATTTATATGGGGCATAGTAGACTACATCTACGGTATTCCAAATACAATGTCCTTTTTGGATTAAACAATCACCAAGTACTTTAAAAACGATCGTAACCAATTGACTTTTCTTATAGGAATCTATGATATTTAGGACGACATGATGCTACAAACGATATTGTGATGATTAGTACGTAGTAAAAACACATTTATATTTGTCTACTGATTCTTATATTCATGTTAGGCCTGGAGATAGTGACACAAAATTCTTGGTGATTTGTTCCAGTATGGCGGTTTTACAGGGGTATAATTACGTAACGGCGAAAAGGAAAATGATGGTCATAGCGCTCGCACTGGCAGCCCAAACGCGTGGGCGTTAATCAAACGTGTCGGATAAATAACGAGTGTCGAACGATTTCTTTCACAAAAATGCTTGTATTTTCAGATAGTCGAAAAAATATAAGTAGGCGAAAGCGTAATGCCATACTTGTCGGGTGCGGCTTACAGCCCGCCATACCGACGCGAATATGTTAATTTTAATAAAAAAATTGAACTGCAGTGTCCCCCCTTCTACCAGCCAAACGGTCGCTTCTGGAAAAATATTCACGGGAGTAGGAAATATGCTGAAATTAAAAGAAAAACTGTCACGGCTGAAGACTTCACAAGTTCGAGTAATTATAGTCTATCAAGTAAAAAAAAAATAACGATTCGGAGAAGTATTAAAGGAACTTTAAATAATTTAAATTCCTTTAAAAACGTAACTGAGATGATGTTGTTAGTAATGTACACAGAAATAAGATTCATGTCTGTGGTAATGTATAACAGGTTATAAAATATGTACATTCATTGACCATTCAAAAAATATCAAAAACTAGCGGTACTACGAAACCTTATATTGCGCGTGACCCGACACGCACTTGGCTGGTTTTGACTTTATTTTCTCTAAATTGTATATTCTTATACGTGTCACCATCGTTTTTACGAGGAAAACACAAAAACAAAGGAAGAAACTACATAGTTGATTCAAAGCGCTGTCTCAAAATCTCAGATTTATACAATCTACTATTAACGGTCTACTTTGCTGTATATAAATTATTTTAATCGACTATGGGTTTTACCTTTATTATTTATAATATATTTTATTATTTTCAAACTATTCTTATCGATTGTAAATTGACAGGGAACGTTTCGGCCTGTACGAGGTGGAGTACGAGAGCCCGGAGAAGACGCGCACGCCGCGCAAGTCCGCCTACATGTACAAGGAGATGTTGCGTACGCGCACCCTCGACTTCAACTACGAGCCCGATATGACCAAACCGATCACGATAGATGATGGATTATCTCATGAATAAAATTCTGTTTTTGTTTAATAATTGAATGATTATTATGACCAATCTATGTTACTTAATATATGTGAATATACAAACAAAGCTTGAAACCTATAATCTATATATATAAAACTCAAAGGTGACTGACGGACATGGTGATCTATCAACGCACAGCCCAAACCACTGGACCGATCGGGCTGAAATTTAGCGTGCAGGTAGATGCTATGATGTAGGCATCCGCTAAGAAAGGATTTTGATCAATTCTACCTCCAAGGGGTTAAAATAGGGGATTGCTTAACGCGAGTGAAGCCAGGGGCAAAAGCTCGTTGAAAATAAATTAAAATCGTGCAGTGTTTAGTCGTACGACAGATTATAGACCGAATTACCTTTAGTATAATATGAGACAAAACTGTCCAATAATAATATTATCGAATTTATATAACTAAATCAAATAATAGTATTTTAAAAAGATAAATAAGACTTCAAAATTATTGTACGTAATTGAGAATTAAAATGCCCTATCTCAAAAACTACTGAACCGATTTTGACAAAACTAGGAGTATTCCCTAATTTGAACAACACCTTGTCAACCAAAAAGACTAATTACATAAATTGGTATTGTTATTCCGGAGATATGTGAACATAAACATAAAAAATACCTACAAAAAAGAGTTTTGAAAATCAGTCCACAAACGGCAGAATAATTAACAAAGATGCCCGTTTCGATGTGATTGATACATTGGCAGATGGCAATATATATTAGTAGTACCAAACATTGGGTTATGCTTTGAGTAGTTAAAACAACTCCAAAATCCCCGATCATGTAAGTATCTATAAGGATTCGGAACCAGGGACCGTACCACGAAACCGCTTTGAGACTCCAACAATCGCACAAAATGCTGCATCCTACTCTAACAAACACGAAATGACGTTGTTAGAGTAGGACGCGGCATTCTCGTCTGATTGTTTGAGTCTCAAAATTGTTTCGTATAGTAGGCCTACAGGGTATAACTTGGCGTAAGATCTGTGACAACGGCAATGCCCCAGCCAAATCTAGAGCAAAGGCAGGACCACACCATACATTCTTTCAGTCGTTCTTTATATGAAATCCGAATTTAGTACAATGATTACGAAAGAAGTGATCTCATGATGGGGTCCATAAGGAATAGAGGGAACTTCTTAAAGTTTTTTGGAACACACAAAGTGATTATAACTTTGTTCCTAGACACTCACACATTACGTTACCAATGAGTGAAATTTTATACATTGGTGTACTCTGGATCCAAAGGCACCCGAGCCTTAAAAATATAAGTTTCGAATTTTCAGCATCACTTAGATAACTGCAAGTATTTACCACTTCGCTTACAGTATCTTATATTCACATCAACACGTCTTATAGTCACTATACAATCTTCACTCTATAAATATCAAGCCTACACAAAAGTTCTTCATTGCTAACCCAATTAATCCTTCAGGCCCCGCGCGAGCACCGGTGATCGCGACAACAATAGAATACAATAGCAATTCCTGGAAATTCCGACTCAAGTATTAATTTACATGGATCCCCGCCTACAATTATTGTGGACCCCCACTATTTGTTAGGGCCAACGTAGACCCCCGTCTCGCGTGGACCCCTGGGGGTTCACCTGGACCACTTTGGGAATTACTGCTCTAGAGTGACCAATTTACAAGGTGTTCCTTACAAATATGGACTTTGCTAGTGTTAAAGCACAACATAGTCTGCTATAGTTGAATATAATCGCTATCGCACTAATTTATCGCTTATGGAAATCTGTAAACCATCGAAGAAAAAAGCAAAGACAGAGAATGGGCTATGAAACCCGGCACTGCTGATATGCAAGAAATACACCATAAAAAAGAAGAAAAAAAAATAAAGACTAAAAAGACTTAAAGCAACTTATAAAAAGAACCGAAATCCCACCAAAAACATGTCATGTAAAATGTTGCCGAGACGACCACATAAGGTTTACCCTGTGAAAAAGATAATATCAGATCTCATGTAGAGCCAAGATTCTAAATCTGCACGGCTTAAGTGTCGAAACACACTAGGCCGAATTACGCCGGCGTAAATTCCGCCGCAAATGTCAAACGCATACAAAATACGGACGGAACGCGACGGAATAGTGTGTCATCCCTCGCGTTCCGTCCGCATTTTGTATGCGGAAGCGGCCGTCGGCGGCCCGACGGCCGCTGACGGCCGCCAGCGGCGCCTCGAGCTCTTTTAGAAGTTTTCAAGCGATACTAGTAGTTATAAGTATGTAAATAAAGTTTAAAATTATTTCACATAAAAGTGCTCTTCGCGCCGCTGCCGGCCGCTGCCGATCGCGCCTCTGCCGACCGCTGCCGGCCGCTGCCGATCCGGTGTGAATCGGCCCTAAGTGTGTTTGACGCGACGCAAAAGAGTTTTAACTGGCTTGACTGCAGCTTCCCAAATACCTCCAAAATGAAGAGAATATGGAGGTATAAAATGAAAATTATATGTAGTTCGGCTAAATTAGCTTATAAGAATTGTTAAGTTTTAAAAAACGTTTAAGTTCGTTACATGCTCCAACGAAAGTTGTACCATAATGCCAACAATATAGCCATTGCATTGTCAGAGTACGTGTTTTGAGGTTTACCTCTTCTTGAAATGAAACGGCTAAAGGCAGCCAAAAAAGCCTCCTTACTAAGGTCTATTACAAGTTCCAGATGTACAGCCTTAAGAGCCCGGGTTATCCTCGAAATTCTCATACATACGTAATACCAAAATCATTTTCTCATACGAAAATATTTAACATGTTTGAGTTATTTTTCAGTTTAAAATAGTAATTACCTAGGTTCCTGTACAAAAATTAACTTCAAAATATTTGAACACTAAAAAAATTTTTTTTGTATAAAATTTTTTTTACTAAATTTTTTTAGTGTTCAAATATTTTGAAGTTAATTTGTTGTACAGGAACCTAGGTAATTACTATTTTAAACTGAAAAATAACTCAAACATGTTAAATATTTTCGTATGAGAAAATGATTTTGGTATTACGTATGTATGAGAATTTCGAGGGTAACCCGGGCTCTTAACTGCAAAACAGACAAACACACAAATATAGGATTTTTACAATTTACAACCGGACCATTTCGGTCAGTATAATACCTATATCAATTTTTGAGAAAAATATAATTATGTATTATAGCGCCACCTATAATTCAGTTGCCGCAAACTACTGCCTCGGGAAGGCAAGCCGTCCGCCACCGCGGTACCTTTAGTTTTTCGCTAGATGGCGATGCGAGAGTTTCGTGAGATTGTTCGGGGAGCGCGCGGGCAATGGCGGGTTGACTCGCGTCTCCCGTTTTATTTTATTTAGTTTTAAGCAGGGCCCCCGCTACCATAAGTGCAATGTGTGCAATGCACACGGGCGCCACCCTATAGGGGCGCCAAAATGACATTTCTAGAGACGCCAAAACCAAAGGCCAAAAAATAATAAAAAGAAAACAAAAATAACTAAAAAATAAAAGTTAAAAAATTAATAGCATTAGGTACACACGAAATCTTACTAGTATATCGTATTTAATTAGTATAAAATATAAATAGTCGATTCGGACTGTGTTGCGAAAACATTTCAGGCTGTACTTTCTCGATTTTTTCATGTTCGGACATGAATTATGCCGGGCTGCTCTAAGGCCCGTATTTTTGGTCAGTACTTAAGATGCGATATATGGTGGAGAGAGATTCCGAAAAATTCAATTAAAATGCCACTTTATGACAGACTATAGTCACAAACCGTGGAGATAAACTTAAGGTGCCGTTCCGATCTTTTTTCGCTCCGAAAAATTCCATTAAAATGCCACTTTATGACAGACTATAGTCCTAAAAATTCAACTAACATCCTACTTTATGACATACTAGATGTTCCGCGTGGCTTCGCCCGCGTAAATTAGATATTTTACAGACAAATTAGTCCACAAAAAAGAGCCTATGATCCTTCACGTGGCCTACTTCTTATCTGACCCAAATAACAGAAAAATTGCTCTAGTAATTCGTGAGATAAGCCCTTTCAAATCATTTCCCCCGTTTTTTCCACATTTTCTTCTATTTCTCCGCTTCTATTAGTCTTAGCGTGATAAAATATAGCCTAAAGCCTTTCTCGATAAATGGACTATCTAACACTGAAATAATTTTTCAAATCGGACCAGTGGTTCCTGAGATTAGCGCGTTCAAATAAGCCCGTTCAAATAATTTCCTCCGTTTTTTCCACATTTTCTTCTATTTCTTTTCTCTTCTTAGTCTTAGCGTAATAAAATATAGCCTATAGCCTTTCTCGATAAATGGGTTATCTAACACTGAAATATTTTTTCAAATCGGACCAGTAGTTCCTGAGATTAGCGCGTTCAAATAAGCCCTTTCAAATACTTTCTCCCCATTTTTTCCACATTTTCCTTTATTTCTTCGCTCCTATTAGTCTTACCGTGATAAAATATAGCCTATAGCCTTCCTCGATAAACCGACTATCTAACACTGAAAGAATTTTTCAAATCGGACCAGTAGTTCCTGAGATTAGCGCGTTCAAACAAACTAACAAACTCTTCCGCTTTATAATATTAGTATAGATACTATAGTCTGTCGTAAAGTGGCATTTTAATTGAATTTTTGTCGGTCGCGATTAGCTGCGGTAAAGATCGGAAAGGCACCTTAAGTTTATGACCACAGTTTGCCTATACTTTCGCATTTCTACTGGTCGCCGTGCTAACGCTACTGGTGCGAAGGTTCGCGAGCAAAGAAAAATTAGACTGAAAGAAAGGGTAAAACTGGCTAATACCATAAAAAATGTCATGTTCAATTGCTATATAGTTTTTCAAAAATGCTTTAAAATAAGTGTGAACAAGAATTTATCATTGTTTCATTGTTAATTCATTTTGATATTATAATTTGTTATCATGTTTAAAATAAATTTTTAAGTTTCGTTCTTTGCTTCATTTGAAGCACTTTTTTTTTTAGTCATTAAAAATGCCCGAAGGGGCGCCAAAATCCTTTTTGCACACGGGCGCCACTTGCCCTTGTGGGGGCTGGTTTTAAGTACATATTTAACTCATGTGGAAGCGTAAATAAACACAGTTTCTGAACTATAAACCCGAGTGTTTTCGAATTGTGGTGCAAGACCCACGTCTCCCATACAGTATTTAGTAAATAATATTTCAAGTGCCTACTTGTTGTCATTATTGATTACGAGCAAAAAAGGAACTAAATAATTAAGTTTGTTGTATGGGGCCCCCCTTAATATTTTATTTTTAGTATTTGTTGTTTATAGCAGCAACAGAAATACACAATTTGTGAAAATTTTAGAAGTCTAGCTATAGCGGCTCTTGAGACAGACAGACGGACAGACATCGAAGTCTCAGTAATAGGGTCCCGTTCTTACCCTTTGGGTACGGAACCCTTAAAAAAAAACCTTACATGATTGGCACGACCCTCGCGCCTGACGCCTCTACATTCTTCACATAGGATGCCGCTACATAACTCGTGTAGTTCTCAGGGTACTTCGTTTGGAAATATTTCGACTGCTCCTGTGAGAGTATCCCGATTATCGGTCGGTGGTTGATGACGTCATCACGGACCACAACAGCGCTCTCGGCGTACATCAGGTACAGTGCCGTCACCAATATCACCGCTTTTAGAGCCAGCATGGTGAAGTCTGTGTCACTTATCCACCTGAAATTAATGTTTCAGTTAGTTAATACTTGAAAATTACAATGTCTCTGTAGGCTTGATTACACCTACCGAGTAAACTGGCGGGCATTTGGTATGTATATCAGAATATTATAATACTAGACGTTCCGCGCGGCTTCGCCCGCGTAAATTAGATATTTCACAGAAAAAATTTTTCACAAAAAATCCTCCAGTCCAGTCCACAGAAAATATGATCCTTCACGTGATCTACTTCTTATGTGATCCAAATAACAGAAAAAATGCTGTAGTATTTCGTCAGATAGGGCTTATCTTAAATAATTTTAAATAATTTTCCCCGTTTTTCCACATTTTCCGCTATTTCTTCGCTCCTATTAGTCTTAGCGTGATAAAATAGCCTTCCCTGATAAATGGACTATCTAACACTGAAAGAATTTTTCAAATCGGACCAGTAGTTCCTGAGGTTAGCGCGTTCAAATAAACAAACAAACTAACAAACTCTTCCGCTTTATAATATTATATAGTATAGATACGTGCTCAGCCGAGGGCACTGTCGCGCTACTCTACTCGGTAGGTGTAATCAGGATTCAGGCCTTAAGTTAACTTTAAGATAGAGGTTAGATTGGCTGCCCACTCGAAAAATTACTACCACAAAACACACTGTCACTGACTGCCTAATACGAACATCTAAGTTTTAATATTACAATGATCCTATTACACCCAAAGTTTTTTACGCCAAGAAACGTTCTCCATTCCGTAAGGAATCCGGTAACCTATATTATGAGAGCTGCGCCCAAGGAGATGGCAAATGGACCCCTACCGTCTAAAACTCGGTGGTACTCCGACCACATCCTTAGTCCTTACCGAGGCCACGAGAACATGAAGACATCTGCAACAGTCAACACGACAACACCTTGAGACTATATTGAAGTGACTACTGACTAATTTTGTATATTGGTCACAACTCCGAAAATACATCGACGCGGAAGAACAGAGAGCGCTTTTAAAAATAGAACGATTTTATTTACGTATGTTTTGGTCACAAAATTAGCATTTAAGAACCCAACTTAGAATGCCAACGCGTGGACAATACTTAGTTTGCATGGAACAAAGTTTACATATTTTTGAGTGATCCATTATAGACCATGCTACTTCTTTTGTTTTATAGTAATGACCACTGGAACTTCAAACAATAAATAGGGAACATGCAAATATTTATGAAAATTTTGCTATTTATATGTTAAAAAAATATAAAAGTGCAGGCCTGCAACACAATTCATTATCCTGCATAAGCCGGCGAACTGCACGGCGGACTGCAATACAGGATAGTGAATGGTCCCTATAGTCGATAATAATTGTCAAACAGTAATGACCTCATACAGACTTTAATAGATCCGTTATGGCGCCAAAATTGAAATTGAAAATTTTAAACCCCATTTATTGCAGTTAATTCCAGTGTTTAAATTTTTTTTAATATACTTGTGGAGCTCTTTAAAATAAACACACAAAAATAAAAATATCGCATCTTCCCCATTATTGTATGTATTATTAACTTGCTATCGACAGTTTTGTCTCTATTACAAGAGAAATAATGATACTTTAATGATAACTATAATGATCCTGGGAACAGTACCCCCAATACTTATCAGTTATTACTTATTATGCATTATTATACGTGGTGTAACAAAACTAAGTTATAATACTTTAGGGTGTATGGTTCCCCTATATAGAGCTCGCTGTGAAAGTAGCAGTTCTGAAAGAGTAACTGTTTTTTCACCTTTGTGTAGAAAAATTCATGACGCGCGGGCGCTTGCCCATACAAATAACAAAAAAATGCTCTTAGAACTTCTACTTTTACAGTGAACTCTATAAAATGAACACATACATTTTACACCGTGTATAATATGCGCTAGATGACGCCCGTAACTCCGTTGCGCCAAAACTAGCTTATGGCGCTGGAACCGTACATTTCTCTGGGATAAAAAGTATCCTATGTTCTTTTCCAGGACTCGAAGTATCTTCATAACAAACAACAAAATCGGTTTGTCGACGACGCCACACTAAGACCAAAACGTGTTTGTGGCCCGTAAAATAAGATTGAATAGGTACCACTGGATTAAGCATTCGACTAAAATATCATCGGCCGACTAAAACTCTGTAGTATGAGGGGGCTCTTTGACTAGCAGCTGTCATCCAACTGTACCCCAATTCTAAAAGATGACTTACCAAATCCCACAGCAAGCGACCGCGACCAATCTTGATCGACTATACGTTACATACGTTGTAGGACCTAGATTAGATAACTAGATAAGTAACATTGTGCGCGAGTCATCTCAAGTTTTATCTACTCGTTATAACGAGTATATATGTGCTAGTTGCTACCAATTACCATAGAGAAATCATAGTGCCACAGCCCACATCCTCCTCCTCGCGTCGTGTTCCTCATTGCTGAGGGCGTGATTCCTCTTTTTGAGTTTAGTTACGATCATATTACGCCATCTGTGGCGATCCTTGGCAGAATGGAGAGCATCATGGAGGCCGGTATCTAGAGTTGTGCGCACTTGATCAGACCACCTAATAGGGCTTCGGCCTCTTGGGCGGCGACCGTCAACTTTGCCAGTAACCACAAGCTGTTCGAGGTTATGGCTAGGGTTGCCAACCGTACTTTAAAATAAAGTATTGTACGTTATTTAAGGTAATTGTACACTGTACTTTATATTAATAATAAAGTACGCGAAAATACTTTATTTCTCACTAGACATTCCACGCGGCTTCGCCCGCGTAAATTAGATATTTTACAGACAAATTAGTCCACAATAAATAGCCTATGATCCTTCACGTGGTCTACTTCTTACCTGACCCAAAACAGAAAAATTGCTCTAGTAATTCGTAAAGATAAGACCTTTCAAATAATTTCCCCCGTTTTTTTACAGATTTTCCACAATTTCTTACCTAATGTTAGTTTTAGCGTGATAAAATATAGCGTATAGCCTTCTTCTATAAATGGGCTTTCTAATACTGAAATAATTTTTCAAATCGGACCAGTAGTTCTTGAGATTAGCGCGTTCAAATGAGCCCTTTTAAATAATTTCCAACCGTTTTTTCCACATTTTCCTCTATTTCTTCGCTCATATTAGTCTTAGCGTGATAAATCTTAAAATATAGCCGATAGCCTTCGCCTTCCTCGATAAATGGACTATCTAACACTGAAAGAATTTTTAAATCGGACCAATAGTTCCTGAGATTAGCGCGTTCAAACAAACTTACAAACTCTTCCGCTTTATATAATATTAATAAAGAAAAATAAATTGTACTTTATTTTTATACTGTGTACTTTATTTTTCATACTTAGAGTAACCAATGTACTTTAAATGCAAAAATAAAAGTTGGCAACCCCAGTTATGGCCATCCTTTCTTGCGATGTGACAAAAGAAATCTACGTAGGCAGATCGACGACAGTCTTGTTTGTGTCTTTTTTGTTTTTTTTAGTGCCACATACTTTTTTTTTATTTGCAGGGGAAGCGCTCTACGCTTGTCCCGGGTTGGGGATGTGGCTCAGTTAAGCTGAAGCACCCCGGGGGGCTTCTTAGAGCGCTTACAGACGAACGGCACGTGTCGGCGGCACGCGTCGGCGGCAGTCGACAGCAGACGATGGCACGTGTCGGCGGCAGTCGACGGCAGACGACGGCACGTGTCGGCGGCAGTCGACGGCAGACGACGGCACGTGTCGGCGGCAGTCGGCGGCAGTTGACGGCAGCCGTCGACAGTTTATCATTGTATTCTCGTCATTTGGATGCAATTGTACCATACTGTCTATGCGTTCTTCATTAGTGCCTTTTTCAAAATTCGACTAAATCTCAACTACTTCTGCGCCCAATTTTCATTCTTTTAAAGTCGGTACCCCCTTAGAAGTTCTATGTCAAGTATCTCAGCTTTGCGTTGGTACCGACTTTATTTTAAGATTATCGTCGTTTTTACCTTGGGAGTCAGGTTCAATTTTTGAGTGCCGGCAGAAGTGAAAACTTGATTATTAAAGTTGTGCATTTTTGAACCCATTTTTTTATGAAAATCGATTATTAAACAAATCGATTTTTTTTAATTAATCGAAACCCTTACAATCGATTAAATTTTTAATCCATTTTTTATGAAAATCGATTTCTTAAAAATCGATTTTTTTAATTAATCGAAACCCTTACAATCAATTCGAGTTCGAATTCGACACAAAACACTACTTTCCAACCGTCGGTCGGTATCGTACGGTTTTTCCAAGGTTTTTCGATCAGCACGAGAATCTGACGCCAGTTTCACAGTTTTTACCCATCCCACAAAAGTACTCAACGCCGCTAAAGAAGTTTTCACTTCAAAATTATTATTAAGTACTTAAATACGTTCTATTTTTAATAAAAAATAAAACATATAATTTGGAAATTCGACGTGCCAGTTAATTTTCGCAAGTTATCTAATAACTTTACTTACTTAAGAAAACTTTCCCTGAAGAAAAAAACAGCTACAGCCTACAAAACATCTGCAATTATTATTATTCATAGATAGATTGTAACAGGTAACTGAATAAGTAGGTCTACTACGAAACAATTGGACGAGAATACCACGTCCTTCTCTAACAACGTCATTTCACATTTGTTAAAGTAGGATGCGGCATTCTCGATCGATTGTTTGAGTCTCAAAACGGTTTCGTGATACAAGCCCAGAGGCGGCGTAAGGCGTACCTAGGCGACGTGGTCGACCGCCCACGACCTCGCGGTCTAAGAGACCTCGCGCCCCTTGAACATTAAAATATTGAAGGGGGCCAATATATATGCAGGGGCAATTGCAGGGGCCACATTACCACCTTTTCCCAATTATAATTTTAAAAAAATTATCGATCAAAAAATCACGTTTGATGTTACATGGGAGCCTCCATACAACAAACATGATTTTTTTTGGCTCTATTTGCTCGTTATCAATAGAGACCGGATTATATGTAACATAAAAAGCTTGTTATATGCATGCAAATATGCATGAAAAATGCTTGAAATATGCATGAAAATTGGCAGAATATGCTAAATTAAATGACAATATGCAATTTCAAAATCTGCATACTATTAGTAAATTATTTTTTGATAGGCGGATAATAGGTACAGTAACATTATAATATGACATTGACATTTTAAAAAAAATTATAAACGTTGCTTACGTTTACAATTTTCATAATCAAAAATATTTTTCTAAATTTTTTGTTGTAAGATTGTCTCTGCGATAATTTAGAATATTTTTGTTAATAGAAAAGGTTTGCTCCACCTTCACTGAGGAAACTGGGCAGAATTTGAACTTGGTTGCTATGTTAGCACTTACAGTTTCTGGCAAAAGTTCTACAGTCCCATTAATTTGTAGTTGGCAAGCGCGACGTTCTTCTTTGTCTTCATTTTAATATCGTAACTGTCAAAACAAAAGACGCGCACAACTACTGACTGCATTCGAAATGCAGTAAAAAGTCACAACTATTACTCAATAGCCGTTATGTTTTGTAACTGTTATTGTTATTAAATTTGGTCGCATTTCGGAACGCAGGGTTAGTGGAAAATGTTGTAAATGTACCGATAATATGCATCATAACTAGATCTTAGGTAAAATATGCTATTACCGCTGAGAATGGCTAAAATATGCAAATGCATATGCAAATATGCAAATGCATATAAAATCCGTTCTCTAGTTATCAATAATATTAGCAACAGGTAGGCACTAGAAATTTTCACAGAGGTCTTAATGACACTTATTTTCATAATTTAATAATAATATAAATATATAATATATATATAAAATAAAAATTTAAGGGGGGCTGCCATACAAATACACAATTTTTGGCTTGGCCTATTTTTGCTTTATAACGGTGCGGAACCCTTCGTGCACGAGTCCGACTCGCACTTGGCCGATTATTCTGTTTTAAATTTTAGCACACGGTAGGTATCAAAATTTATAGATTGATAGATCTATCTATGTATATATAATACACCTACACTACTGCCTACTACTAAAAATATGTGAGATATCCGGATAAATACCGATTAGATAATAAAGCTATTATGCAACCAGCTTACCTCCATAGATAAGTTTCAGAAGTCAGCAACCTTTCCAAAAAGTGATACTAAACAGGTTGTAATTTAAAGGTCTTGGTAGGTGGTTATAATAAATGATTGTATTTATTAAATAATCATGTAAAATATCGCTATTCAGTATTACTTTGCATACATTGTCACAGTTTTCTTTATTGAATGAAGAGGCGCATGCGCTGTAAATTTTTACATTTTATTGCTCCGGTAACACAAATATTTTGACTCTGGTTTTAGTAAAAAATACATAAGGTGCATTGGGGTAACTTCGAAAGAAAAAAAAAATGGGGATATTTCGAAAATGGCAAATAATTACCAAACAGAAAGTAATTTTGAGCTCTGGCCACATTTACTGAGACGCCAATTTAATCACCTCCCCCGCTTCCTTTCCCTCGAGCCGTCAGCCGGGAGTGCGTGTGCGCTAAGTTCATTTTTTCGCACCAAGTGCAATTTTATGATTTTTTGGGATTATCGAAATTACCCCGTTTTGTTTTACACATAAATCATAACTTACCTAAAGTTACGTAATAATTTGTTTGTTTTAAAGAAGCTTTGACGTTTTTTGCTTTCTTAAGAATATGTAATGTTGGTCTAGCTATGATTTTTAACAAACATTCTAAATAACCCCAGTGGGGTAAATTTGGTAACGAAATTTCCCCAATAATTTTTTCATAGTCTTTTGCAGGGGTGCGCAACATAAAATATTTACCTGCCTTTACCAACAAACATAAACGAATGAAAATACAGAGTCCAAACTTGACTCGACTCGTACAAATCATGTCGATTTTCGACATTGAGAGGCTTAAAACGTATTTTTGAATAGACGTGTGGAATCAATTTTTATTGTTGTTAAAATAAAAATAAAAACAGTTTTAAAGTATAATCCGGGTTCCCAAAAACATTTTTTTTATTACTATCCAGCAAATGTTTCGTGAGTAGCTTCATTTTGATAAGACGAACAACAATTTCCTTTGCGTAAATTCTCGAAAGTGGTAGCTAACAGAGATAGAAAGGATTTAAATTTTAATATTTCTATTTGATGGTCCTAAAATATGGATTGTTCTATATTTTGTAGGACAAGGTTACTCTTGAATTTTATAACTATGTATTAACCTATCAATATAAGTACAAAAAATCAGCTCGTTAGGGTTCCGTTTTAGTCTTTTTAGTTCATTAATCAACATACCTTGGTTGACTAATGAACCCTAAAACACAACCCTAAACAGCTGATTTTTGTATATTGATAGGTTAATAGTTCTATCTCTGTTAGCTAAAACTTTCAAGAATTTACGCAAAGGAAATTGTCGTTCGTCTTATCAAAATGAAGCTACTCGAAAAATTAGCTTGATTGTAATAAAAAAAATTGTTCTAGGGAACCTGTACGACTATATAAAAATGGTTTAAGTGAAGAAGCCACTTTTATTATTTGTAGGTGTCAACTGCTCGGGTGCTGATTGCTGACGTGGTTTTTAAATGCAGAGCTAAGACGCGCCTTTCCTCTGCAATTGAAAACTACTTCCTTTTTTTAATTTAGTTTCAATTTTGATTTAGCAATTTACGAGACTGGGTAAAAATTATTTTTATTTTTAACAAAAAATGTGTCCCTATTTTATTTCGTTGGTTATAGTTTTGCTGGGTATTAAATTTAAATAAATACAATAATATTATCTAGTGTTGGCTTTTTTATTGTTCTTATCTATTTACTTCTTTGCTCCAAATGTTGAGGACATCTGCGTCCCCGATGGGGTAATTTCGAAAATTTTTCAGTCTAAAACTTAGTTTGATGTCTTCTATGGCTTGTATACACAATGTTTTTGTATGGGGTAAAATAGAATAAAAATAAATGTGTGCCTTAAATGTATTTTTACATTAGGTCGTGTTTCGCTGTTATTCGAAATTACCCCTTGAGTTTTCGAAATTACCCATGAAAAGTAAAAATAGGGTTTATATTTTAAAGGGGTAGTTATACCAGAATCCGTAAATACTTTTGAACTAAAAAAGATACAATTCACATGGAAATATATTTATTATAACTGAAATATTAGAGTTACAGTTAAAAATATATACAATTCGTCTTCTAAAGTTGAAACAATGACACAATAGCCTCACTCTTCCAAAAAGTTTACGAGATTACCCCAATGCACCTTAGTACAGTAATTAAAATTTTGAGTATTTTAATGGGTTTCACGTTCATCATTGATGACTCTGAAGATGGCGCTTATATCTGATTTTTTTTATTATTTCCTTCAACGGATTTTGTAATATTCTCAATTGAAATCCTTTGAAGGAAATTAAAAAAACGAGTTAACCACATGTTCATTAAAATATAATAAAAAAGTGGAACTTTGATTTGAGAAAGAAAAAAAATATTTTTTGAGATATCGGTAGTCATAAAATAATAAAATTTTATTTCTTTAATTTTTGGTGGAAAAACCCGAAATATAAAAAAAAACACATTTCAGTTTTTTTTTAATGTTTAATTTGCTTTTTTTTTCAATTCCATTGATTAATCTAGCAGATATTTGCTATCAAAAAATCTGACATTATATTTAAAAAAAAAGATTTCACATCCAGAAATCCATTCAATTATTACAGAAAATATATGGAAGTTTATATTTTATGATATACAAAATTTAGAGAGTCAAGACAAAATTGGTTTTAGATTTAAAAAATTCTGTTCAAAAAAATTTTTTTTGGAAGTTATCCATATGTAGATTTCGAGCCAATGAATAAAATCTATTTGGTCTCGTTTTCATAGCTCTATTTTTATTCAAGATATTGGAAATAAATAAAAAAAAAATCAGATATAAGCGCCATCTTCAGGGTCATTCACCATTGACAAGGGTTTCACAAGCAAGTATCATAATATAGGCTTTAATTAGCAACACAGAACACTATAATATTTGTAAGATCAGTGAAACTTTATTGGTTCTGAGACGGAAATGCTTTCTACGGAACCCTCGACAGCATTTTTGCATATTATTTTTTCCCATTCAACTTTCAACTTCCATCTGAACCATTTATAAGTCTATGATCTAAACACTGAACAGTGAACTTTTTTCAGTGAGTTTTTTTTTTTTCATATTAAATATTTTTGAATTGAAAGTTATCTTTTTAATCTGTATTAAAATTCTGGCAGCACTGAGAAACGTCGCCAAAAAAGAAAAATGCCGCTGCAAAAAAAGAAAAGAATCGTAATGATAAAGGTATTTTGATAATTTGGAATTTGGTTATTATATATTTATCGTAACAAATGGACAAAAACGTTCATTAGTTTTCCTTCAAACTGTATTTGTTAAAATTATTATAAAGTACATTGTGTTTTAGGTTGGTTTCCTGCGTTGACAGTGGAGTTCACGTATTTCCCTTTAGAAGTCGAGTTTTGTAATCTAAAATGTTTGAAATGGTTAGTTAACCTTATCTAATGCTAATAATAAAATCCTGCAATCTTTATCTCATTGTAATAATGACTATCACACGATAAAAAATGTACTCTACTTTCAGAATACGGCAGAACCGATGCAAGTGGACGTACCACTTGAGGATAATGAAAACAATGAAACTGAGTGTTATGTGGTCGAAAATCCGACATTAGACTTAGAAACTTACGCTGCGGCATATACAGGTTTCGCTAAATTGTACAGATTAATGTTTGTAGCTGATCATTGCCCTTCTCTAAGACTAGAAGCGCTGAAAATGGCTATATCGTATGTTATGACAACTTATAATGTAAGTCTCTATCAAACTCTACATAAGAAGCTCGCCGAGGCAATAGCATCCGCTGGCCTACCAGACGTGGCAGTGCAGATGGGATCACAAGACATTCCCGTCCTGGACACAATGTGGGTGGAATCCAAGACTAAAAAAGCTGCTATCAAGCTGGAAAAACTAGACACAGATCTCAAAAACTACAAAACAAATTCTATAAAGGAGAGCATCAGAAGAGGGCACGATGATTTAGGTGACCATTATCTCGACTGTGGAGATCTCACCAGTGCTTTAAAATGCTATTCGAGAGCAAGAGATTACTGTACTAGTGCTAAACACATAATAATGATGTGTTTGAATGTGGTTAAAGTGTCAGTGTATTTGCAAAACTGGGCCCATGTTCTCAACTACGTGTCAAAAGCAGAGGGCACACCAGATTTTAATGATGTACATGGCAAAGATTCCAACCAAGCCATCCTGACACGTTTAAAGTGTGCAGCTGGCCTTGCAGAACTAGCCACAAAGAAATATAAATCAGCGGCCAAACTATTTCTAGGTGCTAGCATCGACCACTGCGACTACCCAGAACTGCTCAGTAGTAATAATGTTGCAGTATATGGAGGTCTGTGCGCCCTCGCAACCTTCGATCGCTCGGAGCTCCAAAAGCAAGTAATAGTTAGCAGTTCTTTTAAATTATTTTTAGAGCTAGAGCCTCAATTGCGTGACATAATATTTAAGTTTTACGAATCTAAATATGCATCTTGCTTAAGGTTATTGGATGAAATCCGGGACAATTTACTTCTAGATATGTATTTAGCACCACATTTGAATTCACTTTACATGCAGATACGCAATAGAGCCCTAATACAATACTTCAGTCCATACTTATCTGCTGACATGCATATCATGGCTGCTGCATTTAATCGCACTGTTAACGCCCTGGAGGATGAACTAATGCAGCTCATTCTTGATGGGCAAATCCAAGCACGAATTGATTCACATAACAAGATTCTGTATGCGAAAGATGTAGATCAGAGAAGCACAACTTTTGAGAGGAGTCTCGCTATGGGTAAAGAATACCAACGGAGGACTTCAATGCTTATTCTTCGTGCTGCCATGCTTAAGAATCAAATACATGTGAAGGTAAGGGACCTTAAAATGAATAATAATATTTCCATTATGTTGCAAGTTTTAGGACAAAGCAGTAATTTAAATTTTTAATTAGGTTTCTTAATTTTTTAATAGTAAAATTACCAAAACCTGTCATCTCCACACAGAAAGCAACAAACATAAAAACTAAAATAAGCTATGACAGTATCTAATACTAGATTATAATTGTAGACAAGTCAATTAAGTTCAAAAGCTGTAAGTTTGAACTTAATAGCAATAAAGCAAATAATCATAATTAGTTTGACCAGGGATAAACAATAAGTAAGCCAATTATCAATACTACAGTAATGTCAGCAAATTTTTTTCTATAAGTGTATTTTGATATTTCCAGAATGTTGGTCGAGAAGCAGGCCCACAGAGCGGTGAAGCTCCAGGATCCAGCACCAGTCTAACAGCACGCACCTTTGACACGGTGCCCTTGTGATAAAATATCTCCTAAGCTTTTTTTATGTGACAAACTTAATGCAATAGTAAAGCAGGCTCACACGTTTTATATGATAGTGCTCTGTTTTAACATATTATGTTGTCATGTATACTTTCTTAAGAAAAAAAATTTTCACTGTCCAAAATCTTACTTTGGAACAGGTATGGCACTGGCAGGGCCGTCTTCAACTTTTCTTTTGTCTAACAAAACACACAGAGTTTGTACAGCTGATGAAAGCATTTGCAACATTGTTTATATACTGAATTATAATATGTAACCACAAAATATTATGTCTACGTAATTTTAATTGTAATATTAAAAAAGTAAATGCAAGTGCTCCTTTTTTTTGCAAGTGACATTTAAAAATCACCTCTTAAGAGCCCTCAAAATTATCAATTACCCTCAAAATTCTCATACATACGTAATACCAAAATCATTTTGTCATACGAAAATATTTAACATGTTTGAGTTATTTTTCAGCTTAAAATAGTAAGGTTCCTGTACAAAAATTAACTTCAAAATAATTTTCTACTAAATATTTAAACACTAAAAAATAGAGTAAAACTAAAAAATATATAAATAAATATTAAATTTACTACAAAATATTTCAACTCTAAAAAATATTTTTTAGTATTAAAATATTTAGTAGTAAATTAACTATTTATTTATATATTTTTTAGTACTTTATTCTATTCTTTTAGTGTTCAAATATTTAGTAGTAAATTTAGTAAAAAAAACTTAACACAAAAAAATTTTTTTCAAGTTTAAATATTTTGAAGTTAATTTTTTTTCAGGAACCTAGGTAATTACTATTTTAAGCTGAAAAATAACTCAAACATGTTAAATATTTTCGTATGACAAAATGATTTTGATATTACGTATGTATGAGAATTTCGAGGGTAGCCCGGCCCCTTAAGAGCCCGGGCTACCCTCGAAATTAACTTCAAAATATTTGAACACAAAAATTTTTTTTTTTTGTGTATAATTTTTTTTACTAAATTTACTACTTAATATTTAAACACTAAAAAATAGAGTAAAACACTAAAAAATATATAAATAAATAGTAAATTTACTACAAAATATTTATACTCAAAAAAATATTTTTTAGTATTTGTGATGTGTGAGAATTTCGAGGGTAGCCCGGGCTCTTAAGGTGGTGTAATAAACCCTACACTCAGTTGTGTCTAAATAATTATTTTAAAATTAAATAAAAAACCAAGATAATACCCTCAGTAAAGTCTTTATTTGAATACATCTTTTAATAGATAAGGAGACAGTAATAATTATCAAAACATTTCACTCTGTATAAAATATATAATAAAAGGAGAAACATACGTAAATATGTTATAGCACAGTTTGCTATGGTGCTTATTTAATATTTTTTACTATAGAAAATGTGCCAAGTGGTATGATAAACAGTGACAACTATCTAATTCAGTGATCCCAACCTTTTTTTCATGCGGGCCACAAACATGTTTTGGTCTTGGTGTCACGGGCCGCAACAAAAATTTTTTAGGGTTAAAAAAATAACATTTTTCAAAATTAACGATTTAAAATTGGAAAAAAATTCACGACTATCACGACGACTACATTATTTTGTCGGTGGGCATGAATTTCAAAATGGTTTACATCACGCGGGCCACAAATAAAGCGGGCTGCGAGTTGGGGATAGCGGATCTAATTCATCAAGCCCCATACGGTCACTGGTGAACTCTAAGTATAGAAATGTTATGGTAAAATTAGACACATTTTTTATAAATTTTTATTATTCTTTTTACAACATTAGATAACAGTATTTTAATATTTACAAAAATATTATAATATTATGTAGGTATGTAGCTTGGTAGTTTTTTCAGTTGGTAGTCTTAGCATAGGTTACCAACAAACATTATCTAGTCTTGCCATATATTAGCATTTTAGTTATAATTTTTTAATTTAACAGTCTTTTTCACTACATGCAATTGGATGAAGACATGTTGGACAGTTGCCATTTGCAACTCCAAAAGTTGGTGGTCTGCCTCCCTCACAAGCAACAAGCCACTGTAAAAAATACATAAAAGATTATTCTAGGCCAAAATAACTATAAAAACAAGCCCTTTTGCCATTCTAATCATCAACTAATTTAAGATATTTTGTCTTTGCCATTTGATCAGATTTAAATAATACTATATTATGAGTTACGACATTTACATCACTAAGTTAATGAAGACATCATTGGATGAAGTGGATAACTAACAATTCGAAAACTGACGTTTCGTTTTGGTATAGCTAGATAATATATATTAACTAGATAAGGGGTTACCAATTAGTTTCGCTAGAGGTCCGCATTTTATAAGAAAAATATTTATTAAACAGGTAAAATTTACAGAAATTACAAAGGTACTTATTTACATATCAATAAGAAAAGTGAATTTTTTTGTTGCTAGACATCTGTCTGAAGTTTGGAGTGAAATCGTTGCAAGCTATTAACATTAAGTCCTGGAGATATTCATCAGTAAGTGGAGACCGAAATTTATTTTTTAACAAAGATCATCTTCGAAAATGCTTGGTCCGCACACAATGGGTCGGCGGTCCAGATGCGGACTGCAGTCCGCCATTTGGTGACCCCTGAATAAGATCATGAAGTAGGTAAGTTAAAAGGTTTTTTCAAATTATAAGGGAAAAAATGAGTAATTGCTCTTATGTTGTAAAATGTTAAGTTACCCACTTCATACACCCAGTCTTTAAATGTGAAACAGGTTTTGTAAAACAATATAATATTTTGCCAATACCTGGTATAAACAAAATTTATGAAAATATACACCACAGTTAGGATTTTGGCACAGCGGTTGGGGTACACCTGGAGTGTCCGCTAATTCTGCACAAAAACAGATGCCACAAGTAATCTCTTCCTCTATCAGTGGTTTAGATTCTACTGCTATATGTTTTCCAACTTGTGACAGATCTGATACATCTGTAAAGTACATAGACATAGGTACAAATCATATCATTATAGTATTTAACACATGTAAGATGAAACTAAAATTTTACCAAAAATGTCCATAACATTTTCTACGATGCCTTTGTCATGATCCCATCTCATAAGTCCTTTGTGTAATTTGTCCTGCCACATTTCTGACTGAGCGATGAGATGAATATTTGTCGCCAATCCATATTGAGTCACTTCTATGTGAAGCCATGTTCTTTCATCTGAAAATAGCAAGTTTATTAATTCTGGAAGATGCCATTTATTTTATTGATAGACTATTATGTAAACTGACCAAGAGCGATTCTTCTATAATCATCCTTGAATGTTGGGTTTACAGGTTCCATAACAGTGAAATGTTGGTCAATGCTTTCTAATTCAGTAAAATAATTTTCTAAACTGTCAATGTATGTCTTAAATGCAGTAACGATTTCTTCAACTGATTTATATTCTCGATCCTGTAACGTTGAATGTGGAAGTGCTACAGAGCTTACAACAAGTTTTTGAGGTGCAATATAAGTAACATAAATTTCATGATGCCGTTTATTTACACTGTCTGGTAAGATACATTTTATGTCTCTTAGTGATTTACCAAATTCCAAACGTATATACGATGGCAGATCCTTAATTTCTTGTATTAGTTGCTGATCGATTAATTCTGATGTTATAGATTCAGTTTCTTCTACTCTAATATCAATAACTTTTAAATGCACTTGATGCAAGAATGTAAATAGAAGTTCTTGTTCGTGATTTTGCTGTCTTAGAGGTTTATTATTCATTTTAGTCATAAATAAAATATAGATCCTATAACTTTATTATTAATATCTAATATTATATATTTCTTTTTGGCACTTTTTGTTTTGTTTGTTAAAGTGCGTTTCCCAGATTACTAGTATATATGGTGCGTTTCATCGAATAGTTCCTTTGCCGTCATGTTGGCATTCCTGTCTGTCAATAATGTAAACAAGGTTGACATGCTCTGCGAGTTTTCATAATTTTACTGTGATTTCGTGAGAAAGTCATGCCAAAAACATTAAAGAGTGGTGAAACTTGAAAGAATGATGGTGCTAAGAGTGAAAGAGTTTTGTGAACTTAGGGAACATGCAAATACAATATTTATGAAAATTCTGCTAATAAATTGTTAAAAAAATATAAAAGAAAGATCACTGTATGGTTATTATTTTATAAAATATTGTTTTTTTACAAAAAATATGAATTAAAAGTAGCTTGAAACGGAACGTATATCAAAACACCAATCAGCGTTCAGTGACGTCACACGTGCTTTTGACAACCATAGAGAAATATAATACATACTTGATACTACTCGACCAAGCCAACTAGACGAATGTCAAAGCTTGCTCTCCCGCACTTACGCACGTCGCTAGCAATGCATAAGAGCGAGAGAGCATGATTTGACAGTCGTCTAGTTGGCTTGGTCGAGTAGTACATATAAATGTTTGACAACTTTTTGAGAGGTTATGGTTCACGAAAGTTTAATTGCATTTTTCCAATAAAAATGGAAGCTGATAAACCCAGCTCTACAAATACAAAGAGAATGTAATCACTACGTTTTATAGATATCTTCCAAAGTCACTGTTGACATTGTAGTACTTTACTTTACTTTACTAGTTTTTTGTCGAAAGTGCAGAGTAAGTATTCCAGTGTAGAAATGAGAGGGATATAATTTATTTACCTTCATTCAGCGGCTTTTATATACATTTCCTGGACTTCTAAGAATATTTTAAGACTAAAATCAGCCCAATCCGTTCAGCCGTTTTCGAGTTTAGGCGCGACTAACACATTTGAAAATCCATTTTTATATATAAGAGAAGATAGCAGATATTTTATTTCAGCTCAACAAGAGAATCTTATAGCACAATGCCATCTGAATGTTCAACTCAAAAGAGGAGAAACATGTACTTACATACAATAAAAAGTCGAGTTACCATAATTCGAGTTACTCCAGAACACAAAGTACGTAAAGGAGGTTACAGTATCGTGTTATAGCTATTATAAATGAAACGCAAAGCTCAGTTCAGGCCTGCAAAAGGAGCCTCCGATTACGTCCGTCACATGTTATTGGAAGAAGTCTAAATTATGATTTTACCTCTTTACAGTGCCAGTGAACACGCCTAGCGTGCTACGTAATTTCATCCTGCAGTGCCGAGAGCACACCTAGCATGTTTGCGTTTTTTATAGGGCGGCATCGATGGGAACTATTAGAAAATAGTGGTGGTAATGAATGTGTTAATAGACGATGCGGCTAGCAACCCATCACTATTCTGGTTTTATTTTCCAATAATATACACCACAAAATGCTAAATGTGGCCTTTGGGTCTTATAAACCTAGGTACTGTCTAACCCGTAGGGCCGTAATTGATAAGTATAGACATGGTTTATGTACATTATTTTCTAAAATGTTTGAGATAATAAAACTATAGATATCCTTTTGTAAATACAGTTTTTTATTTCATTTTAATTAAAGGTGATTAAAATTTAGTTTGTTATTATTTTTTAGCAATATTCCGCGAAAAAAACTTTCACCTTTAAGTAAATGAGTGAGTGCACGTGTGAGGTACGACCCACTTTACTCAAAATATAGATGAATATAAATGACTATTATTTCAATAATAGTCATAAATAACATGATGTATAATGGTAACAATGGTTTTGTCTTATTGTTTTGTTATTTAGCTTGTCATATTTCAATAATTCATGTGAGTTGAACTAATTATTATTAATAATTAATTCATGATATTTGGACAACAAATATAATATTATAACATTATTTTTGAACACGTCAATTAATCTTTAAACAGACAATAATTATTGTTGTTTCCGGTTATGATACTTTTGTTGCAAAAGATAGTACAGTTAATAAATTAATATAAAAGTGTTATAATTAAATACTTGATTTATAATGATTTTCAGGATGATTGTAACTATGAATCATTGTATTTATGATATTAGATGCAAATCTTGGTAGTCAGACGTGGGGTGGAGTGATGTTGGCGGTGGGGTTGTTTTTGATATGGCAGTATTTAAGGCGGGCTATCTGATGGAAGGGACTCACTCTCTCTGTCTTGCCGTAAGCCGTCACTCTGCCTCCTGTCAATGTGAATTGGCTCTGAGTACTTCGAACAAAGATCGTTATAAGATAAGTATTTGTTTGGTTAAAACGCTATTGGCCTTTTGTGTAATATCAGTTCTTTCAGCTTAATAATTGGAAATGAAGAAAAGCTAAGTGAATAATTGTATTACGTATTTACAATACGTATAAACTACGTTTTATTTATTGGTGTTTATGATTTATACAATACTTTTATTTAGCAAGCCTAAGCAATTTCTGACATCAGAATTGGGTCTGGCCCTTACGCCGATGGATTTTAATGCATTTTTTTCCTTCCAGTAAAAACAAAATGGATGCCAAGTGGTTAAAAATTTTCTGAACCCAACAATAAGCGAGAACAAAATGGATGCCAACTGGTTAACATGTATTTTCGAACCCAACATTGAGGCAGTTACATCAAATCTAAATCTAATAACGATGCCAAATGCCAACTAAAGAAACAAGACGGTTGAGCTAAAGTATAGTATTGAGGTGTGGATTTTAAATTTATCAGGTGAAGGTTAATTCAATTGATTGAAAAGGCAGGTAAGGCCCTGAAGGGCTCTTGTTTAACGTGGTTTGAAAATAGAAAACGGAGACTACAGACTTTTAAATCGTATGTGAAAATCTTTGTTCTGCTTAAAAATATATAATTTTGTTTTAAACAGTCGACTCCGTTGAATCGTAATCTAAATAATTATGTTCGTGAAACGATTTTGTTTTGTAACGGACAATGTCATTAACGGAAGCTCAAGTTTATTTTAACTTGTGTACCTACTGTGTAGTGTGGAATATGCGATATAAATCATGGTTTGGCAATTTTAATAGATCTGTCATTGGTGTTAATAAGCTGCTTACATTCTCGTCAATTATTGAGAATATTCTTCCCGAAAAATTATTTTTACAACTTACAAGATTTCTAAGAATATAGCCATAGACCATTTAAAAAGTATTTGTATAATATAAAATATGTACTTACATATTGTATTGTCCAAGAATTTTTTTTTCCTTTCACAAACGACAATAAATCACTAACATGAGAGAAATCACAATTACTGGCGAGTGGAGTACTGTTTGTACGGGCTTGCGGATAGTATATTAAGTGATAAACTTAGCACAGTTATTATACACTTCACAAATAATAATGTAATGAATAATTACTTAGTACAAATACAAATTACTTATTTGCCAACAAAAAAAAAACTGTACACTTATTCGCTAACTGTAAACGTATTGTGTGTACGAGATTATGGATAATATTTAAGTTGGCACAAAATATCATAAAGGTACAAAATATCACTTCACAAAAAATAACATAATATGTAATTTACTTTTTAATTACAAATACAAATAACTTATTTTCCAATAAGAAAAAAAATAATTACAAGTACTGAGGGTAGTTTGTAAAAATTTGCGTAAAAATAGAATGCCATAGATGTCGTACGGTATTACTACGATCTAATATTATTACGTTGTTGTACGTAATACTTTGGTGGTATTTGTTTTGTTTAATTTGTTTAGTTTATCAAAAGGCGTAAAAAAAAATGTTTAGAAAGCTATGGAAAATGAATATTTAAACAGGAAAGAGTAATTCATGGATTTAGTCAAAATAATTGCCGTGATGATAGGAGTAATTGAGAATCTGATAAAAACTTGTGAATAAAAAGTTTTTCTTTACTATTGTTTTGCTTGTTACTGAATAAGCCAATATTTTAATTGTCGCTGAAATTATTCATTTTAGCAGTTCTGATAAAGAGTTACTTTTACATTGAGTAAACAGGCTGATATATTTTATCTGCATTTGTTGGTGGAAAACATTAGTATTATAGACAAGGATAAAAAGAATTTAATAATAATTCTGTGCTATTTTATCCAGGTACACATTATTTATTATGTAACGTATAGAATGTTAGGTATATTGTGGTGTTTCACAATAATTGTTCACCTTAGAGGTTTTTGTTTAGTGTTAAAACTTGATAGATATTTTTGAATAAATGAGATTATAATTATAATATGTTTTGTATGGGTGCCACACAGTATATTATACTGGAATAAGTGCTTAAATATTACACGAGGGAGCAATGTCAGAATATTAGTACTGTAATGTGTTGTGAAGGAGCTAGATCTTAGGACGAATCCTAACATTTTATGGGCCTTATAGTGTTAACAATTTTATAGTTATTTAGTGCCATGATCGCGGATTGTATTAGACAACGTTCAAACAATAGCGGATTGTATTTAGAGACCCATCTTCTAAAGTATAGTTGAATCAGTTTACCCACACAAGTAAATGTAAAGAGAAAAAGAGACTGATAATTCCTTCTATAACTGTAATAATACAATTTTTTGCTAATAATGAACATTATTTCTGGTTAGATCAGGTGTAGCAAGGAAACTTGAAAACCAGTATTGTCAAAAATAGAGAAAATAATTTTGAACAATAGAATATCCAACATAATATTATTTGTGCTTCTCTAAGGTTATGGGGGACATCTAGAACCACGCTATGGCACTTGTTTTATATATTGTGGGCTGGAGGTTGGGAAGGCCGTGAGAGCAACTCTAGTCCATATAATGTTCTTCCAATGGGTTGTTGTTGTTTAGGCGTCTCTGTGTGATCCGTGGAAGGTGTAAATGGGTAGTCCACCCGGTGGGGCGGCGCAGTAGCCATCTGCATCCCAATACTAGGTTGGTCTTCTCTTCATTTAATGGTTATAGGGTTAAGTTAGGTTTAGGTTAAATCTAACTTAAGATTTGGGTTAAGTTTGGGTTAGGTTAGGTTAGGTTTGGGTCAGGTTAACCTAACCTGGTTTTCAGATTTTCTTCATAATGTTTATGAGATTGAGAGTTGTTGAACCCAAATTTTAATCGAATGTAGGTCCCCAAAAAAAAAAAAAAAAAAAAAAAAAAAAAGTTTCGAGTGGTTTCCAACTTCTAGGTTTTTAGGAAATAAGACCATGGGTTTGTACTTGTATATCCATTGTAAAGAAAATATACTTTGGTGAGAAAACTGTTGTGAAGTAATTAATATGGGTACATTTAAAATTGATGTTGTTTTGCAAAGCGATATTCATCGTAATTCGAATTTACAAGTTAGATAAGGAGCCATAATTGAAAAGGAGAACAACATACATTTTAAAAAAATATATAATTCGATTATCAGTTTTGATAAGGGCTTCAATGATTGAAAATAAGTTTTCCTGACATTATAATATGGTCGGCAAGAAGCCTTCGACAAACAAAAATTTCATTTCAGGATTGTAATTTTCAATAGGTACTAATTACAATTAATGGAGCTATAATAAATAATTGGCGATATACAAATCTCGCAATTATTGGGGTAAAAGATGCAAATTTTACTGTTCGAATTTAAAAATAATTAAAGTTGTGAAAAGGAGTATGTATAGCTTGCTGGTTGTTGTAATAATCATTGTGTTAAAAGCCTTTTACAGGTCGATGAGTACAATCGACTGGTTTTACACGGGTTTTACTTTGTTTTATTATAGATTAATTACTAAAGGGATATTATCCATGGATTTGTTATGGCACAATTTTCAGAATTTTCAGAAGTTATAAAACCTATTTAATTAAAAGTGAATTTTCAATAATTCTGTAAGACTGCTGAAACTCGAGAGGCACTAATCCGATTTGGCTAGTTTTAGCCTTGAAGTATTTGATGAAGGCTAGGAGTAAGTTGACAAAGTATCTTGGAAAGGAAGTGATACGAATTACGAAGGTTAACCACGTTTAACTTACTTTTTATATTGGTATCAAAGTCTAGACAGAGATGGTGTTTGATAGATAAAACAAATTGATAATAATCACACAGTAATAAATACAGTATCAATAAGTTGTGGTAATGAGGCAGAATGACCGAGCTGTTTTTGTAATGTCAAGTGAAGTTATATTTTGATGAGTTATTTTAAAATTTGCATTTGGTTTAAATGAGTTGCTAATGATGGTATTCCTCAGTATTTTGACTATAGTCTGTTTTGGGCGACTTGATCTTTTAGGTCTGAGCTCTGGGTACATAAATTAATATTTTCTTAGAGGAATAATTTAATTTCCTTGTGAGGTGTCAACCTGGTGTAAGATCCTAACGATGGATCTATCATGACAGGTGTGACTGGCCGTGTGAGGTATGTTAATGCCGTGAAGCTGGTGTGTTGTCTGGACACTATGTAGTGGGACAAAACACGACAGTTTGTGAGAGATGTAAATGCTGTGCTGGTTAGCCTACTGTGATGATGATGAAACATGAGTTTGACAAAAATGGTACTGCCTAATCGGACTGATGAATCAATTTGGACATTACATGGCAGTAGGTAATGGGATTGATCATGACAGCCCGATGACTAATTGGACTTTGACTTTTACTTTCCAGAACTTAGATTTTTCCTTTTCAGAAAAGTTATTAAAAACACTTCGAGAACGAAGTGTCCGTCAGAATGGCCGTGTGAGGTACGACCCACTTTACTCAAAATATAGATGAATATAAATGACTATTATTTCAATAATAGTCATAAATAACATGATGTATAATGGTAACAATGGTTTTGTCTTATTGTTTTGTTATTTAGCTTGTCATATTTCAATAATTCATGTGAGTTGAACTAATTATTATTAATAATTAATTCATGATATTTGGACAACAAATATAATATTATAACATTATTTTTGAACACGTCAATTAATCTTTAAACAGACAATAATGATTGTTGTTTCCGGTTATGATACTTTTGTTGCAAAAGATAGTACAGTTAATAAATTAATATAAAAGTGTTATAATTAAATACTTGATTTATAATGATTTTCAGGATGATTGTAACTATGAATCATTGTATTTATGATATTAGATGCAAATCTTGGTAGTCAGACGTGGGGTGGAGTGATGTTGGCGGTGGGGTTGTTTTTGATATGGCAGTATTTAAGGCGGGCTATCTGATGGAAGGGACTCACTCTCTCTGTCTTGCCGTAAGCCGTCACTCTGCCTCCTGTCAATGTGAATTGGCTCTGAGTACTTTGAACAAAGATCGTTATAAGATAAGTATTTGTTTGGTTAAAACGCTATTGGCCTTTTGTGTAATATCAGTTCTTTCAGCTTAATAATTGGAAATGAAGAAAAGCTAAGTGAATAATTGTATTACGTATTTACAATACGTATAAACTACGTTTTATTTATTGGTGTTTATGATTTATACAATACTTTTATTTAGCAAGCCTAAGCAATTTCTGACACACGCATAGGCATGCGTACAGCACCTCCCTCCTCCCACACTGCCTATGCGTACATTCGCATGCAAGAACTTGCAAACACCACCACCACAGAAGCAATAATGTTGGCAAATCCGTGCAAGGCCCCTCACCAACATGCAGGTTGAAAACCTCGACGCGCGTTTCGCTCCAACACCGGAGCATCCTCAGGATGTGGACTCTACGAACAATAAATGTGCCAACATTATTGCTTGTGTGGTGGTGGTGTTTGCAAGTTCTTGCATGCGAGTGTACGCATAGGCAGTGTGGGAGGAGGGAGGTGCTGTACGCATGCCTATGCGTGCACTCACTCATTTACTTAAAGGTGGAAGTTTTTTTTCGCGGAATATTGCTAAAAAATAATAACAAACTAAATTTTAAGCTATGGATTTCCGCAAAGTAACGCCTGATTCTATTAACTATTTAAAGGTGATTGTAAATTGACAAGTGCACAGCAAATGATTCAGAAAAGCAAATTCGTGTAGTTTTCTGTTCACTCTTTCAATGTGAATTCGAACACTTGCAATCTTCTTTGACCTTCAGAGTACATCATCTCTTGAACTTTTCTTAGCCGAAAAATAATGCAAAAATAGGAAAGCCTTTGGAAAATCCACTGAGGACAAGTACGATCAGGCCGCACAGAACGTAGCGATTATATTCTCTTTGGTGCACAGATATATTGATCAGGTGGGGCCATCCGCCATCCGCCATTGTCAATAATTGTCAAACAGTAGTGACGTCATACAGACTACAGATCCGTTTTGGCGCCAAAATTTAAATTGTCAATTTTAAACCGCATTTTTTGCAGTAAATTCCAGTGTTTAAATTTTTTAAATATACTTGTGGTCTATTCTACATGGGGTTCTTTAAAATAAACACAAAAATAAAAATATTGCATCTTCCCTATTCCATTAAACTCGGGTTGCCGCCATTACGGCTTAGTGAAATAGCGTTACCAGCGTCAGTTTAATCACCCTTAAACACAGTAAAACTTATGAATACATGCAGAGCGTGTCTATCGTGTTTACGTGATGGCAAAGGATCTATTTGATGAAACGCACTTCTAGTAACGAAAACTACATACACGCGAACGAAGGCGCGGGTAAAAGCTAGTACAATAATATTATCAGGGTAAGCCTAGCGAGCCCTTGTACTTCTCACAACCTGTACATTTTGTGGTACACTTTACGGACAAACTATCACGCCTATTGATTTGTGCTTTAACATAGTATTTACAAATGTGTTATCATCAATCAGTGAAGGTGTGATGACGCGAGCCCTCATAAAGCTCGGCTTTTAGCTAGTAAATGCCAAAGTGACTTTGCTGGTTACACCTTCACAAATAAAGTACTAAGCGGATAATCATAAAACTTTCATAGGTACACGTTGTCTGGAACTCTGTAGTATGGAGGACATAGGGTACCTTTTATTCCAGGAAAAAGAACGGTCCCCGAGGGATAGACGTTAACGTAGGCAGAGCCGCGGGCGAAAGCTGTTAGAATTATGTACAATTTTCTTTAAGTGCATTTTGTGATAACATAATATTATCTCCCCTAATTTAAGGTAGCACAGTAAGGGTAATGTGGCAACAGTAATTTGCATTAGTGCCAACATGACGGCAAAGGAACTATTTGATGAAACGCACTTATAGACAGAGCAATCGTGCGGGGGCCGGGGCGTGCGGGGTGAGAGAGGCAGTGCTGCCATCTTGGTGGTTTTTCCACCAGAACTGGAGTTTTTTTAAAGCCTTTAGGGGATTTTTTTAGTAATGTAGCGTTTTAATTTTTTTTAGTGGTTTTTAGCGGTTATTTCAGTATGGAATCTGGCAACATACCTACCAGGAATTTCCTGTTCTACGCTTACTTTATGACTGAAAAATCCCTAGCATAACCAGAATTTCATATTATTTTATGCTTGATCTATAGCCGGGGAATCTCTTAGCGCAGTCGTTGTTAATGTTTTCTTTTAATCTTGATCCTTGACATTATATGTGTCGAATTTGGTTCGTGCTGTTGAAATCTTAAAGTTTGATAAAGTCGTTTTTAATAGGTTCCAGTGTCTGAAGTCATGACGTTTAATACAATCCAATAATAATATCTAATATTATATAAAAATCTCGTGTCGCAATGTTAGTTTCCGTACTCCTCCGAAACGGCTTTACTGATTTTTATCAAATTTTATATGCATATTCAGTAGGTCTGAGAATCGGCTACTGGCTACTTTTTATGTTGATAAGTGCATTTGTTGAATAAATAATAGTAAATTATTACAACTCGAGACGGGACAGCTAGTAATGTATAAAATTCTCGAATCTCGTGCCACAGTGTTTGTGCGCAAACTCCTCCAAAACGGCTCAAACGATTTTGATGAAATTTTGTATGTACATTCGTTAGACTTGAGAATATATTTTTTTGTCTACTTTTTATGTTGATACTAGAAATAATTTATATGGCAAAATAATATTTGCCGGGTCAGCTAGCATCCAATAAAAACTAATGTATTGATCTAATTTTGGCACCACGCCACGTACAACATAATATTTGTTCGTTTTGTATTTAAATAATTATTTTTAAACGTGATATTTTAATGCAATAATTTCAAAATAATTTAGAGTTATTTGGTGTTTTTTTGTGGTCCAAATTTGTGAAATCTGGCGACATTTTACTTGTGACCTAGCGCTTTATAAAAATTCAAGGTGGCAACACTGGAGAGAGGCGCGGTATAGTGCGTTTCATCGAATAGTTCCTTTGCCGTCATGTTGGCATTCCTGTCTGTCAATAATGTAAACAAGGTTGACATGCTCTGCGAGTTTTCATAATTTTACTGTGATTTCGTGAGAAAATCATGCCGAAAACATTAAAGAGTGGTGAAAGAATGATGGTGCTAAGAGTGAAAGAGTTTTGTGAACGTGAAAAACGCAACTAGGCCCCAATAATTCCATTAAACTCGGATTGCCGCCATTACAGTAGAACTTATGAATACATGCAGAGCGTGTCTACCGTGTTTACGTTATTAACAGAGAATACCATCATGATGGCAAAGGAACTATTTGATGAAACGCACTTCTAGTAACGAAAACTACCTACATACAAGCGAACGAAGTCGCGAGTAAAAGCTAGTACAATAATATTATCAGGGCGAGCGAAGCGAGCCCTAGTACTTCTCACAACCTGTACATTTTGTGATACACTTTACGGACAAACTATCACGCCTATTGATTTGTGCTGTAACATAGTATTTATAATTTATATGTAAATATTGTGTTGTCATCAGTCAGTGAAGGTGTGATGACGCGAGCCCTCACAAAGCTTGGCTTTTAGCTAGTAAATGCGAAAGTGACTTTGCTGGTTACGCCTTCACACATAAAGTTCTAAGCGGATCATCATAAAACTTTCATAGGTATACATTGTCTGGAACTCTGGAGTATGGAGAAGGACATAGGGTACCCTTTATCCCGGGAAAAAGAACGGTCCCCGAGGGATAGACGTTAACGTAGGCAGAGCTGTTAGAATTATGTACAATTTTCTTTAAGTGCATTTTGTGATAACTGATAACATATTATCTCCCCTAATTTAAGGTGGCACAGTAAGGGTAATGTGGCAACATTAATTTGCATTAGTGCCAACATGACGGCAAAGGAACTATTTGATGAAATTCACTATAGACGCGTTCGTTGGACCACTGTAGTTATTTACACTGTGATGTTAAGGGCCGCCGAGACGATCAAACGGTTTGACTCAAACACGTAAATTTTGGTTTGACTCAAACCATTTTGATCGTTTACAAAGCCAGTTTGAACGGTTTGTCAAACATTTACGTGTTTGAAGCTCGTTTGATGAAATTTCATATTTTTGTTGTGGTTGACGCGCCGTTTGATCGTGTTCCGATGCGTTTGAACAAACTTTATACCATTGTTTGGAGTAGGTACATTATTTTTAACCGACTAAAAAAGAGGAGGTTATCAATTCGATGCGTATGTATGTAATATTTCCAGAAGTGCCCAGTTTTCGTATATAATGTTAGTCTATATCAGCATCTGAACAAATGTGCAAAATTTCAAAAGTGTATGTATGTTTTTATGTTTGTGTTCACATATCTCCGGAACTACCAGTCCGATTCAAATATTTTTTTGTTGTACTATAATAGGTATTGTTTGACTTGGGAGACTTATGCAAGTTTCATCAAAATAGGTTTAGTAGTTTTTGAGATAGGGAATTTAATTCTCAATTTCGTACAATTTTTAAGTCGGTTTTATCTTTTAAAAAATAATATTTATTCGTCACAAGACGTGTACTCCACAGCGAGTATTGAACCAAACTGCGCAGTTTCGTTTGACAAACCGTTCAAACCGACATCAAACGGTTGCATCAAACACGTAAGGTTTGAATCAAACCGTTTGATCGTCTCGGAGGCCCTTTATCTCGGTATGAGAGAAATAACATTTATCCTGCTGTTTCTGCCACTCTGGTACACACATGAATAATTATGCAACTGTTATCAATAATAAAAAGCAATGAATTCTCTAAAATTTTATTATTTAAAGTACACTCAAAGAAAATTTCACGTTTTTGTATTCCACCAAAAATAATAAAAATTTCAATTTATCATGTGATTTTTGCCGAAAAATAGGTCACAAAATATACCTAACTACTTATATATTTTGTCGTACAATATTAAAATACATACAGTTACAAAAGAAAAGAAAATTGTACTTCATAATTCCATGAAATCTAGTATCTATTGAATATTATTGTAAGTTACAACTATTTATTGACTATGATGTATGTAACTACATTACAACGACTAATAATTTGCAAATAAATAATAATTACTACATTTACCAAACATTAATACTTAATGTAGGTGCATGCTTACCATAATATTATGCAGACATTCTACTCAAAGATTAAAAATAATTAATATTCCCATCAGGAAATGTTTGTAAAAACACCCAAACAGTCCATGTGTTGTAATATAATATATACTTAGTAATAAATAATATATAGTAATATAAACTAAGAGACATTTAATTATGAATAACCTTCAATTTAATGAAGATTTTGACATTTAATGTATGGAGCTTATGTCAAAATAGTAATATAAAATATTGTGACTCTCTCAAGATAAATAGACATTATTTTCTTGAAAATTATGAATATGAAAGACATCAACATTATTATGTAAGATAATTTAATCCTTCGATCGCGGATTCTTGGAAATCTATTGTTATTCTATTGTTGTAGCGGTCACCAGTGTACTTATGGGGCTTGATGGGTTAATAGCCAAAACCTCTGAGGTTTTATAAATGTTCAATATTATGAAGTTTTGAGCATACATGATACACAATCACTATTGACCCAAGACTTAAGAGCCAACAGCAGTCAGACTTTCGTTATTCTATAAAATCTGAAAGTTCTCCTATTATTTGACCCCATAGAAGTAAGAACGACTAGCAATTATAGGTTTTCGGTCGCGAAAGGTTAAGTAAAGTAAAAACTCTTTATTCAAATAACAAAACAAATCAATTTACACAATTAGTTACAAAAACAGAAATAGTTTGAATTGGCGGCCTTACTGCTGGAAGCAGTCTCTTCCAAGCAACCAAAATGGTTAGACTTTCAGAACTGGATACCTCCTAAAGTTATCGCGACCGAAACTAAATATTGTTGGTCGTTCTTACATGTATAGGGGTCATAAACCGCAAAACTTTCATCCATACTTAATGTTATAAATCTGTTACCTCTTCACGCTCAAACCGCTGAACCGATTTTGCTGAAAGGCATGGAGATACTTTTGAGTCCCGAGAAAGGACATGTTTTTATCCCGTAAAAATGTACGTTTCCCGCGTGATAAACTTTTGGCGCAACGAAGTTGCGGGCGTCATCTAGTCTTTTATAAAATGACGAAAGTCTGGCTCGGTAAAATAAGGGCCTTATGTCACACTGGCGATTAGCGAGCGATTTGAAAGCAACGTGTCACGCGACTGCGCAGCGTACACGCCGCGACAGCGCAGAGCCGCGCCGTCGCGGCGTGGCGTGGCGTGGACGCCATTTTGTACACTCGTCTAGGGATGTGACATCAGAATCCATTTTGCTACTGAGTGTCCAAAACGCGGAAGGCAAGCTGCGTGCACGCCGCGTAATCACGGCGCGTCGCTTTCAAATCGCTCGCTAATCGCCAGTGTGATAAGGCCCTAAGGCATGTTATACTCAATTTTTAACATAATTTTTATAAATAAAAATGAATATTATGTAAAAATAGTAAACAATCATATAAAAGCCTACCAGTATTTAAAAATACTACAAAATACACAAAATAAAATTAATGTTTAATATATTTATGTACACACCTACCTATACTAAATACATATTGGAAATCACATAATTTATTAATCTAGATCTAGATCATATTTTAACAAAGTACATTTTTACACAGGTAGAATATTAAAACTAAACCTTAGGCGCAGCGCAGACGACAAGACTATCCGTGACGTACTTTTTAGTCTGTGGAAATAGAACCTATGCAATTATATTATGCAGTAACGCACACGACGCGCAAAAATTCCGGCGTGTTACTGCATATAATTGCATAGTTGCAATTATATGCAGTAGCAATGTTCTATTTCCAGACTAAAAGTGCGTCACGGATAGTCTGTCGTCTGCGCTGCGCCTTTTTATTATAAACTTATGTCTGGGCAAATAGTTGAATATTTTTTATATTATTATTTATGAACAGCATTTTTGATTTCTACATAAGAATTTATTATGAGTAGGTGTATTATATTTTAGGACATAAAACCACCTGATAATAATGTTTTCAATTTCCTAACAATTTCTATTACATTATTGCTAGCTGTCCTTATTACCTATGTTATTAAATTATTTATGTTACGCTCAAAGACCGAAATCGCTCAATGAGCGAAAAAATGACTCACAACGCTTTGTGGTCACAGTGAAACAGCCACGACGCGAAATTCGCTTCGTGGCTCTAATGAAAACGGCCACGACGCGTTCTGGCAATCTCAAAAAGGCCATAACGCGAAATTCGTGTCGTGGCTGATTTGCTATTCATTTTTCTTGATTTGTTCTTGATTAATTGATTAATCATCCATAGGTATGGAAGATTATATTTGAATTACCACGCGTACTACAAAATATTTTTTCTTTTACAAAATCACTGCATATCAAGTTTTTCATTAATATTTGTAAAATATCCATAGTTCCATAATATCCGTACTAATATTATTACCTACTGTCTGTGTGTCTGGCGCAAAGTGCTATTGTTTGTTATTGTTTTTTTTTTTAAATATAAGTAAGGTAATCTGATCTTAAGAGCCCGGGTAACCCTCGAAATTCTCATACATTCGTAATACCAAAATCATTTTGTCATACGAAAATATTTAACATGTTTGAGTTATTTTTCAGTATAAAATAGTAATTACCTAGGTTCCTGAACAAAAATTAACTTCAAAATATTTAAACACTAAAAAATTTTTTTTTGTGTATAAATTTTTTTTACTAAATTTAGTACTAAATATTTAAACACTAAAAAATAGAGTAAAACACTCAAAAATTTATAAATAATTAGTAAATTTACTACAAAATATTTTAATACTAAAAAATATTTTTTAGAGTTGAAATATTTTGTAGTAAATTTACTATTTATTTATATATTTTTTAGTGTTTTACTCTATTTTTTAATGTTTAAATATTTAGTACTAAATTTAGTAAAAAAAATGTATACACAAAAAAAAATTTTTTAGTGTTTAAATATTTTGAAGTTAATTTTTGTTCAGGAACCTAGGTAATTACTATTTTATACTGAAAAATAACTCAAACATGTTAAATATTTTCGTATGACAAAATGATTTTGGTATTACGAATGTATGAGAATTTCGAGGGTTACCCGAGCTCTTAATAAATAATAAGTATTTAGTTTTATTTTTGTTCATATAAAATTTAAATATAATACTACTAGTTGATGCCCGCAACTATGTTGCGCCAGACAGACAGACAGTAATAATAATAGTACGGATAGTATGGATATTTTATAAATAATAATGATAAACACGTTATGCAGTGATTTAGTAAAAGGAAAAATATTTTGTACCTAGTACACGTGGTAATACAAATATAATCTTCCATACCTATGGACAATTAATCAATCAAGAACAGATCAAGAAAAACGAATAGCATATCAGCCACGACACGAATTTCGCGTTATGGACTTTTTGCGATTGCCAGAACGCGTCGTGGCCGTTTTCATTAGAGCCACGACGCGAATTTCGCGTCGTGGATGTTTCACTGTGACCACAACGCGTTGTGAGCCTTTTTTTCGCTCATTGAGCGATTTCGGTCTTTGAGCGTAACATTTACACCAAAATATAGGTAGTCAAAAATCTACAGACAAAACATAACGAATGAATGTAGAATGTCAAAATTAACTAAAATATTTGGGTAGTGGGTCAAATATTTCAACAAGTTCATCTGTTATGAAAATTTTGCCATATTGTAAAATGTTATTAGTAAAAAGGAGATCATTACACCTTGTAATAGTTAGTTCATTGGCCTCTTTAGCTTTGTCTCAACTTTAACCATATCATCACCTTTGAGCATTTCAACTTCTAAAATAGAAAACACTTCTATAACTTGTTTCACACAGGGCAAATCCTTTATAGGTTTCCAACTAATCTCCATCTTAGATAATTTCAAACCAGCGTCATTTTTAATACATTTGCATTCACCAGGGAAATCCTGAAAAACAAAAGAATTCACATAATACTATTTTAGGTGATTTTAGAAGCATATCTTACTTAAATGTTATGCAATCCAAAAAATTACAGGTAACAGGCTTATGTACAAATATTGTGAAATTATTTCCTGCATAAAAACCTTAAAATAAAGATTAAATAATTTATATTTTAATAATTGGTACTTTAATTCTTACATTGTTCAAAAATATCCTCCTGTTAAGACCCATGGCTGTGATAATGACATCCAAGTATTTTTCCCTAACGTCAACAACAACAGCCTCAGTTACAACTGGTGAATTAAGTTCTATATACTTCAGAGTGTACAGCTCTGTGGATGATTCTCCTGCCTTTTTCGCATTGTACTTCTGTTGATTACATCTCGCTGCTATCATACGCACTCTGTCAATCTCCCATTTTGGCACTTCTGAATATTTTAAGCTTGCTGATAGTAATCTGAAACATACGTTAAGTTTTAACATAATAAGAGGCTTCCTACATCTGATAATAAGAAACTGTTTATTTATTTAGCAATTTCCATGTTTTGAAAAATAATTTATGCTTACTTGCAGTATGTAACATGTATAATTAGTAAAATTATCTAAAATACCTGTGCACCATTATATCTGCATATCGTCTAATAGGACTTGTAAAATGAGTATACAGAGGAACATTCAGGGCATAATGCGAAAATTCCTCTTCATAGGAACCAGCACAAAAATATTTGGCCCTCGTCATAGGTTTGGCACATAACATATTGATTACCATTGCTCTCCCTATGTTTGTATTGTCAGGTCCAACATACGGCAGCAATGATTTGTGCAGCTCACCGGCTGATGAAATACTTAAGTCGATACCCATGGGCTTCAAAGATTTAGCTAATTGCTTAAGCAAGTACAAACTTGGTGGTGGATGGCATCGTAAAAATGCTAATTTAGGATGATCCTCATAAATGCGCTCTGCTACTGTCATATTCGCGAGCAACATGAACTCTTCAATGAGCTGATGACTGGCTCGACTTTCATATATAGAATATGTTTCTGGCAGTCCAGTAGGACCCAGTTTAAAAGTTATTTTTAGTTGATCTATTCTAAGTGCACCACCATTGAATCTTCTCTGTCTAAATATAGATGATATGTGACCCAAAACTTTTATAGCTTCGTGTATATCTGAGTATTTAAAACCATTGTAAATTTCGGCGAAATTTTCATCAATATTCTCCTTATCATCCAGTATATCCTGAGCATGTTCGTATGCCAACTTACAACATGAATTGATGACAGTTTTTGCAAATCTATGCTTCAATACGTGAGCATCTGGGGTGATTTCCCAAAATACAGAGAATGCTAATTTGTCGACTGCTGGCAATAAGGAGCATAGCATACACAGGTCATCGGGAAGCATATGGTACGCTTTCTCTACCATATAGATAGTTGTAGCTTTATCAGCAACCTTCTCATCTAGGGGTGTGCCCTCGGCTAAGTAATGTGATACATCAGATATATGGACTCCAATTTCATAGTTTCCATTTTCAAGTTTTCTACATGAAACTGCGTCGTCTACATCTCTACAGTTATGGGGATCGATGCTGAATATGCATAAATTACGACAGTCCTCTCTGTCCTTTATTTCTTCCTCAGAAACAACATAATCTAAACCAGGATACAAATGTTTGAATTCTGACCCATATGGAGTCACATCTAAGTCATTTTGTGCTAGAATAGCTTTCGTTTCGGACAGCATATCGCCAGCTGTTCCTATAATGCAAACTATTTTACCCAGGGCGAATCTGACATCAAACCAGTCTATTATTTCAGCTAGGAATAATGTGTTTTCATATTCTGCTGCCTTCTCATAGAAATTGTCTGGCCAATAGAGCACTGATATGTTTAGCCTTGGCATCCTAAAATCTCTGGGTGAAAATAATGCCTTCTGCTTATTTTTATCTGGCATGAGTTTTAGAGATCCAATACACGTTCTCTTATGTACTTTTTCCTTGATAAATACAACTATACCTTGTTTTTGTTTACACTCATTATTTTCCTCTGTAGATTCTTGATCAATTTCAATAAGTTGCACAATAACAACATCTCCTTCTAATGCTCTGTTTCTACTTTTAATACCTTCTATAAGTACATCTTGTTCACCTTTATCACTACTTGCAACATATGCATGTGTGAATTGTTTCGGGTTGATTCTCAGAACACCTTCAATAAGATAATTATTTTTCAATCCCTTTTCAACTTCTTCTATAGATATGTATGGATCAAATCCCTGTTCTTTCGCCTCCCTATTATTCTTCTTTCTGTTTTTCTGACGTGGAGATTCTTTTTGTGGTGTACCTTTAGATTGATTAGAAAAGCTGCTGGATTGAATATGCTCTGCTCGTACCTGATTAATAATTTCTTGATTGCGCTTCAATAATGGATGTTGCATAACATTTTGTAAATATTTTGGCTCCGGGCTTATTGCATTATGTTGTAAATTTGTTGTACCAGTAGCTAACTGCCTTTGAATGATATCTCTTAAATGAGCCTGAATTTGATTGAATTGTGGATGATGAGCCATATTTTCGAGGTATCTTGAGTTTGTAGCGGCATATAACGGCATAATTTGACTCTGAAATAGTTCATGCACATTTGAATTTACATTATGAAAATCATCCGTAATTTGTGATGCACTCTGACTTTCAGGCACTGGGATCTGTATCCGTTTTTTCTCTTTTTTTCGTGCATTCTTAGATTTTGGTGAAGCTGCAGGCGGTTCTTGGAATTTTGGACCACTGCTAGTAGCGTGTGCACCGATGTTCAAGTTTTTAGCAAGTTTGGATAGATCTGTACTTGCAAGGTTGGATGATCCTTGTCCATGATTTTTGTTACTTTTTAGTGTATTTTTTTTGGAAACGTGTGCTTCCGCTTTTTTTAACAAAGGATTTGAACACGAAGGGTCACTCATTTCATATTTTACACAATTCTTACGCAAACACCAGACGAGTTTCTTCTCGAAACTATTGATTATAATATCAATAATGAATTTAATTTTAAAATAAAGACACCTTATTGTGCATAAATTACGAAAAATATGATTTTGGTTAAAATTTACGTTTACAAATTACAATTTGTAGGTCAATGACAAAGTGACATTTGGTGACAATGACACAGGTGACCAGGGCTGCCAGATGTAAAAACTGCGCGATCGTATCAATAGCTCTAAAAACTCTAAAAAGAACAAAAAATCAAAAATATGTAACAAATTATATTCCATCTACAAAAACAAATGTTTCCTATAACTGTAAATGAATAAAAATGAAAAGTTGCTAAATATTAACTTATTAATATAAAATTATAAATATTAACAGTGAATTAATAGGAGTATGAAATTATTTTTACAAAAATATTTGAAAAATGTCAGATGCATGAAACGGAACTTATGCCGATAGAGATTGACACTGTTGAATCGAAATCAAATCGATAAAAAGGGCGGCCATCTTAAATTGCTAGCGCCACTCTGAAACGTCAGTACGAAATCGATAATTTCGATTGCAATTCCTTTACGAAGTGATTCGATATTTTTAAATTATCGAATAAAATTTTTAGGTAACTTCCCTACTAATTGTCAATTATAATGTGTCACCCATATCATCTTAAAACGCACAAACTATAGTAACTAGTAGGTTCAACATAAAAAGATGGTACCTTACATCGTATCGTATATCGTAACCTTACAATCGTACAATAGTAAATTGTACAAATAATCGTACGAGTACAATTTAAATCGTACATATGGCAGCCCTGGGTGACAGGGACAGGCACTCCGCACTAGGGATGGGTAAGGCAATAAAAACTGAGTCAGAGTAAAAACTCAAACTCAGTAAATACTGAGTATTTACTTTATTGTATGAGTATTTACTCATTGGACACAGTAAAAATGTTTTATTCAATATTTTAGGTTCTAATTACACTTAAACAAATCAAGAACATTACAGAATAATAAAATATACTTATAATTTAACAGATTCATAATTTTAAGTAAAATAAAGACAATGTAGACCAGTGCCGATACCTTTAAAAAAGTGAAAAAGTATAATAGTAGGATGAAACCCATTAGAAAAGGAGGATAATAATATAAAAAATACGGGAAAAATAATTTACGGGCGATCTGAGTTCGGGAAGGGTGTGGGGGGTGGGGTTTTAAGGGTAAAAAACGATTTATCTCGATTTCCGATGAAACTAAAAGTCCTATGGAAAAAAATTAAATGTGACGTTATCTGGGAAAAGGGACCTTATGGAGGGTTTTAGTTTCCGAGATAATCGCATTTAAAGTAAAGTATCGAAAAAAATCATTTTTTCTTTTTTGCTCCATATTAATAAACGGACTCTAAATTTTGATATGACAAAGACACAGGTTTTATAGGTTAAAATATATCTTAAAGTTTAGTAAAAAAGGGACCTCATTGTCGGTGCTGCAGTCGAGAGTCGATTGCAGCTTTCTTTCGGCACGGTATCTACTGTTATACTACTAGTAATTTGCACCAAGCTGAAAATCGGCAACATTGATTAAAATATCTGGGGGCACGGCAGTGCCCCGCCAAGTAGAGCGCGAAGCAAACACTGCAGTACCATCATTTACAGGAACCATTTAATTGCATTTTAGGCCCCTATTTGAGAACCTCTAGAGGTCATTAAGTTCCGAAGTTAAGCTAAAGCAAAGTTTCTTATTTATGACACTCACTCACTCACTCAAGATCATCAAAATAGAACTAGTACTTCCCATAAACTCAGAGAGCTGAAATTTAGCACAGAGTTTAGGGTTTAATGGCCATTTATAGGGACAACCATAAAAATTAGCCAAGTGCGAGTCGGACTCGAAATTAGATTTTTTATATGGGAGCCGCCCTTAAATTTTAATTTCAATTTAATCCTGATCAAAGATGATCAACCTGCATTGTCCTAACCAAACTTGGAAATAATACGTTTCCAACGCGGGTATCTAAATCACGACGTCCGGGTCAAACGCCACGCACTAAATCACTAGACCACGGAGGCGTGTGTAACACGTGTGATGCTGATGGTGACGTTTACACGAGCGCGCAATCCTACACGAGCGATATGATGAAACCCACTACTTACGGCTCAGCTTAAAAAATCAATATGCCCACGTTTCTATAAAAAGAAGTGAAATCCTACCAAACACATTCTGCTGTTTGCTGCTTGTTTATCTCTAATAAGGGTTCCTTGTTGACTACAGAACCCTAAAAAGTAATGAAATCTAGACAAAGTCGTACCAAGTCTGAGGTTCCTTTATTTTTATAAATAAATCTCAGAAATATAATTAAATAATGAAAAATAAAATAAAATGAACATTTAAATAAAATAAAAAATAATATTACAACTACGAAATTAGTAGTATTTTTGTATCTTCTTTTAACTTTATTACTAAAAATGTAACGACCGACATTAATGTCCCTTTTAATATTTATAAATACTTCTATGGTAACTATGAGAAATTACATGTTTTTGGTACACGTATTGTTACTAAAGGATAATTAAAATTATTTAAAAAATAAGAACTTCAATGTTAATAAAAATGTATATTGATTTTTATGTGGTATCACTAAACTTTTAATCACCGTCGATAAGGTCCCTTTTGAAAAGTGTTAAGTGTTTGTACCGGCTTTTTACTAAACTTTACCTGGAATTTTAAGACAGAAAAAAGTTATTTTTTAAATAGAAATTTATATATTTGATCTCATTTGACTATGTTTAATACTTCAGTCGGAATTTCCAGGAATTGCTATTGTATTCTATTGTTGTCGCGATCACCGGTGCTCGCGCGGGGCCTTAAGGATTAAATGTAGTAAATATATATTTTTGTTGATTTTGACTGATTAATAAGATTAGTAGAAGCACAATGTTTATTTGTTCATTTTTTTTAATACAATAAACAATGTTGTTTAATATCGAAGACGTCTCTATTTAGTAAAAACTGATCCGTTTTATATTATTCTTTTATAAAATCCAATAGAAAACATACTATAAGTGAAATATTTAGTAAAAACCATCTTGGGCATTTTCATTGCATCATCATGCACTTTGGCGTGGTAAACAACAGGAATAGAGTTATAAAATTATATAATTGAAGTTAAATTCTAAAAGGCCATATAACGTACTTCTCAAAAAACATGATATCTATGTAACTTCCTACAATAACATACTTTTTTAGGATGTCGAAGTTTGAATGCGATTTTCTCAATATCACCTTTTACGACTTTCGAGTTTAAACATTAAAAAAATATATATTTTCCAGACCTACATGCATGTTATTTACATGGTTCGATAGCCTATTAAATGCAGATTATGGAGACACTAATAACTTAATACCGACAATAAGGTCCCTTCACACTGATAACGTCACAAATAGCAAAGTTGTAGGTAATAGAAAGATCTAAAACTTTTGTAGTCACGCTTTTTCCACATAACCTTAAAATTTATCTGAAAAATAAAAAAAATCATGTTTTTGGTTTTTTATTATTATCTTTAAAAAAAATTATCTTTCACGATATTTGGTGAAAACTTACCTTTTTTGTACCAAAAATAATTTATTTGAGAAATATATTTTATTTTTTCACCTTATTACGAAATCATTTTATTTATTTTTGACCGACTTCCAAGAAGGAGGAGGTAATATGTTCGGCTGTATGTATCTTTTTTTTTGACGTGATAACGTCTTATATTTCGATATGGGGTGCGCGCTCGAAAAACATGACAGTTCATGCGGCGTTGCCTCGCTGACAGCTCTGAGGCGTTATATATATAGGCAGATATTTGTTAAATTGGCAGCACTAAGCCCATATGTCAAATTTGACGGTACGCTGCGAACCGTCAAAACTGTCAAATTCGTACCAAGTGAAGTACCTGCATACGAGTTTGACAGCTGTCAAACTCGCCTACGCCTATCTTCACTTCGTACCGGGTTCGCCCGTCTGTAGGTAGAGGCCATTATCCATCTGGCAGCACTGTATAGATTTGTCAAGTCAAGTGTCATTTTCAATTATTAACTGTCACCTTTGCCTGTCCCGACCGGGACGAATAAAAAAAAAAATCTGTCACCACCAGTGTTGTCACATCTACCAACTTTATGGTAGATCTATTTCATCTCTCTTCTACCTATCTACCAATTTCGGTATCAAATCTACCTATTTTTCAACATATCATTGTTCACGTACTTGAAATAATAAATGTTACAGGCTAGAGATCAACTACGATAACTTGCACGCCCCTCCAAATGACTGTTTCAATGTGTGTTATCACATCCTTATGAAAGAGTTTGTATGTAGTAAGTATTCAACCAATCACACTACACGTAATATTTCAGTTTTGTTGGTCAACTAATCATAACTAGCCTACTGCGCAAGACAACGCACTTCAAGTCGTTTTGACAACGCACTTCAAACGTTTTGAATTTTGGAGGGGCGCGCCAAGTTATAGTAGTCGATCTCTACTCGGATGGCATTTTGGTACATTGAGTCGTCTTGGTAAAACACTTCCTTCAGCAATTAACGAGCTGCAGCTGTTTTGAGCCGTTCATTCACTTTCGAAACGCAGATTAGTCTGTGAACGGTCCGAAACGTTACAAGAGTGGTAACAAAAAATTTAAAAGACTGATCCTGAGCCCGAAGTCTTTTGGAAACATGTTGCAACAATAAAAAAGGAGACTAGTCCCCAATATTTCCCCTGCTTTGTGAGACAAGTACTTACACTTCCACATAGCAGTGCAAAATATGTTGAGAGACTGTTCTCCTCAACAATTTATTTTAATGACTTGTCAGAGAAACTCACTCAGCAGTCAGCACTGACACATTGGTGATTGGAAGGTTTGCTTCATACGAAGAGGTTCATTTAAAAGAACGAAGAGCCGAGTGCTGAACATTTAAAAATTATACTAATATTATAAAGCGGAAGAGTTTGTTAGTTTGTTTGTTTGTTTGAACACGCTAATCTCAGGAACCGAAAAGAAAGGAAAGGTCCGATTTGAAAAATTATTTCAGTGTTAGATAGACCATTTATCGAGGAAGACTATAGGTTATATTTTATCACGCTAAGACTTATAGGAGCGAGGAAATAGAGGAAAAATTGGAAAAAAGACGGAGGAAATTACTTAAAATTGCTTATTATCTTAAGATACTACTAGAGCAATTTTTATGTTACTTGGCACACATGAAGAATAGACCACGTGAAAGGACACATAGGTTTCATTTTTGTGGAAAAATGTACGGTTTCCGTGACATTCCTAAATTAGGCGGGCGAAGCCGCGCGGAACATCTAGTTATTCAATAAAATATGTATAAACACTATCAATAAAACTCTCTCTAAGGATAAATTAGCATTTTTTATTCTTAAAAAAAATTGCTGATATGAGGGTGGTAGATCTACCAACTTTTGGTTCTAACATCTACCTAATTCTACCAATTTTTGGCATGACATCTACTGATTTTCGAAAATTCGGTGTGACAACACTGGTCACCACAAACTATATAGAATGCTAACGCACTCTGTCACTTGTCAGTCAGGCTGCAGATAAATCCCATTTTCTTGGATAATTTCGAAATTATTTAAAAATGTCTTCGAAATCTATTGCTACTCCATTGCTTCGTCAAATTACGGTATATTATAAGCAAAAATCTATTTTTCAAAAAATGTTATCCTTTGGTTTTGAGCTAATAAAAGTTCACACCTGTCAAACCCTGTTATGTAAAACTGCTTCAGGTTAATTTATCTAGGTATTCAATTTATAATAACGCTCAAATATTATTGTAGACTCGAGGATACGCACAAGCTGCACCAGCGAGAAAGGATGTGAGGATACAATCGAGTGTTTTACCTAACAAAATTATTGTGGCTGGAGTGGATAATGGTTCCCCTATCACTAGGGTTACTGTAGCCTTTAAGTAAGTAAATGATGATTATGTACTTTTATCCTTCATATTAAGGTACAGTTAGGTTAATAAGCTATGTTTATTGTTTTCAGGGCTGGTTCTCGCTACGAGCCACAAACTGAGCTTGGTTTGTCTCATGCTCTGCGATCAGCCGCTGGTCTCACAACTAAGAACGCCAGTGCGTTTATGATTTCGCGTAAACTCGCGCAACTTGGTGCAACCTTCAATGCATCTGGTGACCGTGAATTCATCTATTACACAATTGAGGTAAAATCATTTTTATTATACACTTTATACAAATTCTATAAATGTTGTGTATAACTATAAGAATGTTCTTGAATTCAAAATTAAACTGATAGATTATTTAAAAGCATTGCTTAAAAACTTGTTATCACTTAAAAATTAGAGATCAAAAATGAATTATACTTTAATGACTATCAATCAACCTTAAGGTATAAATAATAACATTTTTGTATGTAACTTTTACAGGCAACTCAAGAAAATGCGGATGAGGCTATCCAGTACCTCAACCACCTCATCTCCAACCAAGAGTTTAGACCATGGGAGCTCAGTGACAACGCTCCACGTCTAAAGTTCGATATTGCTTCATTGCCACCTCAGGTAAATTTTGTATAATATAAGCCGAAGTACTTGTCTTCCTAAGACTTAGTACTTCTCTTTGAATAAATAACATAGGGTATGTTAGTTGAGTTGATGCAAAAAGGTTATAGGAATAAAGATTTACATCATAATAAATATTAATATAAAATTTTTGACACAAACATTTAAAAAAAAACATACCAAAAATCTTTAATTTTTATTTGATCAGAAATTGATAAACTAGATACCTAACATAATATTACCTAACATAAACATTGTGAAATAAAGGTAATATACCTTTATTATTATTATTATTATTATCAGCATTTGATATCAATGTATCAATTTGTTAATATATATTTTTTAAATTAATAATTATAGGTGCGAGCAGTTGATTTGCTGCACAGAGCTGCTTACAGGCGTGGTCTAGGCAATTCTATTTTCATTGCTCCTAAGAAAATTGGAAATATCAGCTCGGAGTCTTTGCAACATTTTGCTTCCTCCACACTCCAGCCTGGTCGTTGTGCTGTAGCTGTTGTGGGAGACAGCAAGGTAAGAAATTTGAAAATTGGTTATGCTTTAGTTATGATATTATTATAGTCATTGATTTTAAAATGATTAACATTACAGTAATTATATTCAGTTGTAACAATAATAGTTAGGCCATAATGTACAACATGACTGGTAAGACCAACAATGTCAATACTTAGATAAGGAATATGCCATCAAAACTGTAGCAATGTTTTGCATGCAAAATATGTATCAAGAAAATATTGTCATCTTTTTTTGTCTTACAGTAATAGCATATACTACTTTCTCTTTCGCTCATTTTACGCTTTAATCAAATCGAGAAAATATTGTAGTCCTTTTTTGTCTTACAGTAATAGCAATATACTACTTTCTTTCGCTCATTTTACGCTTCGCTTTGATTTTTCTCGTAAAATGGAAGACAATAATTTAAGTATTAAATAAATCTTAGTAATTATGTGTGAAATATTACACCTTTGGCTTTATTTGTATTCCTCGTGTTGTTACTGTACTGTCGGAGGGCACACAATGGCATTCTGGACCGAAATATAGCGTTTTAAAAACGACAGTAATCAACGAATTAAACACGTCCGACTGTCACCGTGTCCTAAGGCACACTGCTCTCAGTGGAGTGAGCTCACTCATTTCGAGGGTGACACATTTTCGCACCGACGATTGTATGGAATGCCTCTTCAGAGACATGTTCAATACTTTAGGTGAGTACTCTGTACTCGATTCTTATCTTATATCTTTAAACAAGCAATTCTTGTATATTTTTAGGAGAATTGGAATCTCGGTATCGGCGCAGAATATACATTAGTTGTACCAACAGAATTCCCACTGGCGAAACCCGTTTAAAGAATTAACGACTCATGCCACAATAATATAGAGTTCAAATTCCGACCGCGCAGTGCCTAGGTGCCTACAATTATATTTGCCTACATCTCCGCTCTCTTTCTATCGCATAACTCGTACCTTTTCTGAAGAAATCAAGGTTGTCTGTTTTTAAAAATAATATTATACTTAATCTTTATATTTAATTAACTACATTTTATTTAACTCGAAATAATCGAAGATATTATATCTTAGTACTATGTAGATTTAACTATCATAAATTCGCGTGTAACTAGTTATGCGTACTTAGATTCGATAGGTACCATATCTTAATTATTGAAACCGGTCTTATATTACCTACTTAAAGTGTTTGTATAACTTAGTTATTTTTGTAAACAAATGAGGTTTCGAATAGTAGGCATCATGAAATATAATAGCAAAGACGCGACACCAACCTACGATGCTTACTATTAGTAATAATTAATACCTAATCTTATTAATTAATGTGTCTTTGTTTTCAATGAAATACCTTTATTAATTATTATACGTCTACGAAGGTAACCCAACTAATGTATTCTACTTCAACTAGTATTTAAACTATTTAAATCATATTAAGTAATCGTAATAATTTGACTCTATATTAAATTGTACAAAATTTAAACCTATAATAAATAATAATAAAACAATTTAAATAAAACCGGCCAAGTGCGAGTTGGACTTGCCCATGAAGGGTCCCGCAGCAGCAATAAGAATTGTTTCTATGAAATAATAAGGTTTTTGATTTATTTTAATATTTAATTTTTGATATAATGAAAGTTAAATTATGGTCAACTTGGGGAAGACCGTCTGGGGGGTAAGTCCATCTAGCGGCAATAACTTCCATATTTAAACGACTAGTTTCATATGGCTCAGTGGGTAAAACAGTAAATGCAGAGTTAGTTTGACCAAAGAAATCGACATGTTGCTACTACTTACCGGTTACAAAAAAATCGATCGGCAATTTTTTTCCCGTTTTGTACCCGCATTCGGAGTGGTAAGTCTCTGACAAAAAAATAAAAAAAAGTGGCAAAACAAATGACTTTTTGGAGTTTCTTGGATTACGTAAGTAATTTAGTGATCCTTTTACTTATTACTGGTGTTCAATTCATTAATATGGCTTTAATTTGGTTATTATCGCCTGCAAAATATTTCTAACCTAAAAGTTCAATAGTGGGGAAGTCCGTTTAGCTTGCATAAGGAAAGGACGTCATATGCCGGTCTTGCCTCCAATGAGATGTTGTCAACCTTTTCAAATGGTCTACTATTTGGGCAATGCTATCCATTGTCCAAATTTTACTGCATGAAAAGAGCGTACTCCTTTTTAAAATGTCGACAGCGCACTAGTACTCTTGGGTTACAGGTGTTCAAGGGCGACGGTAGTTCACTTAATATCAGGGGATCCGTTTCCTCGTCTACCCCCTGTATCGTAAACAAAAAAAGTTGTAAAATTAACTTTTCCATAATGCCTTAATTATTCGTTTCAGATTTATTACATGTCATGAAGAGATGCCAAATCTACTAGATGTTAATTTTTTTGAAAAAAAAAAAAAAGATTTAATAAGTTTGAACCAACAAAATTTAAAGTCAACAACACGTGCCCTCGAAACGTGACCTCCACCACCGAAAATTATGATTTTGGGTTCATAACTTTATAAGTAAATATGTTTTTTTACAACGTTGTTTTATTTTTAATTTCGGATTACCCATGTCAAAAAAATGTTTGATAGCCCTGAACACAAGCACATGCCGGACTTGCCTCAATTATTTTTTTTTACTCAATAAAAACTAAATGAGGCTTTAAAATTATAACAGTATATTTTCTTTATCAATAAATCTTACTTACAGATGTCACTATCTGGTTTTAGTGTGTTTAGTGTACATACGATGTCGAAAATCGCCTTAGACGGACTTGCCCCAAATACTGGGAAAGACCGTCTACAAGATGTTTCTTTGAAATATCAGCTATATTTGCCACACAATTGATATGTGGGGACATTTAACGTCTGTATTAGGTTTATAAAAGATTCTTTATCATCTACTGTGAAAACCGTCTTTCTAGACTCATTACAAAAGAAATGGGGACAGCTTAAAGCCAACTTCAAATAAAGTATGCCGGTCTTCCCCAAGTTGACCTTAAGGTTTATTATTTATGACGTATAAAAAAAAAAAAACTACTGGCTAGATCTCGTTCAAACTAATTTTCGTTGGTAGTTTTTATAGTAATCTACATCATATATTTTTTTTTTAATTATCATGCCCCTACTTTAGAAATTAGAGGGGGACACACATTTTGCCACTTTGGAAGAGTCTCTCTCGCAAACTATTCAGGTTAGAAAAAAAATGATATTAGAAACCTCAATATGATTTTTAAAGACCTATCCATAGATACCCCACACGCATAGGCCAGATGAAAAATTTTTGTACCTAGCTATGGGGACCCCTAAAATTTTTAATAATTTTTCCATTTTTGTATCAAAATCTTAATGCGGTTCACAGATTACATCTACTTACCAAGTTTTAATAGTATGGCTCTTATAGTTTCGGAGAAAAGTGGCTGTGACATGCGGACGGACAGACAGACAGACAGATAGACAGATAGACAGACAGACAGACAGACAGACATGACGAATCTATAAGGGTTCCGTTTTTGCCATTTTGGCTACGGAACCCTAAAAAGTCCTTAACTCTCATAGTTCTCAGGGAGCTTAAAGAAAGTTAAATTTGGTTCACATTCCGTGTTAAGACAGTTCAACCCTGCGCAATATTTCTTTGCCCTTTTTAGGGTTCCGTAGCCAAAATGGCAAAAAACGGAATCCTTATAGATTCGTCATGTCTGTCTGTCTGTCTGTCTGTCTGTCTGGCTGTCTGTCCGTCCGTCCGTATGTCACAGCCACTTTTCTCCCAAACTATAAGAGCTATACTATTGAAACTTGGTAAGTAGATGTAGTCTGTGAACCGCATTAAGATTTTGATACAAAAATGGAAAAATTATTAAAAATTTTAGGGGTCCCCATAGGTACAACTGAAACAAAAAAAAATTTTTTTCATCTGGCCTATGCGTGTTTTTTTTAATGCAATAAGGGGCTTAAACGAGCAAATGGGTCACCTGATGGAAAGCAACTTCCGTCGCCTATGGACACTTGCAGCATCAGAAGAGCTGCAGGTGCGTTGCCGGCCTTTTAAAGGACCCTCCCCGGGTAGGGAATTTTTTTTTCTTTCGAAAGGGTCTAAGCTACTGGGTCTGGTTAAGACCATGGTAGTTTAATCGTGGCTATAACTAGTCTGTTGCTAGTTGGTTTGGAGATAAACAATGAGGGGGCCTGGCCCCCTCCCCTAAAGTCACACGTGTGACATTCTAATCGGGCAATATTGGGGAGAGCTACGAAAATAAGCTGTTTTCATCTGACGTGGGGACACGGATCCCCCCTGCTCTTAAGGGGTCCGACCCCTTACTCACTCTCTGACGAGTGAGGCTGCTCGCGCGCGGTAGCACAAAGTAGCTGCGTACGAGTTATCGCGGTAGATGAGCTCAAGTTATTAATGTTATTGCATAAAAGAGGGCCGTCCCTCTCCCCTTCCGAGTCCGGTTGGGGCGACATACGCGTGTATGTTCTAATGTCAAAGTAATTGGTAGAGCTCTCTACGACAATGTCGCGGTCGCGGTCATGATTTAGGTGTGTTCCTATGCTATCCGCATGCAAACTCGAACCCGGGATCGAGCTCGGCACCGGATTTCGGTCGGTCTGTCTGTTTGTCGTTCGGGTCGTGTTAGGTCCTCGGGGAAGGCGCCGGCGTCGTCCCCGATGCAGTACTAACCACGCGGGTGAGTGTGATTTGTGTTTGCGTAACTGTACATAGTACGTTACGTATTCTGTGATGGGGTCTACAGGGTCGGCTAAGATATGCTTAGGCCGCCTGAAGGGGTATCGGAATGTCCGTGCGTCATGTTCGTAGTCCACAGCCTTACGAATGAGCGGATTGGGATGTACTTTTCCTTTCTCAAAGAATCTCTCCGAGAGTTCTTTGATGTAGGCTTTGATAGTGATAAGCTCGCAGTCTCTATGCAAGTCGATGTTTCGCATGTAACGGGGGGCACCTGTTGCCATGCGCAAAAAACGGTTTTGAACTCGTTGCAATTGGTTCATCTGATTGTCACTTATGTGTGCGAAAGAGACGCACGCATAAGTGAGTATCGTTCTTATACATGTTTTGTATAAGGTGAGCTTAAGGACATCTTGCTACTCGCGTTGAGTAAAGGATATAATTTGTATAATACAAATTTCGCTTTACGTACGGTATTCGATATATGGTTCGTGAATGACATCGACTTGTTTAGGGTAGGGAAGGGAAAAGGGTAGGAGATTGGGCCTCCGGTAAACTCACTCACTCGACGAAACACAGCGCAAGCGCTGTTTCACGCCGGTTTTCTGTGAGGACGTGGTATTTCTCCGGTCGAGCCGGCCCATTTGTGCCGAAGTATGGCTCTCCCACGTCAACGTCACGTCCCACGTCACGCGTGTGGGGTATCTATGGATAGTTCTTCAAAAATCATATTGAGGTTTCTAATGTCATTTTTTTCTAGCCTGAATAGTTTGCGAGAAAGACTCTTCTAAAGTGGAAAAATGTGTCCCCCCCCCCCCTCTAACTTCTAAAGTAGGGGCATGATAGTTCTAAAAAAAAATATATGATGTATGTACATAACTATAAAAACTACCAACGAAAATTGGTTTGAACGAGATCTAGCCAGTAGTTTTTTTTTTATACGTCATAAATGATAAACCTTAATTTAACTCTCTTTATATCAAAAATGAAATATTAAAATAAATCAAAAACCTTATAATTTCATAGAAAAAATTCTTATTGCTGCTGTGGAACCCTTCATGGGCGAGTCCAACTCACACTTGGCCGGTTTTTTTATGGTCCATTGTGACCAGGTTAATTTATCAATTCTGTGACAGCGAATGAATAAGTACGCAGGTAGGCATGCAACGATCAACTAAAAACTCGTGCGCGCGCGTCACCGCTCGCCTGTGAGTCCCCCAAGGGAGGTACTTACAGTTCGATGCCTACAGGCGCGAGTGGGACAGGCCTGGTATCGGCTCCAACGATTTTCATGAGTATATGATACCTATGTGTACTTATGGGTTTCGGGGGCGATAAATCGATCTAACTAGGATTTTTTTTAGAAAATGTCATTTTATTCGTGTTTTAACGAATACCGAGCAAAGCAAAAGCAAAAGCTAGTTATAATTATGTAATAAAATTAGGTACATAATGTTTTTCAAATTTCCCTTTAAATAAATGAACCATGGACAAGTAAATTACGCAGCTAGGCAAGTAGGCATACTATGCGGCCGGCGCGGCGGCGTGCGCCACCAAAGAAACACCGCGCCGCCACCCTTCCTGCGCATGCGGTGGGTAAATAATTATTTAATTTGAAGCTACATTTGCTCAGTGATCAATTGATATTGTTTTTTTTTTCATCTAATATAATAGCCAAATATCACGATTCACGTCCTCGATTATTGAACATGTCTCACCAGTCACGCATATTATGATTAAGTACAATTAACTATTGCTGTACACAGGACAAAGCCGCAATGCTCGCTCAGGCTCTCCAGCTGCCCTCGGGAAGTGAGGCTCAGTCTGCTGCCAGCAACTATTTCGGTGGAGAATTGAGGTATATCTATACTAATATTATAAATGCGAAAGTATCTCTGTCTGTCTGTCTCGCTTTCACGCCAAAACTACTGAACTGATTGTAATGAAATTTTGTACACAGATAGTCTAAAGCCTGAGAAAGGACATAGGCTACTTTTTAACTGGAAAAAGGGGTTGTAAGGGGGTGAAAATGCGTAAATTTGTTAAAAATAAGTTTGTTAAAATTCATAACAGATGGCGCTTTGAGTCGCCTACATCGCGCTATCGCTTGCTCATAAGTCTTTCTTTAAGTGATGGTACCATGTTGAGTTATGTTTTTCGAATCTTTCGATTGTTATACACGTAATTAAATAACTTTATTTATCTAGTGACGTAACCTTAAACATACCAATGTTAAACTATAGTTATGGGTAAAGCTAAAGTTGTGTAATGCGCCCCGCATATAAGCTTTAAATTTGGTATAAATAAAGTTGAATTAAAAAAAAAATAATATTATGTGCACACTGCACAGCTGCTGTTTTTGGGTATTTTGATTTAAGGGTTACCAGGGTTTTAAAAAGCTTTTAAATTTGACACCAATTTTGTTGACACCGCGCGCTATAAACTGAAGTCCACGCGGACGAAGTCGCGGGCAACAGCTAGTACCTCTATAAACTTCTTATTCTTCTTAAATAAAGTACTAATGAACATATTTTTTACTGAATTATAGTGAGAATATATTGCAAATTAAACTTTATACTTTGACTTATACTTAAATGCTAGTGATCTCGCTCACACACATTGCCATCGCGCTTATATCGGTACGCGTTACTCTCGCGAGAGTACCATTATAGGAGCCTTATATATTTAGATATTTTGGCCCTACTTTTGTATATCAATAAGTACATTTTTATTTCTCGAGTTTTATTTATTAATATTTGGCTTTGTGTATTTACTAGGAAGGAAATGGGTGGGGACCTCGCACACGTCGCTCTAGCGATTCAAGGCGCACCGGCTGGGTCTAAGCAGAGCCTCGCACTGGCTGTCGCCTCTAAAGGTACATTAGCCAACTTTTTAATAGTAAATGGACCTACATTGTTTGGTAAGGTTATGTCAAGTCAATAATTGAAGTGGTAAACTGGAAAAAATGAGCCAAATTACATAGGGCCACCATCAAACAACCTAATGATTTAGTAGTTAAATACAAAATTTTCCTAAATGCTCATAACGACTGTAACGACAGGAAAATTGGATTACTACATCAAGCAACGTAGCTCATAATATGTTTTGAAACAACAATAAAACTTTGATTTGCTTAAAATTGTACACACACTTTCTTATAAATAAAGAGTAACTTAATATTCTTATATTAATATATTAACTATCCATACTTACTTCCATACTTTCCATACTTATTTTATAAATGCGAAAGTATGTATGTCTGTCTATCTGTCTGTCTATCTGTCTGTATGTCTATCTGTCTGTCTGTTACCTCTTCACGCCCAAACCGCTGAACCGATTTTGCTGAAATTTGGTATGGAGATACTTTGAGTCCCGGGAAAGAACATAGGACGTTTTGTCACGGAAAAATGTACGGTTCCCGTGCGATAAACGAGTTTTGGCGCAACGGAGTTGCGGGCATCGACTAGTATATTTATAATAAATAGCAATGTTTTATTTTAGCTCTAGGCAATGGACCCGTCACTAAATGGGGAGCAGACAACACACCCCTGGCCAAAGCTATCGGAAACATCGGACCATTCGCCGCAGCCGGATTCAATGTATCATACTCCGACAACGGTCTATTTGGAGTGGTTCTCTCCGTGCCCAAAGATGAAGCTGCTGCGGTAAGACAGATTTGTTTGTTAAGATTATTTATTAATTGACCAACCATACTCAGTCATGTTTTGTAAAATCTAATATTTCTCTACAATCATGTAGTAGTCTGTAGTTTGTACTTTTTTTATATTGTTATACATATATCTAGGAAGATTATGAAATACCTACAGACTAAGCCTAGCCGCGTAAGTGTAACATAAATTGCGCGCTGATAAACAACTTGTTTGTTTAATCAGATGTTCAATTTTCATTAGAAAAAAGAAAATGACCTTTTTTTACACCACCATTCTAAAATTGTGAGTGTAAAGTTATATACACAAATTTCTGACTTACAAGTGTAGCGGCGCATGGGCAGTTCCGATATTAATCCTTCAGGCCACGCGCGAGCACCGGTGATCGCGACAACAATAGAATACAATAGCAATTCCTGGAAATTCCGACTGAAGTATTAATAGCCGGGTCCACACCAAACTATCCAACGCGCTCCGATCGCGCGCGGCATGAAGCGCACTCCACGGAGCGTTTGGTGTGGACGTGCCGCGCGCGATCCATGCGCAAGTTTTGGAGCGCGCGCTCTCTGGTGCTCGCGATCCGCACGTTGTCGGTTTTTTTAACCGCTTCAAAGGTGCCTCAGGTGCGTGGCGCGCGCGGTGTTGACGGTTTTGTGTGATTCGCGCGATCCATCACACCATGGATATTTCGCAAAGTCGCCGTCTGATATCGCTTTATAAGGAATTTAAATATTTATGAGACCTAAAAGACTGCGTAAAATTGAGCCCCAGATTCCAAGCGATTTTTGTATATTTTTTTACCGTCTTTTTCGTTTTTGATTTTTTTTGCGCCATAATTCAAGCAAAATAAAGGTTACTGCTGCAACGGCAATTCGCCGCCGCTGTAAGTGTGACTCCAAGATGCAAGATACTGACTGACTTCAGAATAACGGATCGCCTTAGGATCACTTGAAGTGCATATTTAGGATCGCAGTTTCAAGTTCCTGGGTCGGTCTAACGCGATCCGCGATCCACGGTCCTGGATCGCGAATCGCGGGATCGTCGCTCCAAGACGGATCGTCCGGTGTGGACCCAGCTAATCAGCAAAAATAGCCCGCGTCAAACGAAATTGCATTTCGCTTTACAATCTGCCGATATTTTTCTTGATTATTGTTATCTCGCTATTTATTTTCTATTATAAATGGCGCGAGAACTGTGTTTCGTTATCCAATCTGTCGATTTTGGTGCATATGTTACGGGTAATGCTAGAAGGCTGAGTAAACCTAGGTTTACCCGGGTTGACTTAGTATTACCCAAGTCTTTTGGGTAAAGTCCGAATAATAAGAAAAATAAATTTTAACTCGGGGTTTACCCATGCTCACCTAGGTCTACCCAACTCTGGCTGGGTAATGTTAAAAATTTGTCCAATTAATTACTAAAATGAATATCCAAGGGTATTTTAAACATTTATTATTTAAAAAAACATACAAAGGCAAACGTAATTTCTCGAAGAACATAAATTTAATAGCTTCAATGGCAAAAACTAATTAGCGGTTGTTGTAATTAAAATTGAAATTATTTATTTCAGCAAGATAAACTGCTGTGATATTTTGAATTGCACAAGTTTTCTGCAGCTTTGCATGAACACTTAATCTTTGTAGCACATTTTGTTTTGCAATTACACCTTTTATAACCCTGGCCTCCTGAAAGAGACTGTCATTTGCAAGCTGTCGTAAACTTTTTTTTTCGGGTGATATATTTTCTATATCAATCAGTTTATCATGACAAACGGAAAACTGATTCCTTGAGAACATTTGGCCTGCGAGTTTTATGCCACAGGCTCGAAAATTACACAACACCTAACATTACCCAGCCAGAGTTGGGTAGACCTAGGTGAGTATGGGTAAATCCTAATTAAAATTTATTTTTCTTATTATTCGGACTTTACCCAGAAGACTTGGGTAATACTAAGTCAACCCGGGTAAACCTAGGTTTACTTCACCTTCTAGCATTACCCGTAACACATATATTGGTAATTTCGCTAGCTATTTTACAATCTGTTGGTATTTACAATCTAATGCTAAATTTACATTTTTGTTTATTGTCTTAGGCCGTCAAAGCTGCAGCTCAGTGTTTAAAGAACACGAATCTGAGCGGAGATGCCATCAAGGCGGGCAAGAACCAGCTGAAACTGCAAGTTTTGAGCGAAGTGGACTGTAACGGTCAACTCACCGAGTCCATAGCCGCCCAGGCGCTGTACACCGGAAACGCCAAGTCGCCAGTCGAGATTGCTGCGGAAATTGATCAGCTCTCCGACAGTGATGTTTCACAGGTAAGATGGAATAGCCATTTGAACAAGACTGGATTTTTTGTTACAAAAATTATAATTTGTTTTGTGGTAGGAAAAAAAGATGCTTTTGAATGATTCCTTTTCCTAAATTTTAGGATTTTTGATTATGTACTTTTCTCTGCATAAACATTTTATGTATGTGATTTTTTTTTTAATTATTTTCACTATTACTATAAAAATCTTATAATATCCTAAGATCCCACCGTAAAATCCTGCATGAATCGTTTTTTTCGATCAAATATATTTTAAAATAATCTTTAGAACGTATAGAATAAACTAATGTTGGGTTGCCTTGTCAAAAGTAGCCGCGAGTACTTCTAATTAAGTTTAATGTTCATGAGATAAATGCATAAATTTGCACGTATATTTTTTTTCAAAAAATTTTACACTATGAAAGAAAATGACGAGAAAAAATAAGGTATAAATGGTTGCCAGCTCTAAGTCGGCCGCAATCTAGGGTTGCCAGCCCGTGAACAGACATAGTTCTTCATCAAAATTGAAGCATCGATTTCTTTAATAATTTTGATACAGATTTAAAGTTTTATGCATTTTGTACATGAATATCCATGGTTGCCAGTTGCACGATAGCCGCAAACTGGCGTTGCCATCACTTTTGTATACGACATCGCGTGAGGTTAGGAAGCGCAAGAGAAAAGAAGCAGGCATTGTTACGTGCGATAAATGAGGATATTGCATAGCAGCTGCGACACTGATAGCCTAGTCAACAAATATTTGTGGATAGAAAAGCCCAAAACAGAATTTGACTTAGAATTGGAGAGAAAAGTTCCTTTATACTTCCTATTTTTTTGTGTTAAACGAGTATCCATACTATACACTTATACTATAATATTATAAAAGCGAAAGTGTGTCTGACCATCTCTTGCTTCTTCAAGCCCAAACCATTGAACTGATTTTGCTAAATATTGGTATATCTATACCTAGTCTTGCCATAAATACTGATACAAAGAAAAACGTTTTTTTTTCTGTTGCAAATAAATTTTATTACTTTTACAGTGTATTAGTTGAATACATAAATATAAAACAATTTAAAATATTAAAAGCTTATTCAAATTGGCCTTCATTGGCTACAATAACGTCCTTTAAACATTGTGGCCAGTTATCACGGACTCTTTCCATGGGAAAATTCTTCACTGCCAGTCGTATGGATTGTCGTAGAGACTTCAAATTATTACGGCATTTACAGCAAGCCATACTCTCTAAAACTGACCAAAAATCATAATCCAGTGGATTAAGATCGGGACTAGACGACGACCAGTCTTCAGCTCTGATGAAGTCCGAAACGTTCGTTTCCAACCAAGACCAAACCGACTGAGCTTTATGACCCGCGCACAGACACACTTTCGCTTTTATAATATTATAGTATAAGTGTATAGTATAGATACTCGTTTAACACAAAAAAATAAGAAGTATAAAGGAACTTTTCGCTCAAATTCTAAGTCAAATTCTGTTTTGGAATTTTCCATCCACAAATATTTGTTGACTAGGCTCAGTGTCGCAGCTGCTATGCAATATCCTCATTTATCGCACGTAACAATGCGTGTTTCTTTTCTCTTGCGCTTCCTAACCTCACGCGATGTCGTATACAAAAGTGATGGCAACCCCAGTTTGCGGCTATCGTGTAACTGGCAACCATGGATATTTATGTACAAAATGCATAAAACTTTAATTCTGTATCAAAATTATTTAAAAAATTGATGCTTCAATTTTGATGAAGAACTATGTCTGTTTACGGGCTGGCAACCCTAGGTTGCGGCCGACTTAGGGCTGGCAACCATTTATATTTTATTTTGTCTCGTCATTTTCTTTCAAATGATATAAAATTTATTGAAAAAAAGATACATGCAAATTTATGCATTTATCTCATAAACATTGAACTTTGAGGTACTTGCGGCCACTTTTGACAAGGTAACCCAACATTCTATACGTTCTAAAGATTATTTTAAAATATATTTGATCGAAAAAAACGATTCATGCAGGATTTTACGGTGGGATCCAAGATTATAATGATATATTATTGGTTATTTAATTTATATCAATAAAATTGTGTAAAACTTAAAGTAGGTACCAAAAATGTACCAAAGTTGTTACCAAAAATATTAATTAAACCTTCATTTGTCTTCAGGCTTTGGCGAGTGCTTCAAAATGCAAGATGTCCATGGGAGCAGCCGGCAACCTTGCATTTGTACCCTATGTAGATGAACTATAAATTTAAATCTTATTTATTATGGTACCTGAGCACCTACCACTTCTGTTGTAGACCATTATTAATATAATTTATTGTTTAAAGAAATAGTGGTGTTTTTAATTTGTTACCAGCAACTTCCCAAAAACTAGAGCAGTACTCATTTTTATTTTTATCTGAGCCACAAACATGAAGCTTATGTTCAGAGTTAAATAAACTATTGCAAGGGCAATACATTTAAAAATTGAAATATAGCTAATTCATAGTAAAGAAAAAGGAAATCAGTAGTAGTAGTTGTTCATTGAAAAGAAGGATTATGGAATAGCCGAAAGGAAATTAGAAACTAGAAATTAGAAAACTGATATAATTCTAATGGCATTTATTTTAAGTAGCAGTAAAATAAATCACAATGTAGCCTAGATAAACAAGTAAAAACAATATTTTAGGCTGTTTTCAGATACAAACCTTGCGTTGCAAGCCAACAAAGGTAAAATTAGTAAACTTATAGTACGGAAGCCCTAGAACAAATTTTACAAGTATACAAAAAATCAGCTGGTTAGGGTTCTGTTTTAAGGTACAGTAGTCAACCAAGTTTTGTTGATTACAGAACCCTAAAACGGAACCCTAACCAGCTGATTTTTTGTACATTTGTAGGTTAATAGTTATATAATTTAAGACTAACCTTGTCCTACAAATAAAAGAATCCATATTTTATGACAATCAAGTCAAAGTATGAAATCCTTTCTATCTCTGTTAGCTACCACTTTCGAGATTTTTCGAAAATAAAAATGTTGTTCGTCTGATCAAAATGTAGCTACTCACAAAAAATTAGCTTGTTAGTAATCACAAAAAAATTTGTTCTAGGGCTCCCTCACTATTATGTTTTAGGTGAATTTTAATTATTATATATCTATTCTTATAATTAAAAATCTGGTTAGCAGTTACTGCACTTCCGCTTCTGTTAACAACATATTAGGTATGCCTTTAGATATAGGAAATTGCCTTCCAGACTCGGGACATGTGAGGTGACCTTCTTCAACTTCCACTTCCAAGAGGACTTTGTGGACCTTCTTGAGGAATTCGCTGTCTTCTTCAAATTTAGGCTCTATCGTTTGTGGCAAACTCTCGCTGTGTCCAATGCTGTCGGCGGCTCTCCACAACACTTCCCAGTCCAGTTTAGGAATTACACGTGAAATAAAATCAGGATTGAATTCTACTTCATTCACTTTAATGTCGGTGGCGTTTATGGCGAGAGGATAGCCGGTTACTACGCCTTTGAGACATTTGGATGTTAGCATATTATGTGTAAGCAACTTCATGGTTACAAGTTACAACACAAATATCGGGATGAATAACAGTAATTACTATTGTATGTAAATTATTTCATAAATGACGACTCTCAACTTTTCGGTATCTCAGTTAAAATATGTTTGTAACAAATATAATTAGTAATAATAAAATAAACTCGAAATGTTTAGTAATCGTAAAAATTCTTTAATAATTCTCAAAACATAACCTCACTTTTGTATTTTGTTGACACTTGATGACATTTGACTTTTTTTTCTTTATTATGGCCACAGATTAAGGATAGGTAGATGGCTTCTTAGCTCGCCAGCGCCGCAGGCCGCAGCGCGTGGCCATTTTATGCTTGTGTGCAATTGCCGTATGACGGCAGATGCAGGGCTTCATAACGTTATCGAATAACAGAAAAAATATCGTTACGTACCGTTATTTTCATAATGGTAGCCAGGTAACGTTATTTTTATAACGATATCTAGTAAAATAACGTTATATTTACCGTTATTATTATAACGATATTTTTTCGTTATGGCATAACAAAAAAATAACGTTATAATAATAACGGTAAATATAACGTTATTTTCTGGTATCAGGTATGCGATCGTGCACGGTGCACCAAATCTCACTCATATTTAAAATGTAATTAGCGTTTCTGTGAAAATACAAAGAAAAAATACACCTTAAAAGCGTGATTATATTTAGAAAATTTTCCCGCCTGTCATGACTTTCTTGACGGACTATAACGTTATCAAAGAACATATATTTACCGTTATAAATCCTATATAACGTTATAACATTTACCGTTATTAAATACATTTATAACGTTATTTCTAGTATCGGTTTAATTTTCATAACGTTATCTATGCCCTTATTGCTTCAAGGGCATAGATTATGAAAAAATAACGTTATTTGAAGCCCTGGGCAGATGCATGACATGCTGAATAATTATCGTTTAAGGACTAGACCCTAGGGAGTAGGGAGGGGACTGGGGAGGGCCGAGGGACACTAGGGAGCGGATAAGAAATCCCCTCTTTTAGGATCGATGCTTTAAAACACAGAACAATAAACACAGAAGAAATGGTAAGGGAGCGCGGCACGAGCGTCACTAGTTAGCGTTGTAACGTAAACTCGCTAAGTACTTACGCAAACTCGACATCAGTCGAGTCATTTGTTTGTACGCGGCAACACGTGTAGTCGGTTGTAAAAATTCAAACCAAAAACAATTTTATTACCTGAGAAATAAAGCATTATTTTGAAGTAAATATTTGATGAACATTGTTCGCTCTTATAGACATCTAGCGTGAAGTAACTAAACTTTTTGGTAAATGTACAATATGTAGAAAAATTTAAACCAAAAACAATCTTATTACCTGAGAAATAAAGCATAATTTTGAAGTAAACATTTGATGAAAATTGTTTGCCCTAATACTGACATCTAGTGTGAAGTAGCTAAACTTTTTAGTAAATGCACCATAAACTGATGCTCGAATACGAAATGTCATAAGTGTCTGTTTTATGTATTGAATAGCAAACTCTATTATAGAACACTGAAGGTGTGTTTTTGTTTTCAGTTTTAATAAATTTAGGCTTATTTGGGTTTAGAATTACGCGTCCAATAAAAACATCTGTTTGTTAGTAGTGCAAGTTGCAACGGTCTATTCTCTGTTTGTTTGTGTGAGTTTGGCGACAGTGGTTCAGGTAAACAAGTCGTGGTATGTCATTTCTACTGTTTTTATTGTTCTGTGGTTTAAAGTTAAAAGCTGTATTCATATTGCCAAAAATAAAAAAGGATGATGACTTTGACAGTTGAACATTTTGATATTTGACATTTGACAAACACAATACAAAACGTTAGGCGCCAACGCTATTATTTATTAATTTATACGTTTTATTACAATTTTTAACGTTGTTTATTGTTTTTCAATGTTGTGTATGAAATTCTATTCTTATGTTACATGTGCTGGTTAAAGAAGAGACCATGTTGTAAAAAGTTTAAGTCTAAAATGCTTGAATTAAGTAAGTATCACAGTTACCTGTATATACCAATGCTTTTAGTTACGTTAAAATTACTTTCAGCCTCAAAATTAACTAATATAGTTTCATCATTTAGTATTTCGTTTATTTACTAAAATAAAATAACGTAATTTTATTATTTCAGATAAGAAATGTCCTCTTCTTTAGAGGTAACTCAACTACAACATTCTTCAAAGATTTCTGTACATAAGCCTGAAAATACAGTCCATACTCATAATATATTGAAATCAAAAGAAAATGTATTAAAATCAAAATTACACAAGGCTTTGAAAAACAAGTTGAAGAAGTATAAACTAAGGAAAGATGGTAAAGAGGATGAGGATATTATAGATGTGTCAAAAACCTTGATATCATCACTAAAAATTAATTCTCCCACCGGGCAGGAGGCAAAATTACCTATTGAAAAAGCAGAAACTGAAGAGAGGCTACCAAAAAATTATCTATTTAAAATGGTTAGAAAAAAGAATGATAGTTCAAAGCCAGCAATGGAAGGTACTCCAAGTATTTTGGAGAACAAGCACACTCCATTGCCTGAGTCAAAAAACAATGAAGGCAAGCACACCAATGCATTTCAGTTACTTATGGATTCAAGAAATAAAAGTATAGGTGGAAATTCTCCAGGCAAAGATAAGCATATTGAAATTACTGATGAGTCTGAACTGATTAGAAAGAAGGAACTAAAAGCTAAAAGAAATTTAGTTTTACAACAAATGGCACAAAAAAAGGGTCTGGCAAAAAATCAAGAAAATGATGAATTTATAGATGAATGTATAAAAAGCAAGCTTGAGAAACGCGCTGATAGGTTAAAGGAAATGATTACTTTAAATATCCCAAAAAGTGACAAACCAAGAAATGGTCTTATGAAAGAAAAATCTAATTTAAACAATAGGGTAAATATAGAAGTTAAAGAAAATACTATAAAAAGTAACAAATTGCAGTTGGTTAATTTTTTAAGCGATAATGAGAATTCTGTTGCTGAAAATCATATTTCTAATAGTAAAATGTCTAATGAAGATGAAGAATTTTTGAAGAAACTTGGCCCATCTATTAAGAAAAAAGAAAATATGTTATCATATTTCCAAAAACTAGAGAAGAATGATGTTTCAGGTTCTGGCTCTGAAATGGAAATAAATGATAATAACAATAGTGAAAATTCTGTAATAAAAGTTAAATTTGTGCCTAAACATAAGAAAAAGAAACCAGAAGTAAACTCAAGAAGTGATCCAACAGTTAATAATGTTGATTTGGACTCTAAATCAGTTGATACTTCGAAAAATGAACCTAATGATGAGCTAAACAATTCTAGTATAAATAGTACACCTACAAGGAAAAGAAAACGCGATAAAAGTTCTGGTAGTAAAATTTCAAAGATAAAAGACATACAGGCTCAAGATGAAAATATTAACAATAGACCAAAAAGAAACACTAAGAAACCTATTAAATATACTGATGATGCTATGCTATCTAGTTCAGATGATGAACTTATATTTACGCCTGTTAAGAAAAAAATTATAAATAAAAGGCTTGATTGTAAAAATCAATTACAAAATGATGTTAACCCAGAAAATAAGTTAAAATCAAAATCAACTCTTGAAAAACCAGACAGTAAATCAAAGAAAATTGGCACAAAAACCAACATCAAAATAGAGAGTAAGAAGCCTACTAAACTTGCACCGATATTTTCCACTAAGTTAAAATTGACTCCATCAGAGCAGGCAGCAAAGGAAAGTTTTTTGAAAAGTGGAGTACCTGACAAATTAAAGATAAAACATAAAGAAAGCACAAATGTTTTAACCTGGAACAACTATAATGCCACAGTCCATGTTCAACAAAACGAGGAATGTAAAGAAGATAACACAGATTTAAAAATTTTTGAATGGTGTGATACTGTGGACAATATAACAAATATTGGATATAATGATGATTGCAATTTTTACTTACATTTGATAGATGGTAAGACTGAGGAGACTAAGGATGAAAAAATTATGTCAAAATACAAATCAGAAAACCTACTAAGCTATATAAAAAAATCATATTCAAAGTTTCCAGTGTATAGAACATTTTACTCTCTGAAAACGAAAAGTAGGGCTGAAATTAAGGACATAAATGTTTCATCGTTGGACAATAGCATTGAAATTGTTAAAGATATTGTTGATTTTAACAATGATTATCCTGATAAGCTATCATGGAATGAAAAATACAAACCAATGTCGTCAAAACAAATAATTGGAAATTTTGATAGTGTGAAAGAGTTGAAGAGGTGGTTGGAGTCTTGGAGTGAAAACCAAAATACAAGAAAGAATGATGACTCAGATTTGTCAGATTTTTGTTTCTCTGACTCGGACACCAACAGTAGAGACCCGTTTAAACACACAAACAATGTGCTCATCATATCAGGTAGATCAGGAACTGGGAAAACTTCATGTGTTTATGCTGTTGCAGCAGAATTGGCTATTAAAGTAATAGAAGTGAATGCTAGCAGTAAACGGACAGGCAAAATTATGTTACAAGATCTCCAAGAGGCTACTCAATCTCACAAAGTGAACAGGGGTAACAGTAAAAAAGAAAGTTGTCAGAATTCTCAAAGTTCCCAGGAAAATTTCATGACATCTAAAATATTTAAAAAGTGTGGAAGACCTAAAAAGACATACCAGAGAAAACCGAAGTGTGTGGAACCCAAAGAAGTAGAAATTATAAGTAGCTTAAGTCAACAATCACAAACCAGTAGTCAAGAGAGTTCTAGAACAGAATCATCTCTAATATTAATTGACGACGCTGACATTGTTTTTGATCAGGATGATGGATTCTGCTCGGCGATTTCTCAGTTGATAAATTACTCAAAGAGGCCTGTTATATTAATTACGTCATCACTGTCGTCTCCACATTTGCAAAAATATATTTCCTTCGGAAAAATTATAAAAATGAATCCACTTTTGCCAAGGATGTTGGGTACATGGTTGGACATAATGTGCCTAGCAGATACAAATACTTGCTATCCTGGTTTCGGATGTAGAATATTAGATTACTTCAGAGGTGATATAAGAAAGACTATAAATTATCTACAGTTTAATATGACATCGAACAAGCACCTGGACGAAATTGAAGAAGGATCCCAGGATACAGATTTCAAAGCTAACATTGATGATGAGAATTCAAGTATGTCTTGGGCAGACCAAGACTCGGAGGATGTCACCAAAGAGGTTGATGACAAGGAAATAAAAAGGATAGCTGACAAGCAAATGCTTTCATTAACTTCACACAATTTTGATCTGTTTAATGTTTGGTGGAGTGTATCTAATCAATTCACATCCGAAAATCAAAAGGAAAATAAAGACATATACAGTGGTATTAGTCTTGACGATGCTAGCCGCATTTTAGACAATATATCGTTTGTTGATTCTATAGATATAAATACAGTTAGTAAGGCCAACCTCACTTCTAAGCCTTGGGAGTCATTTCAAAGTCCTAGTGTTATGGAGAGAGAGAATATGGACTCTTATAGTGATATGTATGAAGTAAACAGAAACATATCTAGAGAAATCATTGAAAGTTCCACCTCCTTGGTAGAAAATTGGAACAGAACCCTAATAAGTTCGCCAAGTATGTCTACACAAAGGTTAGTATTAAATTTAATTAAAAAGCTTTTTTGTCAGTATTTTTCTGCAGCAGCGATAGATGTCGCTATACTACTGTTGAATCAACTGTATAGTGTACAGTAATCCTTATTAAAACAATACAGAAATTCAATCGATGATGGATTGCCTAATTTTTTGGTGTTCTTAACTAAAATTTATAATTAATTAGATGACGCCCACAACTCTGTTGCGCCAATGGTCTTTTATGACGCGGGAACCGTACATTTTCCCCGGATAAAATATATCTTCTGTTCATTCCTGGGACTCAAAAGCATCTCCATTTCAAACTTCAGCAAAATCAGTTCAGCGGTTTGAACCTGAAGAGGTTAACAGACAGACAGACAGATGCACTTTCATATCTATAATATTATTATAGATTTATTTAGAATACATTTTAAAGATCTTTAATCACGACAATCTTCAAGATGATTTTGTTACCATTAGTTAGCAATCTATGTAGTATACCAGTGTTTTAAAATGAGAACTGTATTAACATTATATACTTCTTCGGATTTCAGAAAACGAAACAAGATCGTTAGTCAACACAACACTCTCAGCAAGTATCTAAGTCCATCCTCTACACTAGATAGAAGAGCTCTATCATTAGACTATTGGTCGTCTTGCAGAACAATTTGCAGATTGGAAAAGAACAAGACTGACAGCAATTTGAAAAGGAACAACAGATTTTGTCACTACTTAAAATCTCTGAATATTTTATGCAAAAATGATAATTTCGATGACCTATGTGAAGGTCTAAACTAAAGAAAGTGTAAAGATAAAATTGTAATGATAAATGAATTTAACATGGATAATGGTTGAAAAAGGAAACTTTTGATTTATCACAAATTAACTGGTATGGTCATAATGGTCTGGTTTCTAACAGGGATTTCTTATTTATATTTGTTTTCTAAGAATCCAGTTAATTCTAGTTTATTTTGCGATGGATCGAAACGATCAATTCTAAATAGGAAGCCACCCTATATATAGGGTCTATAGACATTAGATTGTCCAATATGTTTTGGGGGACAGTTACAAAGCATAACTTTTCAACCTTACAATGAAAATGGTGGACTTTGAAGCTTTCACGGTATGAATTTGAAATTAATTATGACTTAATTTATGTAAAGTAATAATAAAGCCCTATTATTATTTGAAATGGCACATTTGGACTCCATAAAGTTAATTTAGTGTAATATGAAGTATATTATAATTAATAAATATAATTTACAATCTCTAGTTTTGTTAAAATTAGCATAGAGGGCAGCACTTAGAGCTTAGAGTCCAGGCTTTAGGTGCCTAGATTCTAGGTGCTAGACTTTAAAATTTGAAACCAACAATGCAATTAACTAGTCTAATTTTTAGTGTAGACTAGATTCTAATTCAAACGCTTGTAGAACCAATAAAAAAATATTGCAAAAAATATATATTAGTCTGTCGTGACTCGTGTAGTTGGTGTTAAATTACAAAGTCTGACTTTATCTAATATTAGAAAAAGTTAAGGGTAGAGGTTTAAAATGTAGATGGAAAGAGGACTCAAATAGGATAATAATGAGGTTTTTAAATAACTTTAAAATATAATATTAAGTAAGTAAATTTTTATTTAACAATAACACCAACACATTAATAAATATATTTTTGACATATTATAGAGCTTAATAATTAAATGTCGATAGCTTAATTTTTGCTTTTGCAATAATTATTAGTGTAGGTACAGACTAAAGTACTTAATTTATACATTCTTTAGGTGTATTAATTCTTATTCGTATTACATAAGTATTTTACACGTAAATATATTATGATCTATCATATCTTATATAAATTCCATTTAATAATTATAAAATTATCTAGATGGTATAATTAATGATTTTCTAGCTTTATAAGTATTAACTATTACACTTACAAGTTACAATATTAAATAGGGAAAACTTTAATTTTTGTCAGGATATTGACGGCAGCTTTACAAAACTTAAGTATAAGGCCCTATACTACGCAAATTCATGCTTTTATTTTCGAGAAATCTTTGACCCGAAGTAATTATAAGCATTCAAACATTTTTTGTAGGTTTGTTACGTTCCTTATTAAAGCAGACCAAAAGCAGACATTGTCTTAAAATGTAGTTTAGAAAGAACAACGGTTTTCTTTTATAATAAAAAAAACGTACTTAAGTGAAATACATATATCCACAAACACATATTATCAGTGAATCGGTAAATCAGTGTTGCAGTGAAAAGCAAGAGACAAATTTGATAATCTGAGTTTTTAATTTGCTTAAACTCATAATTTTGCTATTAATACGAGGGGGCAAACTTGCCTATTAAGGTAGAGCCAATTTTCAATAGAGAGCCGATTGTAAGTTATAATAATATATCGTATAGGTACAGCCTTACATTTGTTCGTGCGGCGATTGGTAGGTATGCAGGATGCGCATTTATTGGTAAAATCAGCCCTAATCTAAGCCAAGGCCATTCAATCACTGTTCGAATGTCGTCGTCCACCAGAGATGTGTTGCGAGGAATGTGTTACACATTCCTCGCAACACAGCTCTGGTGGAAACGCAGGCTTAAGCCCCCCTTTATGGAAAAAACGACAGTTTTCAAACTATTAGTTACCCATTTCATCCACATGTCTTAATTTATTGGTGAAATGTCCTTGGTCAAGACTGGTCATTCACCCTGAGACATGCGTTTGACCGCTCGATCAAGGTCACTCTTTACACGAGCTTGCCGAACCTCTCGACGAGTCTTGTGACGTATTTGCGGAGGAGGTCCTGCCTCATGCGTCCGACGTCCAACACCTCCTCGTGGTTGGCTTCCCCGTCGGTGTCGTAGCTGGTCACACACTCGTTGGTGATGAGCGACAAACCGAACACGTTCATGGCGCAGTGGTTCGCCGTTATCACCTGAAACAAGAAGGTTTTGTTGAGCAGGGCCGGATTTATATTTTTTTGAGTATAGGCCACTTTTGCCGCCCGTATGTACGAACTCTGCCGCCATTATAGGACTCTGCTGCCCATAGGCCATGGCCTATAGGTACTGCCTATACATAGATCTAGAGCTGTGAATGAGGTGGGTTTTTCCCGATGTTTGTTGCTTTCAAAAAATGACAAAGAGTTCATTGTTCAGAAATGTCGCGTGGAAAGTATAGTGATGCTAGAATTATATAAAAATATCCCTGTTATAGTAGTTTATAGTAGTTAGTAAACTCCTATAAATTTTTCCTCAACAACACTGATATACACAACACCTAACTAGTATTACTGATAGTGTTGTGAATGATTCCTGTGGATACGGATTCCGCATGTTAAAATGTCTAATGGAAATATCGTTATCATACCTACGTACCTCGTGTACAGTGGACATGCCCACGGCGTCGACTCCAACCATCTTGAGCATGTTGAGTTCGGCCACGGTCTCGAAGTTGGGTCCGCCGAGACACGTGTACACACCCTCGCGGACTATGTCCTCTATGTTCTGTTCCTTGGCAACCTGTTGATAGTAAATAGTAATGTGAATTATCCAGCGGAATTATCTGTTAAGCAAGGAGTGCATTAGGTACATGCGTTAGAGATCAACTACGATAACTTGGCGCGCCCCTCAAAATGACTGTTTCAATGTGTGTAGTCACATACTTATGAAAGAGTTTGTATGTAGTAAGTATTCAACCAATCACAGTACACGTAATATTTCACTTAATGTCACTCATTACCAAGATTTGTTGGTCAACTAATCATAACTAGCCTACCGCGCAAGACAACGCACTTCAAAAGTTTTGTTGTATCGTAGTTGATCTCTACATGCTGTAAAGTGTAATACACGCATGATCGTTTCGCGATCGGCATGTCATGCAACAATTAATACTGTCACGTAAATGCATATGCTGAATTACCGTGTTTATATAAGTAATAATTATAACCGAGACAGCAGGGTGCTGTCACCTGTTAGTCGTCCCAGCATGGTTTTGGCAATAAATAATAATTATAGATATTAGCTTTCTGCGTCGTGTATTGAAATATGGATAGACATTAGACGGCCACGTGTAGTACTTTGTTTGGACATCGCAATGAAACCATACCTACTAATATTATAAATGCGAAAGTGAGTCTGTCTGTCTGTCTGTCTGTTACCTCTGCACGCCCAAATCGCTGAACCGATTTCGCTGTTAGGTATTTAGATACTTTGAGTTCCGGGAAAGGACATAGGCTACTTTTTATTCCGGAAAAATGCACGGTCCCTACGCGATAACCGAATCTTGGCGCAACGGAGTTGCGGGCGTCATCTAGTACAAGTTAATTTTGTGGTTTTTCAAGTTTATACGCAAAGAGATAATAATTTACAAATTAGAAATTGATCTCATGCAATCATTGATTCTATTCTCAGACCAAGGAAAATTATGCGCATAATGATAGAATATGTCTTAAGGTTCGTCCACATTAATTGTATGATTTGCGCGATCAGATCTCTGTCGCGTATCATCGAAGCGTATCAAAATGATACGCGTATCGTGATACGCCCCGATCGCTATTAACCGCGCATCTGATAACTGATACGTGTCGTTTCAAATACGCGCATGATCGGCAGAATGATCTAATAGGCGTCAACACTATGATACCGGATACGCATACTTGATACGGGGCGAAAGAGATACAAATGTGGACGAGCCTTTAGATGTTTCATCATTATTGACTTCCTTTTCCTATTCAAATAATGTTGGTTCATCCCGACCTCCGATAACCTTCTCCGTAGGCATGTAAATGAATTTCGCTTGTTTGTCGAATACGTCAATATATTGTTATGATGCTCGTACTGTTATCAAGCGTAGATATATTCAAACACGCATGTTTGAACAACCGTAGCAATGTCTATGAATGGTTAGACATATTACTCTATTGTATTCTTGCTACCGTAGCGTGGCAGTGTACATGAATGGTTACTACTTACTACTCATTACTAGGTTACATTTAAAAGCACCTACTTATATTTAAATTATGCATTTTTGGATACTGAATTTTATTATTGCTGATGTTTCACGAAAAGCACCTACAGATTGTGATGAGACATTGACTACTGTATAGTTTTTAACCGACTTCCAAAAAACGAGGAGGTTATATGTTCGGCTGTGGATATTTTTTTTTTTTTTTTTATTTTTTTTATTTTTTTATTTTTGTATGTTCAACGATTACTCCGCCGTTTGTGAACCGATTTTCGAAATTTTTGTTTTGTTGTATTAGGTTTCACTCCAATTTGGTACCATGTTCACAAAAGTGGTGACCTGATGATGGGATCCATGAGTAATCGAGGGAACTCCTCAAAATTTATATGGAAACATATGGTGATTTTGGTTTTATGAGAAGCATCCTAAGCATATGCTACCAAAACGCAAGATTTTGCACCGAGGTATACCGTGGTTCCGAAGATACTAAGAGAACTCCGGATTCCTTATAGATACAAGTTTGGGGGTTTAGGCGCTGTTTTAAGAACTGAAAGCATATGCTACTATGCAAATTACATTCATCATCATCATCATCATTACCACATTAGGGTCACCGATGTCACCAAAATTGAACAAAACAAATTCATCCTTAAGTCCAGAGCATAAGGCACACATTTGACATTACTTCTGAGAAGTAAGCTGCTTCGATAATTAATATAAATAACATGCATGTCTCACAACAACACATGAAACAACCTAATATCAACCTTTTGCATTGCGCTTTGCGTTCATAGTACATTAACTGTCTGGCGTCTCGCTTGCTATAATCTGCTAGGGCTGTCAAGCGAGCGGCGCGGCGGCACGGCGTGCGCGTTGCCAGGTACCAGACCGGGCGGCGTATTTACAAAGGCTTATACCGTTTGAGTCACGAGCCAGACTCTAATAGATGAGCTTTTGTTTATTTATCTAAGATAGTTTTATAATTATATTTTGTACTCTCAACAAGTGTGTAGTTATGTACATACCTGTTTCTTACCTATTAATTAAAGTTTGTTCGTTAATTAAGTAGTATTTTTTGTCACTTAAGAGCCCGTATTCTCTTTTCTACTGCTCTCTTCACACTCACGCCCGTCTTTCATATGCCAGGTGAAAAAGGACGATCGCCAAGTTAGCGGGCAGATAGAGGTTTTCTGTTTTTAAACGGTTTTTTATATTAAAGTGGTAAAAAGTAATTCCAACATTTTATAGACGACTTTCTTAACAGTGCATTGTATTTTTTTCATACCGTTAAGACGTCAATACAATTCATAAAAAGGTGATATTTTAAACCTTTTACAGCAAAAATCACAAAACTGTCGCGGGTTTGAGTTGGATTATTTAAAGATAATTAAAAAAAATAAAAAATCTAGCTCCAACACTATATTATAATTGAAATGATCTTACATGTTGTGCATTAAAACTTATAGAAATACTGCATTTTAACTGTTAAATCACGTCTGTAAAATCAGCGAAATCGACAAATTTCGTATACGGACCCTTAAATACAGAATAGAAACGCGTAAGTAATTTCATTACTGTAACATTAAAATAATAAGTAATAACAATTTTCATATAACTATCCACCTACATATTTTTAAAGTTAACAATGACGATGTATTTACCATATCGGTATCAAATTGAATAGCATAATATGTTGCTGCAACGTTAGAAACAATTTAGCTAATCTCTTTCTAGGCGATTTCGGTCATTTTCTGTACTAAAACAGATAAGGGTTTTGTCAAGTTTTTGTCTAACAAAAGCTAAGCCAGTTCAGTTTGCGCTTTCACTCTAATGATATAGCCTTTGTAAATTCGCGACCGGGCGCGCACTAGCGGCCGAGCCGCAGCGGCGCGCGGCGACGACCATCGAGATAGATAATATATTAATATTATACCTTAGTATGCAACCGCCATAGACGGTAGACCTCGCGCACCTGGGATCCAATTCCCAGAACATGAGAAAAGTTCATCTTCGAATAAAATACCGAATAATGAGATTTTTACGAGCGTAACACAGTTTGTCTATTTTCAAAACTTCACACTCAAAATTTTTCGTGCAAAGATCGCTCGAGTCGAACGAGTGGGGCCGGTTATTAATAGATGTCCGAATTCGTATAACACCACAATGTGGCCGCTTGAGAGTTGAAGCGTTCGAGACCGGTCTCTGCACGATACTTATGATTTGTTGCTAATAGTTTGTATCCTTCGATCGTGGATTCTTGGAAATATATTGTTATTCTATTGTGTCTCGCTCACCGATGAGCTTGTAATAAGATACGTAAAATAATATAATACAGGTGTATTATTCTACGTACCATCGAGGAAATTGATTCCTATGCAATAATTGATAGACCAACGTTATTTGGTCGAATATGTCAATTCAATGTTAATTGTGATCTGTCGGCTGGGTTTGCCGTAACGCAACCAAACTGCTCCCCGATCTGCATAGGAATCAACTTCTTTGATAGTACACAGTACGCGATAGTTTACTACTTACTAGGTAACTAAAAACTAAAAAGAGTGAAATTATTATTTTTAACAAAAAATTAAAACCGACTTCCAAGGTAAAAACAATAACATCCTTATAATATGAACTAAAAAGTATTAAATAATTTTTCCTATCGAATAGTGCCTTTTTCCGAATTCGGCAAAAACTCAACTATTTCTGTACTCAATCCTTCATAATTTTGAAGTCGGTGCCAGTTACAAATGTTTCAAATATTTTGGCAGACTGAAGATTCAGCTATATCTGGTACCGACTTCAAAATGATGAAGGATTGAGTACAGAAATAGTTGAGTTTTTGCCGAATTCGGAAAAAGGCACTATTCGATAGGAAAAATTATTTAATACTTTTTAGTTCATATTATAAGGATGTTATTGTTTTTACCTTGGAAGTCGGTTTTAATCAGTAGAGGGTTTTGCTCTGAGATGGTAAGACTATTTCCACTTTGCACGTGTTATGTTGTAACTTGTAACAACGAAGTACCTACCTACCTGATCTACCTCTATACCAAATTTCATCAATATCGGTTCTGCCCTTTAAGTTTGTAGGCTACGTAGGTATTAACATACACACTTTCGCATTTATTAATTAGGTACAGTGACGGATTAAGACTATTTGATGCCCTAAGGCCTAAGCAATCAATGCCTGTGGGCCCTCCTATATTTCTGTATGTCAACTAAAATCGGTCTTTAAAGTTTAAATCTTTACCGCCTAAAAACTTATTGAAGTGAAAACTTCTTTAGCGGCGTTGAGGACTTTTGTGGGATGGGTAAAAACTCTGAAACTCGCATCAGATTTTCATGTTGATCGAAAAACCATAGAAAAAGCGTAAGACGGTTGGAGAGTAGTGTTTTGTGTCGAACTCGAACTCGAACGAAATGTACAGTCGGGGAAATGAGTTGTTTAGCTGAAATGTACAGTCGGGGAAATGAGTTGCTTAGCAGAAATGTACAGTCGGTGAAATGAGTTGCTTAGCAGAAATGTACAGTCGGGGAAAATTGTGCTAAGCAGAAATGTACAGTCGGGGAAATGAGTTGTTTAGCAGAAATGTACAGTCGGGGAAAATTGTGCTAAGCAGAAATGTACAGTCGGGGAAAATTGTGCTAAGCAGAAATATACAGTCGGGGAAATGAGTTGTTTAGCAGAAATGTACAGTCGGGGAAATGAATTGTTTAGCAGAAATGTACAGTCGGAGAAAATTGTGCTAAGCAGAAATGTACAGTTGGGGAAATGAGTTGTTTGGCAGAAATGTACAGTCGGGGAAAATTGTGCTAAGCAGAAATGTACAGTCGGGGAAATGAGTTGCTTAGCAGAAATGTACAGTCGGGGAAAATTATGCTAAGCAGAAATGTACAGTCGGGGAAAATTGTGCTAAGCAGAAATGTACAGTCGGGGAAATGAGTTGTTTAGCAGAAATGTACAGTCGGGGAAATGAGTTCTTTAGCAGACGCGCTGATTAAGGCTGCGTTTCCACCTGCAAGACAACTGTCGCGAGAAGTGTCTGACAGTCTGTCTGACAGCAGATTTTTTTTTCGATTGTCGATATTTTTTAATCGATTGTAAGGGTTTCGATTAATTAATTAAAACGATCGTTTTTTTATTATTATTTTTTAAATCGATTTTCATAAAAAATGGGTTAAAAAATAATGCACAACGTTAATAATCAAGTTTTCACTTCTGCCGGCACTCCCGGAGTGCAACCCGTCTTTTTTTCCTAGAAACTTTTTTTGTGTGTTTTTGGTGACGTAAGAGAGTGATGCCCTAACGACGGATTTTTTGTGCTTTTTCTGGTGCCCCCTCAAACGTGATGCCCTAGACAATTGCTTAATTTGATTAAGGGTTAATCCGTCACTGATTAGGTAAGTATAATATATTAAGTGTAATCTTACCTCTTTCGCAATGTTCCTATATTTGTAGTTATATGCCTTATTCATGGGCGGGAATCGCGGACCGAATCTCTCGTCGTTGGGTCCATGTAGGGGGTTGTTGCCAGCGAAGCCCATCATGTTGATATGGTCCTTGACGATCATGAGGTCACCGATCTTGTAGTTGGGGTTCAGACCACCGGCAGCGTTGGTCGCTATCAGGGTCTTGACTCCTAGTAGCTTCATCACTCGGACTGGTAAGCAACACTGAAAATACGTGGCAATGATTAATCTCTTGGGTATGCTACTTAGGCATGGTCTCTTCGGCAGAGGGTGGGAAAATTACAATTGTGTATCCTTGGTAAGCTAAAGCTGTAGAGAGTAGTTAGAATCATTTGAGAGTGCTGAGTAGACAACCAGTAGATACAGTTAGGCAAAATTTCGTCATAGTAATTCGTAATACCTAAGTATTTAGAGTATGGTTGCTGAAAATAAGAGTTGCAATCGTGGTTCGATTGTGATATTGTCTAACTTATTATTATAAGCGATTTGGTCCTTCGCTAGTAAATAGGAATTCCCTTTCTGTTGACAGTTTAATCAACTCCTTGGCTTTGAACGATAGTGTTTATTGACAAAAGTATTGGAATATTTATCATCATGTTTGTGTAATCAGTGGAAGGTTTGCTCCGATAACCCCTCCGCTGGGGGTCGCCCACTATCTCTTACATCACCTCATGGAGTACTTTATGTTGATTTAAAAGGAAAAAAAGATTTAATTTGAATAATATAGTTTTATCTGTTACTAACTATAGTTATAGGCCGGTTATAATGTTTATTCAAATAAATTTATTAGATATATATCTACTAGCCTAAAGTGGAGCTGGGCAGGGCACGTCTCCCGTATGCACCCGGACAGGTGGGTGCGTGTAATTTCGGAGTGGCTACCGACTGGTCAACGTAATAGAGGCCGACCCAAAAAAAGGTGGCGTGACGAATTGGATGCGTTCGACAAAGAGTGGCCAGTAACATCACAAGATCGCGAATTATGGAATAAAAGAGGGGAGGCCTTTGCCCAGCAGTGGGACACAGTGGGCCAATAATAATATATCTACTACTGTCTACCACGAATCTTGAATAAAAGTCACGTGGGAGACTGGGAGTAGCTATTACATTTTTTCCGAATAAAGCCTTTTTGGGACCTATTGCTAATTTGCTAGCGACAAAATTGGAACATACAGATACCTACTTGTCAATTTATAATATTACCTGTAGCATATTGTAGGTACGGTATTCGTTCTAGTAGCAATTAAGGCGCTATATTGAAAAAACTGTCCTTTTTGACGTAATACTATAGGACCCTCAGAAATGTTACAAATCTGGTAATGAGATATACATATTTTCATAGCCTTTTCTAGGTTTGAGAAGAACTCGAAACACGATTAATGTATTTTGCCTCGATACATTTAATTTTCGAAATGACCTCTTAAAAATACGAAATTTGAAGATTATTTTTAAACAAAAATAGATGTATTGTAGGAAATTAGTCTAATTGATAGACACCTTTGCAACTCAAAATCGTATAGAAGCATTTTGCTTAAATGCCACTAGTTAATTTTTATATGATTATAATTACGTTTTTTCGCATGTTTTCCGAGCGAGCTGGCCGCAGCGTATTCACGACTTTATAGTCATACAAATTAAGTATAAAATTGCCCTTGCGGTAAAATTACTTTCGATGTAGCGCCGTCTACGTCTTAGCATCTATTTTCTCGGAACAATGTTAAATTACTTCAAAAAATCCCTACCTTCCAAAGCGGGTATCCCTCGTAGTAATGGAAGCGGCCCTGCATGGCGACGACGGGCACGTCACCCAGGTGGCCGAACACCAGCTGCCCGTGGTGTCCTTCCACGGTGCTCACGGGAAAGTTGGGGATGTCCTCGTACGGGATCCGGACCGCGTCCGTTATGCTCTCCGCCAGAGACCCTGTTGAACATGAGTTTTACTAACGCAGCAAACAAGAATTTGATTAATGAAAGTGTGCGTTATACCAACAGTGACTTTCTATCCTTCTTATTATGGAAACAGATAATAAAGGTATACGTAAAGTGGACAAAAAGGAAAAAGTTGTTTTAAACAAACCAGAAAACAAAATAATACATAGGTCTAAATGAGGTATCTGGACAGTTTCCTGTTGTGTGACCAAATTGTTTCAGACAAAAAAACAATGCTATAATGTATTATAACCTCCACCTGATATTAATAATGTGCCAACTATGTTTGGTGCTTGGAGCTTAGTACTTTTTTAAGAATACCTATATTAAGCATCGCAAGTGGCAACAACACGTGATCAAGTGCTGAGCTGCTGCTGATTTCAAGTAATCTTATTCTACATAATTGCAATGGTCAAAATGTGCATGTACCGTCTTTCCAATACGCACCCATCCCGGAGCCGCAAATGATCCCGATGGTGGGCCGCAGGGGGGTCCTCGCCAGCAGGAAGTTCGCTGTCTCCTGAAGCATCTCATATGAGTACCTGAAACAATAGAACATAATAAATTAAACTGCAAAATAAATATAGAGCAGCACTTTATACTAATTATGTTCTTTACCAGTTTTGAAATTGGCAAAATTTTATCAAAAAATATTATTGGAAGTGTCTAAATTATTGTAACATTTTACTATTTACCCTACATTTTACCTATAAACTGCAAACTCAATGTGAGCAACGTATTACCTAATGCCATGAAGCTATTATAGAGCCTAATACCTATCCAATTAATTTGAACTGTTTTTAGTTTACAGTTTTCAAACTTACTTAGAATGTGTTATTATTTTTTGATTACTCTAGGTTTTTGCAAAATCTCACATGAGATTCAGAGATTTACATCTCAAATTGAGGGGAAGTCGAGCCGAGTCAAAGCGGGTTAACAAAAAATTGGCAAATAGAATGACGAAAATAGATGCCCCCTTACTCCAGGCTATGTAAACATACGATATGACCAACACGTTTACTAGTTAATACATTACATTATCTTATGGTGGTCAGCATTAAAAGAGATACAGAGTGACCGTTCCATATTTTAACTTAGACTTCACAAATCCTATAGTTCAAGGCCTGAATTAACTGTCATTGACACTCATTAAACTGGTTAAGCTAATGACTCTTGAGTCTTGCAAATGAGTACTGTCAATCTTTCCTAGAAGTGACCGGTGTGATCCCATAATAACTTCCTTTGCTTCTTGCCTTAATACCATAGCATAAACTCATCACGTCAGGGACAAGTTTTTGCATTGGAATGTAGCTACCAAGGTTTAGTTTTTTTCGTTAATTTGAGTAATATAATTTTGTACATTATAAAGCTTTATTTGATACTAAAACTTTGGTTTGTATGGGTAATTTATGGTTGATTGGTAACTATAATAGATAAAAGAAAAGGATTTCGCTGCTCACATTACAATATGTTTCAAACAAAAATAGTCCGGTGTGAGGTGTAGTTTACAGGAAAATTCAACATTGTTTATCTTTGCTATATAAAAAATATATCGCAAATTATCGAATATAGCTAAATAGCTAGAATTCGTATGAAAAATGCTTTTAGCTCTATGACAAATATAGATATTCCATCTATTGCTTTCCGATGTGCTTATTAATCTTTTCAATTAACCCTTGTTGATGCTCGTACGCAAGTGTTCTCGATTCACAGCAGGCATTTATTTTTATCGATTCTAGAAAAATCGGAGACTATCAATGGATAACATCCATACGTCCATACTAATATTATAAATGCGAAAGTGTGTCTGTCTGTCTGTCTGTCTGTTACCTCTTCACGCCCAAACCCCTGAACCGATTTTGCTGAAATTTGGTATGGGGATACTTTGAGACTCGAGAAAGGACATAGGATACTTTTTATCACGGAAAAATGTACGGTTCCCGCGCGATAAACAAAGTTTGGCGCAACGGAGTTGCGGGCGTCATCTAGTGTGATATAATTGAGAAACTTCAAACTATAAAAAAATTGAGCAGCAAAAATATTACTTACATAAAATATTTTTCAATCATGTTACACCGGATCGGACCGTCTGACGGTTAGGTTAGGTCTGCATTTCCACTTTTCCCCAACCAAAGGCCGATGGACAATAGTCAGAGGAAATAAGCTTTTTAAAATAAATACCTTCACGATTTTTTGTAATGTAAAGTTAGCCTTATTTTCTATAGTTAAATATTAAACGATGTCTATCGAAGCCACCATCCCGATCTTGGGCAGCCCTCATCCATCCGCTGCCAGACACTTTCTTTAAATCGTCGGTTGGCGCTCATTGGGGGAGGCCTACGTTCAGCAGTGGACGGCAATAGGCTGATGATGATGATGATCTAAACCACTAGACTATAGTCAATAGTCATAGCAATTCATACCTACAATAATAATTATTGACAATATAACGAAGTTTAGTGACATGCCTCGTGGCTTGGACCATAGTTACCTGTTTAACTGATCGAATTCCATATTATTTAAATGATGTTTTAAGTTCACTCTCACACAAGGTGAGCTACTTCTCACTGCCGCGTTCGTACTAAACTAGTTATTGAAATAATATATGTTTTAAATATTTTTGACGAATACAATACCCATTAAAGATTAAAAAGTTATGAGGACTAAGCAATTTTTTATGTGGTCTAACATTTTTTTGGTTTATTTTTATAGTCAATCAATCCATTTAATTAAGGCGACGCCTTGATAATTTGGCTATAGCGATGCCGATTTTTCTCAGCAATGACTAAAGCTAAGAAACTAAAGTTCATTGTCAGTATTCATCATGTCTTTGTCTTTGAATTGCCCATAGCATAACACGATTGGACAACTTTTATAACACAGAATTATCAATCGAAAAGACCTCTGTAAAAAAAGGGATTCCTATTTTTCCAACAGAGGAGAGTGATTTAAGGTTCCAAAATTTGTACATAAATTGGTTGAAGCATACACTTTAATATGTGCATAGCTTATATGAAATGTATTTATGGTTTTTAAATTACGCGACAAAAACCATTTTATCGCTTACGCCCTTTCCATTGTTTGCTGTTCCATTGCTTGTTTTCTATGAGAGGCTGGCCCGGCCTCTCATAGAAAACAAGCAATCTAAAACATATCCAACACGGTTTCTTACTTTAACGCGGCGTCACCTTAAGAGCAATGTGTGGTTTCTGATTAAGCAAAGTCCTGTTTGTATATTATTGTTCTGTACATTTAAAAATATATTTTAAATTTTGTACCCTTTTCTAAAATTTAATATTATTTAATATAAAAAATATTATAATAAGTTATCCTAGGAAGCTTTAACTCTTGCTTAGTTACAGAAATTGCTTTAAGACTCTTTAGTACTTTCCATTTTCCACTATTCTTAATGTTTTCCTATCTATTTCATTAGGTACAAATTATTATACTGGACATTGTTTCTAATTAACTTTATTTATGTGATAGGCTTCTGCAAGTTAAGTCCATGCTGTTGGGGATTGGCAGCTCGAGCTGACGCCTTGTTAGCAGCTATGATGGACTCCGCAAAAGTTGTGACACCCGCTGCTGCAGCACCGAGCACTGCATTTTCAACCTCTCCCACCACTCGCTTCTGGATGACGTGTGATGACGTCATAATATTAGCATTAAGGGGATTCCCACGTTCGGTACTAAAATATTGTAGTATCGCCCTTGAACCACAGGGATGGCGGTCTGAAGACAAGATGACAGCCGGATTCCAACCCCCGACCACCACGACGATAGCACAGAACACAACAAACTTCAACATAGCGACAAAGATACCTGACATAATTTATTAGTAGTAGTATTAGTTTATATATCAGTCTATAACAGTGGCGAGGGGTGAATATTTTGAGAAGGGAAGCCGGAGTAAAAAATCTACTTACCAATTTTGGTAATTTATAATTGAATGACATGCTTTTAATTTTCAAAACTAAGTTTGGAAAACAAAGTTTCCTTCGACAGCAAAATATAATCTGTCAGACAACAGTCTTGCTGAATTAATGCCATATTTTCCGAACTACACGATTACGTCGTACGACTCACAATTCACAAGTCACAATATAAATTAATTTAATTCACGACACTCTTCTAAGTTCTAACGCTAAAACAAAATTTAAATTCGACAAAACAAAACAAACGACATGTTGTTTACAAACACACTATCCGCCATATTAATATATCAATCTAAAAACCAGCAAAATAAAAATTTATTACGCGCCTGTCATATTTAGTACCGCTAAAGGCATTCTTAATAAAGTCGTATTACAAAAAATCCTACCAAAATAAAATGTATTACGCGCCAGCAAAAGTATAATGTCGCTACATTCATTCTTAAATTCGAATCATAGCAATTTTACTTCATGACTCATCTATCTCGCTTGCACTTGTGGGTTGCTAATTAACCTTTCTCCGTAATAACTCGTCGGGCATCGAGTTATTTCCAAGTATATATCGCGCGTGCTAGAACGAGACAGAACATGACGACCAGTTTACAGGAATGAAAAGGACAGATGCTTACTATCGACTGTCGTTGTATGGAGAAATAAGCCGCTAATCCACGGCTTGATTCTCTGCGCCCGCACATTGCATTGCCTTTTAAAATTTGTAGGCGATAGTTATTAATTCAAAGTATGTATTTCAAGTGAGAGAAAAATTTATTGCATATAACATTGTGAATTCAAAGTTTTTTAAGTAGGTATGTAAAATATTTATTAGATAAATATGTCGTTGGCCCATATATTCGATTTTTCTAAGCCCTAAGGGAAGCCGATGGGAATCGGGTTATATGGACGCTTCGCCACTGGTCTATAAGACTATACGACCACAGTCTATACGACCTATACGACCTCCGTGGCGCAATGGTGAGCGCGTTGGTAGCTCAAGCCGGAGGTCACGGGTTCGAGTCCCGCCGACGGAACAAAAAGTTTATAAAGTTCCTGGGTCATGGATGTGTAGTAAAAATGTGTATCATATAATAAAAAATCTTAAATATATATTGTATAGTATAAAAGTATTAAATATATTTCCGTTGTCTGGTACCTGTAACACAAGTCCTTCAGGTACTTACCACGGGGCCAGACTGACGTGGTGTGAAGCGTCCATAGATATTATTATAAGGGAAAAATTGCCAAAACCGGAGATACTACTGACATTATAAATAGTTTTTGCGATAAGGTAGTAGTCCAATAATCTAAGTGATAAATAATTTCTAAATCATTAAGATTATTTGTTTGACTCGGTAAATAAGCAGCAAAAACATGCAGTAGATTTCTAATATTTAGTGCAATGAGAAGCTAATAAAGAAGTTAATTAATATTAACAATAATTAATAATTATATAAGTATCTACGTTTACCGTCATGTCTACAATTACTACATTATTTGATTAATACATTAATTCATTTACAATAAGTAATAATTTCTCATTGTTAAGAGCCCGTTAGCGGGCAGATAGAGGTTTTCTGTTTTTAAAGGGTTTTTTATATTGAAGTGGTAAAAAGTAATTCCAACATTGTATAGACGACTTTCTCAACAGGACATTGTATTTTTTGACGTCAATACAATCCATAAAAAGGTGATATTCTAAACCTTTTACAGCAAAAATCACAAAACTGTCGCGGGTTTGAGTTGGATTATTTAAAGATACTTAAAAAAAAATATATAGCTCCAACACTATATTATAATTGAAATGATCTTACATGTTGTGCATTAAAACTTATAGAAATACTGTATTTTAACTGTTAAATCACGTCTGTTAAATGAGCGAAATCGGCAAAATTTCGTATACGGACTCTTAAGCGAGTATATTGATTTAAGGTTCAAGGGAGATACCTACATAATGCATATTATATACCTACAGTGCTACTTTGTCTATGTATTTATATAGTTAGTGGTTAGTACGTCTAAGATTTGTTTTTAATTTTTATCTTAAGGCCTCATTAAAATCAGTTCAAGAACGAAAGAACATTGATAAGTTTTAATAACATCAATAAAAAATACGATGACACGAGCGGCAATGACGTCAATCATTATTTTTTAATGTCGAAGTTGCATTAGAAACCTAAAGAAAATAATATTATCCATGCTAATATTATAAATGAGAAAGTGTGTCTGTCTGTCTGTCCGTCTGTCTGTCTGTCTGTCTGTCTGTCTGTTACCTCTTCACGCTCGAACCGCTGAACCGATTTTGCTGAAAATTGGCATGGAGATACTTTGCGTCCCGAGAAAGGACATAGGATAGTTTTTATCCCGGAAAAATGTACGGTTCCTCCGCGATAAACGAATTTTGGCGCAACGGAGTTGCGGGCGTCATCTAGTTGCAAATAAATAATTATTGAGAGGGAACATTTTAAATACATATAAAATGTGTTCATTAAAAGTATCTTCTCGCATCTTTACGTTAAAAACTGTTAAAAATTAAGCAGGAACCCCGTTATTCATTGTAAAGACATAATGTTTGAAGTATAAAGTGAAAAAATATAAAATAACATTAGATATTAGAAGACTAGACGAAGCGGCTCCGGCATCTGCCCGTGTAAATTAGGAAATTCACGGTAACCAAAAATTTTTTTCACACTTTCCTCGGTTTCTTCGCTCCTAGGTATTGGTCGCAGCGTGAATAAATCGTGATGTTGTATTACCTAAAGTCTTTCCTCGATAAACTGACTATACGACACAAAAATTGTTTTTCGATTTGAAGTTGAGCAGTATAGTTCCTAAGATTAGCGCGTTCAATCAAAGAAACAAACAAATTCTTAAAATAATTATTTCAAAATGACATAAGAGTAGAGTAGTATACATTACACATCTTTGCATGTTTTTTGCGCCTAAATAAAGATAGGTGAGGGAGGCGAAAATTTACCTCACCAAAGATTATTATCATAACCATAAAAATATCGTATTTTGCTGCTTCTATCTATTTATGAGTGAGGCTAAGGGCCGGGACACAAAAACACGGCACGGCGTCGTACGACGTCGCGTCGTAAAAACTCATTTTTGAATTTCTACGTTTCTACGATTTTATTTACTTGGCGCGCCCCTCCAAAATTCAAAACTTTTGAAGTGCGTTTTCTTGCGCGGTAAGCTAGTTATGATTAATTGACCAAAAAATCTTGGTAATAAGTGACATTAACTGAAATATTACGTGTACTGTGATTAGTTGAATACTTACTACATACAAACTCTTTCATAAGGATGTGACTACACACATTGAAACAGTCATTTGGAGGGGCGCGCCATATTATCGTAGTTGATCTCTACGACGTCGCGTCGTGTCGTGGTTTTTTACGACGCGCGTCGTGGATTCCCATGACACGGCGCCGTACGACGTCGTGCCGTGTTTTTGTGTCCCGGCCCTAAGTAAGAACCCTGAAGGTAATTAGGTAGTTATTGTAACTAATATAATTATCCTGCCGGTTGCGTGGAATTAATACTGCCTACTTAGAAAATACTTAAAGCAATGACCCCGTTCAGATACCTCGTCTAAATTCAATTCAATTGGGTGTTTTAATGTAACAGCAAAAACGAAGCAGATGTATTAAAATCAAACGAACGCAACGAAAACCGTAAAATACTTTGGCAAAAAAAAGTTTACCTCCAGGGCGCCTAGCATACGTCAACGAGATATCTCACTCTACATGTTTCTCGATCATTGATAGTTTGTATCTTCATCTCTATTGACCCTAGCATGAAAAAGATTTTTTCTTGCGTAGATCTATCATCGAAATAACACATTTTTATAGAGTTTTGTCGAGATAATGTCGAGATTTTGCCATTATGAGACGAGTAGTTTTTAATTATCTCGAGAGTGAGATATCTCGTTGGCGTATGCTAGGCAGGCAACCATAAAACTTCTGTTATAGACTGCAGAACTCTATTTTTGCCGTAGAGTTTTGGTGAAGTATTTTCGTATGTATCATACAAATCTTGGGTCGTAATAAATGTAGCTATTTGACCGAGCTTTGCTCGGTATTCGATAAAACACGAATACAATGACATTTTCTAAAAATGATTCCTATAAGCTAGATCGATTGATCACCCCCGAAACCCCCTATATACTAAATTTCATGAAAATTGTTCGAGCCGATTCCGAGATTCCAATTATATATATATATATATATATATATATATATATATATATATATATATATATATATATATATATATGTCGCAGGGAAAAGACGATATCAGGGATTTCACGATATCCCTAGGGATATCACGAACTCCCGGTAGATGCCGAATATTCTTGTTTGCTACGTCTTCTTACTAAAAATATCTAGTGATATGTCATTTCACTAAATTAAATCTAGTGAAATGTCAGAAACGCGGATACCGCTGAATAAAAATCGAGCCACTCATTTCTCTCGCTTGCTCTAGTTCCCACACGTGACACGGGCACTAGTGGGAGTGAAACAAATGCGTCGCTCGAGCTGGCGCGGCTCGTCTAGCCTGGAGACAGACAAACAGACTAACCCTTTGGGTACGGAACCGTAAAAACTAGGATAATCGAAGAGCTGGAGTACCTGTAGTACCTGTGCCTGTACAAGAACCTAACCAAACTAGAGATCGACATGCCACCTTTACAAAAAATATTCAACTTGGTCAGCCGCTTCATTTGACGTTAAAAATCAAAGGTCTGAAGTATCTGATGAAGAACCCTCAGTTGATTTCAACTGTATGATTCAGAGATATGGTGATGCCCCCTCAGATCTGCTATAGTTGCATTACACGTGTGATAATAATAATAATAATAACTCCCACTCTGGTTTTGATGACGGTGACCGGTTTCATTGAAACCAGGCCAAGAATAATTTTATAGTGCCCAAGTATGTGCGCAGTACACAAGAGCAATCTCTATATTCCTTTACTCGCATAACCCGGTGGGACGGAAGACTGACACGACCGGCGAGAGATCAGGCGCAGGACCGACTTTTTACATGCCCATCCGACGCATGGATCATCTAACATCTTACTTGTCAGATTCAGATGTTAGATGATCCTATCAAAGTACCCGTGTGTATACTAGAGCAAGCGAGAGAAATGCGTGGCTTGATTTTTATTCGGCGGTGTCCGCTTTTCTGACGTTTCACTAGATTTAGTTTAGTGAAATGACATATCACTAGATATTTTTAGTAAGAATACGTAACAAACAAGAATATTCGGCATCTACCGGGAGTTCGTGATATCCCTAGGGATATCGTGAAAAACCTGATAACCTCTTTTCCCTGCGACATATACAAGAATTGCTCGTTTCATCTACACTTAAGAATTCAAGCGATGTTTCCCACATTTGGACAAATCTTCTCAATTAAATAGGTACTAAGTAATTAATTACTAAGTAATATTATATTATAATTGTATATACAATTATACATGAACCTTAAAAAGCCGTGAACGAGAATAAACGAGATGTTATAAATAAACTTGCTCTTTTTGAAGGCCAAATAATGGTTTCCGATCTGACCTTTATTAAACAATATTTTACACATCATTTAAATATGACATGCTTGAATTATATGTAATTTATATACATATGGTAGATAAACTGTGGTAGGTAAACCTGCTTATTATGCTTTGGTTTAAATAAAAAAAATTAGGAACACGGTTTTTCCGTGTGATTTCAGACCATTTCAATCTCTCAGGCTTTTACTTTCTCCACTTTAATTTCTCAGGCTCTATCTGTGTAATGAATGTTACAAAAATAATGATAAACTATAGTATAGCATTGCCTGCGAAAAGTATTCGTCGCATACAAAGTTTGATCCCCTTAGGGCTAGAATTTTAATAAATATATTTTCTTCGTAGATGTCTACAATCTACATCATAAGAATAGCACGTGGGCTAAATTCAAGTTCCTAGCCCGGTGAGTGTTCATATTATCTCATCAGGTGCCCGATCTAGCTATTAAGTTGCTATTAAGGCTGCTCTCTCGAAAAAAACTTAAAAAGGTGTGCAGATGAAACAACTTTTAATCGGCATTAACAGATAAATTATATCTGAAAAAAATAATTAATAATCTACATGATATGATACGTAATTTGGTCTTGCCATATTTTTTTTATCGGTATCACATAATAAAGAAATAAAAAACCAAATCAACTCCAAATCGTGGAAATGAAACCACTTTACTCCTTCATTATTTATCAAAAGAATATATAAAAAATATCTACTGCTTTGCAATACAAAAGTTAATGATTTAGTCTGATTACTTTTTTGAAATATGTATTATTTTTATAATAATTAATTAAAAATGAGTCTCAGATCGCCAACCCTACGCGGCGAGCGTCGTAACCGCCACAGTACAAGGCGCGCTGATATGAATGTTATTTTAATGTCATTTACGTCGATATTCGCACTGACAGACAATCGACCAGCAATTTAGAAAGACGGGGCCCTTGAGCCGCTCCGGGCAAATATAGTTTCCGCCGCCCCTTACATATACAGAAAACCATTTACTTATGATGTAAGTCATGAGCTAGCTTTTTGGTAATAGAGGGAATATTTAAGTAAACTACTTAAATATTTCCACTATCCAACCTAAAGTAAGTTGGAAGACAAAATTCTCTAACTTGGGTGGTTGTTGGCTAATGGCTAGGTTGAAAAAATAAGTCAATTTTGCTGCTCTGTACTTTGCAGGCCCTATATTTGATTTACCAAGATAGATTTTCGAGCTCTAGCTCTCTAGAGCTTTTGTTACCTTTCTTGTAAAAACGAAATCGGCTGGTTCATTAGCCGATATATCTATTAATATCAATATTATAATATTAACATGTAGGATATTTTAACAAATAGTCATATAAATAGTTATACGAACAACATTTTTATTTGCGAAAAATCTCGAAAGTGGTAGTTAACAGAGATAGAAAGGATTTCAAACTTTGAGTTGATGGTCCTAAAATATGGATTGTTCTATTTGTAGGCCAATGTTAGTCTTAAATTATATAACTATCAACCTACCAATATACAAAAAAATCAGCTCGTTAGGGATCCGTTATAGGGTTCTGTAATCAACAAAACTTGGTTGAATGTTGTTCGTATTATCAAAATGAAGGTACTATCAGAGAAGTTGATTCCTATGCAGATCGGGGATCTACGTAGTTTGGTTGCGTTACGTCAAACCCAGCCGACAGATCACAATTAACATTGAATTGACATATTCGACCAGATAAAGTTGGTCTATCAACTGCATAGGAATCAATATCCTCGATGGTATTCACAAAAAAAAAATTGTTCTAGGGCTCCCGTAGTCCGTAGGTACTATAAAATTCAATATCAATGAAAATATTATGGACATTTATTATTAAAGGTTTGCGACTTTATCTCGCATTATGCAAGGGTCATGTCACGATATTGTTCTACTACAACCTCTACCCTTATCCACCTAATTATCATAAATCTTTCTAGAATTAATATTTTAACGCATAAAGTTTAGTAAATATTAAAATTTTAAAAATCCGCTGTATATCCACTTTTACGTTTTAAGAAAACTGTGGGTTCCCCGATAATAATTTTATCATAAACTACGGAGTCCGTTCAATAATAAAATATTTGTTAATATATTTACGAATGGAATTTATAATTACTTAATAAGAATACGCGATTAGCTACAATCGAAACCAAAATTTTTCGAACGCTGAGTCTACAATGATGCCTACCACCGGTTCGGGAAATAATACAGCGATTCAACCGACATACAGCGTAAGAAATTCGAAAGAGTTCAACTTTTACGAAATGCATAGAACATTTTGGTCACTAATCCATGTCATTGCATGCTGCAACTATAGGTCTACCAGGATCTCATGGCAAATTTGGATGGGAGATTTTCAAAAAATATCCTTGATCATTTTTTTTATACATTTGCATGTATCACACACAGAATCAGCCGCTATAAGGAAAAAAGGTATCAACGTTTTGCTCCGATTTCCCCAGTATTGGTAGCGTCGATTTTTTTCCCTTTTTTCCATCAGATCCTAGTAGACCTCTAGCACCTGTAAAAGCAAACATACCTGCTTTGTCCATTTTCATCAGTATCCACAACCTCCGGCAGGGAGACACTGTTTCCATTGCGAACTCTTCCGTTAATGGGGGACATGTTTATTGTTTTCACAGACTGACAGACCACTCCGGCTGATAACCAGTAAATGAGCCGACCGAGGTCTAGGCGCCGCTTTATATGCGTTGACAAAATAACATAATTCTTTATCTACAGTAAATAAGTATCACGCAATAATTTAATTGTCTCGTATTTTTCTCGATCGCTATTGTTTTGGACTTCACTTGTAATTTATTGAATGATCAATATCACGATTTATTTCTTTGGTTCACTTCTTAAAAGTAAATTAATATTGTGTATACTATGTTATAGTAACATGAAAAAACTTCCCGTTTTCTCGCTTAAATGGGGGCTTTAGAGCCGGAAAAATTATTTGAAATAGAAAAACTATGGATTGTATGTGTAGCCAGATATATTAGGTAGGTTATGAAGTATATAAGTTACAAGTTTTATTAAAATAATTAGGGAAGAAATGAGTTATTGTCCGTATGTTACAAAATGTTACTTGTTCGATTCTTCCACTCACGTCTTAGTATAATAATCTGTATAAATTATTTATACAAATTATTATACTATTATAAATTCAAACTACTAACTATTACTTATTATTTATTATTACTTATTAATACTTATTATAAATGCAAAATATTGTCTATCGTTCTGATACTTCTTCACGCCTTAGAGCCCGCGCGCACGAGCAACTTAGTTGCACGGCGATTTATTTCTCTCTTTCGAAAAAATTGCCGCCATGTCGCAGGGGTGCGCGCACGAGAGCGACAGCAACGCAACTTTTTTCCGATTTTTCTAGACAGTCATCAACATGGATATGGTCGAAACGGCTCGCTTGTTGCACTCGCAATAAAAAACCGAAGAAAGCGTCGCAAAATAGAATATTGGGTTCATCCATTATGGAGCGATCGCCTGACTCTTGGAAAATTTTATACTGTGCTTATGAAATTGAGAGCATACCCAGAAAATTATTACGTTTTCTTTAGAATGAGTGTCGGTCCAGTGTTGCCAGATGGTCTCGGCGATTTCCCCCTGAACTTATTTGATTTCCCCCCAGAAATACCCTATTTTGCCCCTATCTTGGTCGAAAACTCCTTAAATGTAGCTAAATCTAGGGGAAAAACCCGATATTTTGCCTCTATTTTGCCTCTATCTTGGTCGAAAACTCCCTAAATCTAGGGGGAAATCCCCCGATCTGGCAACACTGGGCCGGTCGGCGACTTTATTGTTGCCTGTGCGCGCACTTGCATAGAAACCAATAGGGAGGGAGACAGTTGCGTTGCAATCAAAAAAGTTGCCCAGAGTTGCGTCGCGTCGCGTCGCTACGTGCGCGCACTTTCATACTAGCTCCTAGACTTGATCAAGAGACAAATAAATCGCCGAGCAACTAAGTTGCTCGTGCGCGCAGGGCCTTAGAAGTTAGAAGCCGCTGAAATAATTTGCTTGGACTTTGATTTTTACATACTGTGGGTCTCGGAAAAAGACGTACATTTTTATCACGGAAATATGTACGTTTTCAAGATCGACTTTCAGTCATTTTTTTATAATAGGTTGAACATGCTGGACTGACTGTGATAAAAAACTGACTATATTATATAGGTAGAGAACCTTGGTCATGGACATACTCTACTTTTTGTCTGTGTCTTCTCTCTATTCTTGTATAGGTCTACCAGAATCTGATGGCAATTTTTGATAGCAGATTTTAAAAAAATATCCTTGATCATTGGATATTTTTTTATATTTTCATGTTTCACACACAAAATAAGCTGCTAAAGGAATAAAAAAGGATGAAAATGTTTTATTCCAATCACCCCGGTATTGCTAGAGTCAATTTACTATCTCACTTTTTGCCATCAGATTCTGGTAGACCTATAATTAGCTATTGCAACTTATGTCAAGCCAGTCAATCTTACACCAAAAAGAGATATTAGATGCTGCATTTTTGTTGTAAGCTGTGAGAATGTAGCTTGATAGCTACTATCAGAGTGAGGGCGTATACGCTTGACTACAAACTGTTTTTAGTTATTGGGGGTTCTTATCAGAAATTAGGGCTAAGATAACGTTGACTGAGGTTCTGACCTTGCTTAATGCTTTTGACTTTACCGACTTCGAATAAATCGTGTATATATGATAAGGTCTTTCCAAAATATTTTTAAGTACTTTAAAACAATTTTTTTTTTTGGTAGGAGTAGACCCAAGAAAAGATGGCGTGACGAACTAGATTACTAGAAACTATTGATACAGAGCACTGAGTGGCCAAATACAGCATATAGGTACTTACATAATATGATATCGAGACATTTTATTTAAGTAAGGTGAAGGGGGCAAAGTGCGCCTACCGGACAAGACTGACAATATACTAGTAATGACATCTTACATCGATGTAGGAAACTAAAACATAGCTCTGGGTAAAAGCCACAGATGGGTCTTTAATTGTTAACTCGAAATATGCGCCATCATTTTTTTCTGTCTTTGAAAGTGGTAAACAGAGTTGACCTCGTGAAAGTGATCGTTAAAAATCTCAAAATAAATATGATATGTAAATAATTAAAAATCGAAAATATAATATGTAAATAATTAAAACATTTTATTTTTAGGCTTTGACTTTATTTCAGCTGTAACTAGTCAACTTTATAAAATTATAGAAGATAAAAATTTCTATCCTCAAATTTGGCAAGTCGGCTAAGTGCGCCCTATCATTGAGTATATGGCGCACTTCCCCGAAATACAGCGGTTGTAAACATTTTAAAACGTGGCATTTTTAACTCTCTTAGGAATATCCTTATAAAAGACGTGGCGTCTCCACTTATTTAGTTTTGAAGTTAACTAGCTTAGGTTTGACAAATAAACATGTATTAAAAAATAAAATAAGTACTACAAAAGAACACTAAGTACCTACTAATGTGCTTTCGTATAAATAAATTTTAAATTAGCGGTGACGTATTTCTTTTTATTGCTATTCCTCAGAAAGTTCTTCAAAAGTTAGTTTTTTGCCTTAGATCTGATTAAAGCCTACTTGTTGTTACTGTCATACTTATCATAGCGAGGATAAAGTTGAACAGAAAAAAATGTTTACAACTCCTGATTTACAAATATATGGCGCACTTTCCCGCAAATTCGTTTTTTTTTTCTGTAGATACTATAAGGATGAGATAGTAAAAAAACAAAAATTTATGCGTGTTATTGTTTCTGCTCTGCTATAAAAATATGTTTTATTTATTAATCTAATGCTTTGAAAATACGTTTTAACTCCACCAGGCGCACTTCCCCGTTTTTTGTTTGTGATTTCGTGCAAAAATTTCTTTATTTTATTGCTGGATTTCATTGACATGACATGGATCGTATTCTCAAAATATCACAGATTCTTAAATAATTAAATTTATAATTATTGGTGAACTCTTACAGAAGTTTATTTTGCATAGAAGTCATCTATAAAAAAAGTATGGCGCACTTCGCCCCCCTCACCTTATTTATTATTCGGTAACATTTGACACTAACAATATTTTAATTTTTTGAATAATATGTATCGAACTTTTACTACTAAATCCACCAATAAGTTATATTACATTCGATATCATTATATAAATTCTTCAATTGTTATACGGGAAGTAGTTGTTGTATTTTTAATAGGACGTGCAAGAATTATTATAAGTACTGAGTACCTTCAAATAATACCGCTAATAACAACAATCTTTCGTCAAGTAGATCGTGATAAAGTTACGGCTTGAGACTCTGAGAGTCAACATATTACATGATAATTATATACGTCATATTATAATAAATTTTGTTATTTCCTTTTATTGTGAATTATGTGATTAACTTCAATATGAAGTTACTGTATAGCTAATTAGGCACCCGGTTAAGGGTGTACGTTGAAGTACCACTGTCCAATCAACTGGCCATCAACACTCTAAAAACGTACAGCGCAGTAGGAGCAGCACTGAAATTTTCATTTTTTTTTTACTTTTTTATGGAAAAAATCACGACGCTGGGGCGCTTGTCATGCAAATCACAAAAAATGTCGTTTCTGCGCTGTTATTTTTACACTGTACTCTATACAGGGTGCAATTAAACCTTCCGGTCAAGTTTCGATATAATTGATCCTTGTTAAAAATAAAAATATACATATTTTTTCTTTTATAATCACTCACTACTAAAATGTTGAGAAATAACTTCCTAAAGTTTTCCTAAAAAACACTACAATTAATGGACACCACGCGTCGCCGGCGCGTGGCTCCCGCGTCCATCTGGCGTTATTCCCCGCGTCGCCCCCGCTCTACCCATCGTCGCGAAGTGACCATTCTGCAACGATTTTAAGTGGGATAAAATATGTTGTAAAAAAATAAGACCCTATTTTTTTGGTTAAATGGGCTCTCATAATGATACCTATAAAAATTTGGCCGGTAAGTTTAAATGCACGAGTAGGTATTGAAGTCTTCTAAACGGGTCGCCCGTTTAGAAGACTTCCCATTTTTCAACTTAACGAAATACATACATGGCTGGCTACCGTCCAAAAGGAGGTGTGTACGTTTTTGGAGTGTTGATGGCCAGTAATTGATCGGACAGTGGACGTGACTTCAACGCACAACCATCAGGGTGCCTTTGTCGAAGTAAAAGTAGCAAGTTCACGAATCACGGCACATACGTGGATAGCCTTGGGATGTGCTTGTAGAGCCGGCTGTACACATTGGGCCAACGCATTAGGCAAGCGCATTGGTCCAACGCGTATACACGTAAAATTATAGTACGTACTAGATGACGCCCGCAACTCCGTTGCGCCAAAATTCGCTTATCGCGCGGGAACCGTACATTTTTCCGGGACAAAAAGTATCCTATGTTCTTTCCCGGGACTCAAAGTATCTCCATTCCAAATGTCAGCAAAATCGGTTCAGCGGTTTGGGCGTGAAGAGGTAACAGACGGACAGACAGACAGATAGACAGACAGACAGACACACTTTCGCATTTATAATATTAGTATGGATATGGATTGTCGCTCCCAACTTGTAGCCAAGTAGGACTCTACACGTTGGCCCAACGCGCTGGCTCAATGCGTTGGCCCAATATGTACTGTATGGCTTTAAAGTGTTATTTTTAGAACACGCTTTTTTCACTACCCCCATTCCCCCTAGGTGAATGGTATTTCCGAAGCATATATTATATATAATTTAGTTAACGAAGAAATTTACAACTAAAATATTTTTATGCAACGTTTCCTAGATTACAATGGGTACGTTATAAATAACAAGGCCCTCTTATAATTATTTCTTTACTCTTTATGCCGTTAACCAGCTAAGACCTAAGTACTAATTTTATGAAGTACTAAGCAGAAACTAGATAGAATATTATAATTTATAGCTAATTGAACAAATGATACCTTAGTGGCTATTATTGTCATATGCTAACCACATAGTTTAAAATTTAAATATGTAGCAGCTAGGACTGCTAGGAGCTTTCGGTTGAACTTGGCGCCATCAAAGTTCTACTGCCTCAAGCATAATAATAACAATCATAATTCATAATAGTTTTCTGTGAAACTATACCTCCATATGTGTCTGCAACTTCGCTCTTATATAAGGTTGCCATCACCTACATTGCCATCGCCGGTCAGGCAGGACACATCCTCTTAAACTGTTAATGTTACGATGTACGTCTCTCCAATTTTTGCTTTTCCAACAAGAATTTGTAAAAATCTGATTAACTCAAAGTACGTGCAAGAAACCGTGTGTATGCTTAACGTGTTTTTATCTTTCGTTTATTGCTGCATAAGTCATGATTAAAAAGTTAAGAGTCCGTATACGAAATTTTGCCGATGAATACGAAATTGCAAATCGCTACAGAAATATTATTAGGTTTTTTCCCCTTATTAGACTTAAAAAATATGTATTAATTATTAGATTTAAAATATATTTAAGCGCGGAAAGCCGACTCGAACCTTGCGGCGAGTAATATAATGTGAGATTTAGGTTGTTTTGAATCGTGTTTTTTGGCACAATTTTTTTTCTTTTTTCTCAAATTGGATAGATTTTTTTTTAATTAATTTTAATTAAAATTATTTCTGTCGTTTTCTTTTTATGAATTACAGCTCCAAGCTGCCGAAATTAACAGCAATTCTTTGCCCATTTTCTCTAAAATTTTGCCGAGTTACATATTTTTTTACTCAACTATTTCATATCAAAGTGGTAAAAAGTAATTCCAATATTTTATAGATGACTTTCTCAACAGTACATTGTATTTTTTTCATACCGTTAAGACGTCAATACAATCCATAAACAGGTGATATTCTAAACCTTTTACAGCAAAAATCACAAAACTGTCGCGGGTTTGAGTTGGATTGCAACCCTACTCTTACAGAAAATTCGGTCGGACATAGTACTTACCCCTTTTTTCGTGATGTAAGTACTCGTAAGTATCCTATAATATGTGTTTTCCGGGAGTTAAAATACCTCCAAAACAAATATTAACTATATCGGTTTACTACGAAAAGGTGCTTTAAGCTTGATGTAGGTAAACTAAGATGTCAAACTGATAATGCAGGATATTAGGTAATTAATTTTTATTATTGGTAGATAATACCCATCTTTTTCGTCGGGAGTTAATTATAAAGTGTAAACATAATATTAATATTAAGAATAAGTAAATGCGAAGTAATAAACGGCGTCGCTTCATTAGATTGTCACAATAATTAATCTTTACATCGTTTCAACTTATTGCTATTAGTAGTGATAAGGCTATAGAATATTTATCTTGCATCTCAACATTAATATTTTTATTTTTCTTTTTAATTTTTTTTTTTAAATCTGTAAATCTGAAATGCTATTCTTTGATAAGTTATCTATTGTCTAGTTTTAATTTTTAGTAGCTATATTGTCTATAAAATATGCATAATATGCTCAAATGGTTTAACATAATAGTACCTACTCCTACAAAATTCGATAGGTCCGCAATCCGTTCTAATAATATTATAACGAGAAAGTGTGTCTGTCTGTTTGCCTGTCTGTTACTCCTTCATGAAAAAACCGTTGAATCGATTTTGCTGAAATTTGCTATGGGATACTTTGAGTCTAGAAAAAGTACATATTATGATACTTTTATTCCCTAAAAATGTTAAGTTCCCGCTGGATAAACCGATTTTAACTGATGTCATCTAGATTAAAAATAAGGCCGCGTTTCCAATGATGCGGAACGGGCCGGAGAGCTTAGCGGTGTCGAATTGACCAATCACCATTCTCAAAATCTCCGCTCCGCTTCCTCTGGAATAGCACGATTGGTCAATTCGGGCACCGCTAAGCTCCTCTCCGCTCCGCTCCGCGTCAGTGGAAACGCACTCAAAGTCTAGTTATCAAGACATATTGTGTTTCGTAGCAAGGAAAGCTGCATTTTCCGCTCACATAATATTATAATATAGTATATACCAATGCCATTCATACGTTAAAGGAGATGATTTTACGTCGGTAATAAAATTAACATAACTAACTAACCTAACCTAACTATAAACTTGCCAGGAATTATCTAAGGAGGGTTCCGTTTTTTTATTACAGAAGAAAAAAAAGTAAATAGTTTTTACCTACGAATAATAAAAACTAAGGAAACTAATCCCATACTTCAACCGTTTTGCGGATTTGGTTCTTTTTCGCACACTAAAATATGACAATAGCTGCGTAACACTATACTGTACTCGGCAAAACATGGCGGTAGCGGTCATTGACTCCTTGTCAAAAACTTGTCATTATCTATACAAAGCCGCGATTGACAACATCTGACACTTCATTGTCAATCGCGGTTTTTTAAAAGAAAATGACAGGTTTTTGACAGGGAGTCAATGACCGCTATCGCCATGTTTCGCCGAGTGCAGTATAGTTCATTCAAATTTAGGAAATAAAGCGTCTCCCAGACAGACGCGGCCTGCGGTGGCGGTGGCGCGGGCGGTAGCGGTCAGTTGGATGACTTGGCCGCGTGGCCGCGTGTGTCTGTGTCGTTCCTAGAACTCTTAAGTCTTAAGTCTTAAGTTTTTAATAACCTTTGACGCCCGGTATGATACACCATTTATTTGCTATTCCGAGTATGCTTGCAACGGTACTTACTCCGATTCGTCACTTTATTTGAAGTCAAAATACTAGATCCATTCTATATGATGTAGTTTCAAGAACACACCAGAGTTGAACTTATTAATCTGTCTATTGTGGTAGTGGTAGTATAGAACAGAAAGAAAATGTAAAGGTTGTGTATCAACTACCTAACCCTAAAATTATGCAAAAGAAAATAACTTCCCCATTTAATCCTATAAAGCCAGTTATACACGAGCCATCCAACATTTGAAATGTTGCGTTCAAGTCCAAATTTGATGTTGCAATTGTTGCAAAGCCTCCACCACTTGTCCCCGATTCTAATTTGTATGCAATATTAATGCACCTTCGTAACTTGTTTGGTTTCCCCATCAAACTGCAAAATGGTATTCTCGTGAACACCAACCAAACATCAAGCATGTCTTTATTTGTCCATTATTATTTTTAACAAAAAATTAAAACCGACTTCCAAGGTAAAAACAATATTAATAGCATCCTTATAATATGAACTAAAAAGTATTAAATAATTTTTCCTATCTAATATGTACCTTTTCCCGAATTCGGCTAAACCTCAACTATTTCTGTACTCAATCTTCATCATTTTGAAGTCGGTACCAGATATAGCTGAATCTTTATTTCTCTGACAGAAAATTTGAAACTTTTGGAACTGGCACTCACACCAAGTGAGCAGTGAGCATTGAATTGACAACATAAATCATAATAGTGAGTGCTAGTCGACCTCGTATAATTGTTATTAAGTTGACCTCCGTCATAGTCCGCGAATTTATAAGTGGTCGTCGGTGGTACTGCGTATATTCTACGTATCTTATTACAATTTGTTAAGACTGTTAAGAGTCATCATACGGCATACCCCAAGGCCCAAATATCAGGTAGATAGATAAATTTAAACAATACATTTTAAAAAATCTAAGTGAACACGTGCTGCAAATTTTGCAGTGCAAAAAACTCGCAGCGCGGCATGCCGCATGCCCTGACATTCCGGTTATAACTTGAATACGGTGTTTATAAACGCGCCGCGCGGCGCGCGGCGGCGCGCTGCGGCGCCGTTGCCTCTGCGGTGCCGACGGCCGTGTATATTAAACAGCCTATAATAATTGGTGTTGTTATGTACATAATTATAATATTGTATCCATACCTATGCCTTGTACTATTATCTATTTTGTGCCATGAGACATTGGTGACCTTAACACGACGTGGTAATGATGATGATGATGAATTTGAATTGCATGGTAGCATATGCTTTCTGTTCTTAAAACAACGCCGAAACTTCCAAATGTGTATCTATAAAGAGTCAGGAGTTCTCTCAGCATCTTCGAAACCATGGTATACCTTGACCCAATATTTGACTTTTTGGTAGCATATTCTTAGTACACTTCACATAAAACCAAAATCACCATGTGTTTCCATATAAATTTCGAGGAGTTCCCTCGATTACTCCTGGATCCCATCATCAAGTCACCACTTTTGTGAACATGGTACCAAATTGGAGTGAAACCTAATACAACGAAATAAAAATTTCGAAAATCGGTTCACAAACGGCGGAGTAATCGTTGAACATACAAAAAAAAATCCACAGCCGAACATATAACCTCCTCGTTTTTTGGAAGTCGGTTAAAAGTCAGTCATGTCGTTTTTCCACATATATTAGATACTTTATGCTGTTTTGTTCTAAGCGTAGTGGAACGAACAAGAACCGAAGCTACATTATTTTTATTTGTTTGTAGTGCGTGGCAAGCAGCCAAAGGGACGGCTCGTGTATATCAAGCTTAAGGCACAGATGTGACTGATTGCCTTTGAACCGATTTGAATAATTCATACGTGAGGGTTGTAGTAAGTCAACATCATTGTTACTCGGTATCTCATGCAGCCATGATGTGGATATTGTTCGTAACTATTTTTATAGTCCTCCTGACTTACTGGAGTTTTAAGAAACCTAAAAATTATCCCCCCGGTAAGTATGTAATATTTACACATAAATAATAATTTCAGTTAAATTCTACTAATGCCTGAATTTCTGAACTTTAGAAGCCTGAAAATCAGAGGACACTGAAAACTTGATAACTTTTAGATTTTAACTTTTCTGTTTGTATTAACATGCATCAATGTGAATCTCGCTGCAAGGTTGCGGGCAACATCTAGTGTATGTTTAGGTTGTACTCAAAGATATTTAATTAAGTATTATTTTAATTTTATGAAGATTTTTACGTTTTCAAACTTTGAAACTCTTCTAGCCCCATAAGAGCACCGCGCCGGTGATCGCCACAACAATAGAATACAATAGCATTTCCAAGAATCCGCGATCGAAGGATTAATATTAATAAAGTTAAGTAGACATTAACGGCCACAATCAGAGGCATACTTAATTTAATGAAGAGTTTGGTAGATAATAATGGGGCTTATGTCAAAATTTTGAATTCATTACATTTAATAAATGTTCCACTCTAAGTACGGAGGAATGTGTGAAGACTGAAGGCATATTTTTTTTTCTTTAGATTTAAAGAAAATACCACAACTTTGTTCTCAGGTCCCATATCACTACCTGTCTTTGGAAACCTCCTGTCGGTGTGGATAGCTCTAAAGACATATAAACTGCACCATGTCGTGTGGAAGAAGTGGTCGGAGAAGTATGGTAACATCATGGGGCTGAAGCTTGGCGTCCTAGACGTGGTGGTCGTCACCGGGAAAGACCTCATCATTGAAGTCTCCAATAGAGAAGAGTTCGATGGAAGACCAGACGGACTTGCATTCTTGATGCGGTCTTTCGAGAAGAAACTTGGTAAGTTTTTAGATGAAGGGTTTTATTGGTTTTGAAATTTTGTATTGAGGTTATAAATTACGTTTTACAGCTAACGACAAAGTGTTTAAAAATTAAGAACTTCTTATTCGAGCTGACTTTCTTAATGCTCGGTAAAAAAACCACGACATAACCGAAAATTAAGTCTACTCTATACCAATTACTCGTACTATTTATTATTCATTTATAACCTACGCTCTTCGAAATGAAGTGTGTATATCTGCTTCGTATTTATGACTAAATTAATTTTAAAGAAGTGTAAATATACTTTGGAGCTTGGGAAAGGATTATGCTTAGTTTCTATCTTGGAAAATTTACGGCTTCCCCGCCATAATGAAATCGCTACGCATTGAAGTTATGGGCCACATCTAGTCTGGTTGTTCTATGGTTGTTTAATAAATAAGTAATCAGCTTTCCCTAACGACGATTTTTAAATACGAAAACTGAGCAACTACATTTATTATATTATCTATCTTCTATTAATTCAATAAACATTCACAGGTCTAGTGTTCTCTGACGGTAAGATTTGGAACAAGTCCCGGAAGACTGTGGTGAAATGTCTGAGGAACTTCGGTTTCGGATCCCGGTCCATGGAGTACCAGATCATAGAGGAGTGTAACGCGCTCGTGGACTACTTGGTGGAAACCGCCGGACAACCCATCAAGGCCAACCACATGTTCAACGTGCCCATCATCAATATTCTCTGGAAGCTGGTGGCTGGAAAACGGTATGTACAGTTCGTAGCGTAGAGTTTCTATAAAAGTTTTTATATCCAACTATATACTGTACTCGGCGAACCATGGTGGTAGCGGTCATTGACTCCCTGTCAAAAACTTGTCATTTTCTATATAAACCGCGTTTGACAATGAAGTGTCAGAAGTTGTCAATCGTGACTTTGTATAGAAAATGACAAGTTTTTGACAGGGAGTCAATGACCGCTACCGCCATGTTTCGCCGAGTACAGTATAAATGACGCTCGCAACTCTGTGCGCCTAAATTAGTTTATCGCGCGGAAACCGTACATTTTTTCGGGATAAAAGTATCCTATAGATATTAGTATAAATTTCATTGCTTTAATAACATTTTAAAACCCTTAAAATACCCCTACGCATAACAAAGCTTGCATGCAAAGAAAAACAGCCGTCGCAACTGATGTTTTACTATTTCATTATTTATTTTTAACTAGCTGTCCCGGTGAACTTCGTGTCACTTTAAAACCTTCTCTGGACTTCTACGAATATTTTAAGACTAAAATCAGCCCAATCCGTTTTCGAGTTTTAGCGCGACTAACACATTTGAAAATCCATTTTTCTATACAAGAAGATATAGATATTTTACCTGACGATGCAAACCTTTGTATGATTGCTTTATGCATTTTCTGGCTGTCTATGTTGGATCGTAGAAATTGTGAACCGTAGCGCCTAAACTACAAACCGATTTTTAAAGAGGTGTAACTTGTTGTATAATGTAATAATTTGCCTCAAGTAAGAATCATAGGCATGATAATAATGATTGATGATTAAACAGATCCATAAAAAATAGTGTGAATATGCATGCATACTATAAATGACTATACTAGTCGTAGTAAATACCATTATGCTGATTAAAGCAAGCTCTAAATAAAGGAATTCCCTTTTCTTAGTACGAAGTCTAGAATACTAGACGGATTGCAATAATTATAACCACATATGGGCGTCAGCTGCACTTCTCAAGACCATACTCCCATACTAATATTATAAATTCAAAAGTGTGTCTGTCTGTCTATCTGTTACCTCTTCACGCGAAATCGCTGAACCGATTTTGCTGAAATTTGGTATGGAGATACTTTGAGTCCCGGGAAAGGACATGGGATGATTTTTATCCCTAAAAATGTACGGTTCCCGCGAGATTAACAAGTTTTGGCGCAACGGAGTTTGGGCGTGAAGAGGTAACAGACAGATAGACACACTTACACATTTATAATATTAGTATGGATTGCTTTGCTTGTATTTCATAACACTAACCATATTGAAAGAAAATGTCGTAGAGCCATTCGTGCCAAAGGTCTACGAGAATTGTTACATTGATCGTTTGAGTGCAAACTCAAAGTTTATTGTTAAAATCTGCTTTATACAGGGTGTAATAAACTAATACTTTAGGTTTTGTACTGTGTTTGTGTCCCTATAGAATTCACTATAAAAGTAGCAGCGCTGAAAAGTTTTTTTAATGCAATTTATTTGCCCATAGAAAAGTAAAAAAAAATATTCCTCTTTCAACGCTGCTATTTTCACATCGAACTCTATAAAAGGACCCCACCCAAAAGTATTATCTCTTAGTTTTGTTACATCCTGTATATAGTAGAGTTATTTCAAAATTATCATTATTCAACAGCCGTGCTCTTAAAATAATCCGAAATCCATAACTTGAAAATAATCCTAATAAAGATCATGTTTTTTATACGAAATTATAAAGTTATATTAAAGTAATACTGTAGTAATATAATGTTATAAGATGTCCTCGTGGTTAGGTACCTCTTGTAGTAACGTCATGACATAAGCTGTATAGCATCAATACTCAAAATTAGTCACTATTGGTACACCACGCCTTGACTATTTTAAAATATATTTTTTCTTAGCTACGACATAAAGGACGAGAGGCTGGAACAACTATGTACCCTGGTGTACCGCTCCTTCAAGACCAACAACATGAGTGGAGGGCCGCTCAGCTCCCTGCCCTTCCTGCGATACGTCATACCCGATATCATCGGGTACACTGAGGCCAAGATGATACATAGGGAGCTAAATGCTTTCTTCTCGGTACGTATTTCACCCTCCTATTTGAGCTTTTAAATTCTAGCCGTCACCAAAGCCGCCGGCCCGGCGCGGCGGCACGAACCTGGCCGATTACTGATTAGTGCTATAGATATAATTAAATCCATACTACGAGTATATACTTTACTATTACTAAATGTGTTACTATCTATATCCATATTAATATTATAAATGCGAAAGTGTGTCTGTCTGTCTGTTACCTCTTCACGCCCAAACCACTAAACCCATTTTGATGTTTGGTACCTATGTAGAAACTTTGAGTCCCGGGAAAGGACATAGGATAGATTTATCCCAAAATGTACAGTTTCCGCGAGATTTGCGAATTTTGGCGCAACGAAGTTACGGGCGTCATCTAGTAGGGGAAGTACGGACAAAATGACAAGGTGTTGATGTTTTTCAATCATATTTTTTTATTTAATGACATTATAAGTAATCTCAACGGTTTAACGTTATCTTAGGTTCATTGACTATTAGTAATACAGTATTTTAATTAAGTAGGAACTATAATAAAACATACAAAAAGAAAAAATATAACTAATCACAAAAACCATTTTGTCCATATAGTATGGACAAAATGACATACACATTTTAAAGAACCACAATAATTAAATCGTTTGAGATTCTTTCTAATCCTTACAGTTACAATTCAAGATTTTGTTCATACTGAATGCATAATCTAATCTTCTAAGCGTCGCCTGAGAAACCAATTAATGTTTTTGCTGCCAATTCACATCCCATTTTTGACCGAATTCCAAAAAGGAGGAGGTAATACGTTCGGCTGTATCTTTTTTTTTTGTATGTTCAACTATTACTCAGCCGCTTGTGGTCCGATTTTCAAAATTGTTTTTTGTGTTGTATAGGGTTTAACTCGAATTTGGTACTATGTTTACAAAAGTGGTGATCTGATGATGGGATCCTTGAGGAATCGAGGGGACTCCTTGAAATTTATATGGAAACATATGGTGATTTCAATTTTTTCTGAAGCATTCGAGATAAATGCTACCAAAAAGTGAGACTTCGCACCAGGTTATACCCTGGATCCGAAGGTCCCGAACAGAACTTTTGAATGCTTATAGGTACGGGTTCGAGGATTTCGGCGTTATTTAAAGAACTGAAAGCATAAGCCAACACATCAATTTGATTGATCATCATCATCACAACCATAATTATACCATAGGTCATCACACTATGACCCAATTATCGGTACTTTTCGTGATATTTTGCATCGAAGCATATGTTTTTGATGATGATTTCGCTGTTTGTAGACCGATTTTCAAAATTCTCGTGTTGTTGTATAGTATATAATCTTAATTTTGTATAACAATTATGAAAGTGGTGAGCTGATGATGGGATCTATGAGCAATCGAGGGAAATCCTTGAAATTTATCAAAACACTCATAGTGGTTAAAATGTTGTTTCTAGTAAGTCAAACATATGTCACGAATAAGAGAACTTTTATACGAAGGTGTCTCTTGGTCCAAAGGCACTAAACAGAACTCCTGAACCTTTAAAGATAAAAGTTTGGAAATTGCAGCATCGCTTAGGTAACTGCAAGCATTTACCACAATTTCGCTTACAATAACATAATGTGAATAGTCAATAGTTAACATTCGTATTGGTTATTTACGCATAAAGCCTGATTTCGTAGATAACTAAAAAGAGTGAAATTATTATTTTTAACAAAAAAATTAAAACCGACTTCCAAGGTAAAAACAATAGTTATATGAACTAAAAAGTATTAAATAACTCTTACTCTTTGATAGTGCCTTTTTCAAAATTCGTCAAAATCTCAACTTTTTCTGTACATACTACAAATGACAGCAATTAATGTAACAAATGACAGCAACTAACTCGCCAGAAAACAGGAGAAAACTATCTGATAAATAAACTTTTGAAGGCGAGAAACACGTTTGATCTGCTTACTTCGGCGCAACTGTGAGAATGGCGCTGAAAGTCTGGCAGGATTGTTAATATGACTACCGTCACGTGATACAATCGCGGAAATGTGTCTAAAACCCCCCAATTTTGAAATAAGGGCACTATGTCATTTTGTCCGTACATATGTCATTTTGTACGTATTTCCCTTACTTATTACTTAACAATCATTATAATTCTACCCACACTCTTGATAGCATCTTTATTCTATAAGCCATATTAACCGATTTAGGTCATACTGTGGGGTTTTTTAAGCTTAATGAATTTGCAATAATTATGGCCTAAGGTTTCTTCTCAAACAGCTTGAGATTTATAATGCTGGTAGAGTGACAAAGCACTTTTACCTGTAAATCTTGCATAACTTGAAAAGTGTGTGATTTATTTTAATTAACTTTTCTTTTTTAGCGCTGTGCTTGCACTTGCAAGTCATGCAAGACTTGCAAGACGCTTTTAATAATGTAACTATACTATAATAAAATTATGAGACACAGAATTTTATACGAATTAACAATTTGCACTAAGTTTTGTGCTTTGATTCGCTGTTTGGATTTTAGCTATACTTGGTACAACTAATATATATTCTGTGGCTATACTCGATACGTGGCCTCCAGAAGTGAGTAAGCTTGATTTACAAAAGGGTTTTCTTTGCAGGAGATAATCGCGGAACACAAAGCTACTGTCGACCCCAAGAACCCGAGAGACGTCATTGACATACTTTTGATTGACATGATGCAGAATAAGGAGATTTGTGAGTTTTTCACGTCATGTTTTTGGAAGTCGGTTAAGAAGCGTTTCAATAAGGCCAATCGCACGAATCGAAATTAAGGGCTATTTAAGTTAAGTCATAATTTAATTTTTATTAATAACTTTGTCAGAAAATATATTATGGTCATATAATACGTCCACGATAATATGTTTAATATTATCATGGACGTATTATATCATTACTTTCACATATGCACCGTTTTTATCAGGAGTTTAACTGTCCATCAGAGTTTTTAATTATAATTGGTTTATGTTATGATCTTAGTAACCAAAGTTGTATAGAAGGGATAACCTCAAAAAGTTAGTATAAAATACAGTCTCAGAGTGCGGCCGTCAGTAGCTAGGCTCCTTTTGTTTTTTGGATTGTCACAGTCACAGCCCACAGGCTACACGGTCGAATTCTCATCAATCTGATCCATCAATCTTATTGACGGAATATTAATGGTTATAAAAAGTTCTGAATATTAACGTGTAAATTTGACCGTGTAACCGGTGACTAAGTCACCGGTTACACGGTCAAATTTTCATTAATCTGATCCATCAATCTGATTGACGGAATATTGACGGTTATAAAAATTTCATATTAAAAATACGATCAATCCATCAATCCGTGACGTACACGATCAAATTTTCGTCAATCCGCACCAGATTGTTGGATCAGATTGATGAAAATTTGGCCGTGTAACCGGTGACTAAAAATACGATCAATCCATCAATCCGAGTCGTACACGATCAAATTTTCGTCAATCCGTACCGGATTAATGGATCAGATTGATGAAAAATTGACCGTGTAGCCGGTGACATAGGGTTTACTTTGCCATAGACTATTATTATATAGCTTGATCTAACTTAGTTAAAAAAAATAAACCTATCGTTTTTTTTCATAGTCACGATGGAAGAACTCCACGTCATAATGTTGGACCTGCTGGAAGCCGGTGTGGAGACAGTCAACAACACGACGGTGTTCATGCTCATACACCTACTCCTCAATCCGGACGTCCAGGCAAAGTTACAGAAGGAGATCGACGCTGAAGTCGGCACGAGAAAACCCATCCTGGACGACCGATCAAGGTTCTATTCTTTATTCTAAATTTTAATTTGTAAATTTGAACCTTTCGGTTCCATTATTAATTCTTATTTTGAATTTCATATTTTGAACAATCGAAATATAAAACAGTACTATAATATTAATTATTATAACTCGCATACCAACGCATTCGAGACGACAGATCAAGGTTCCATTCTTTATTCTGAATTTGAATTTGATATTATGAACTATAAATTTAAGTAAAAAAATTTAGAAAGTAACAAAAAATATCACTACTACAAGTTTATTATTGCTTGTATTGGTTCATCGTGATTCGTGGACCACGTCAGAGAAAGAGAGAGACCGCATAAAAAGCGTAATAGTAATAGTGATTACTGATTACTAATCCATTCTAATATTATAAATGCGAAAGTATGTCTGTCCGTCTGTCCGTCCGTCCGTCCGTCCGTCCGTCCGTCCGTCCGTCCGTCCGTCCGTCCGTCCGTCCGTCTGTCTGTCTGTCTGTCTGTCTGTCTGAAATTTGGCATGGAGCTCATTTGAGTTCCGGGAATGGACATAGATTATAGAATACTTTTTAGCAGCCCCAAAAATTGTACGGTTCCCGCACAATAAACGAATTTGACGGAGTTGCGGGCGTCATCTAGTTATAAATATTCAATAAGGGAGATCGCAGACTCAGACTGACACTTTTTGTGTGATCGAGTCAGTAAAACCAATGCATATTGCATATATTACAACACAATAGTGTGTTTTTATTCTTGCATATTCTATAGACAATAATAATTAATTATTCTACTCGCGATTAAATCATTACGTTAATAATGGACCTATTTATGCATACCGGACTCAACTCACACGATAACAGTTCTGAGAAAAAGCAGTTTTTATTAAAATTGTGTATTCTTTAAAACTGATTATTATTTTAAGTAAAGTTAATTTACAATAGTATATTTGGTAATTTATTCTATGCGTACAAACATAAATATTTTAAAAATTACTACTATTTCCAACAAAAATTAAACAAAAACAGGAGGGTTCCTTTTAGAAAAACTATATTAGTGTGGGATACATATAATCCAAAGCGAACCATCTCTTTAGATTTATTACACAAGTCAACAGGATTTTCGTGCATGAGATCTGTGCACCCGATTTGGATGTCTAACATCTAATTAGTTATAGAAACAACGATTTTAACTTACAAAATTTGCTTTTAAATAAACTGAGGCCTCATGAACTTTCAAATTTTGAAGAAAACCGGCATTTTTTTCTTTCGGTTATGTAGTAATAGAATGAAATATATATTCATTATTTTTTTAGTTTATATGCTTATATTCCCAAAAAAAAGATTGAAATGAAAAAAATATGTAATTTAGATTCAAAACTTAATATTTTTTTGTATCTAGGTGAGCATATCCTAAATATATCTTGTTGTATGCTTCGGCAGTAAGTACCTACCTGATATAATGTGGCGCTCCTACTTTTTTCTGGTTTTTACAAGGACGTTTAAAACTAGATGATGCCTGCAACTCCGTTTCGCCAAACTCGTTTATCGTGCGGGAACCGTACATTTTCCGGGATGAATTGTCCTTTTCCGGTACTCAAAGTATCTGCATACCAAATTTCAGCAAAATCGGTTCAGTGGTTTGGGCGTGAAGAGATATCAAACAGACAGACAGATAGACAGACAGACGGACAGACAGACAGACAGACAGACACACTTTCGCATTAGTAGTTCAAGCAATGTTGCAAAAATCTTAATGTAAAAAATAATAATACTATAACAAAAAAAAAAATAGTAATGGAGTATCTTACATTGCCATTTTACAAAATAATGAGCCATAATCGAACCTTCATTGTCCATTAAATGCAAATAATGTGTAATGTAAAATTTGTCCATTACATTATTGTAATAGACAAATTTCACATTATTCATTTAAAAGTATTGTAAGTATAGTAGAAGATTCGTCCTTGAAGTTTTGATGTCTCCGATTTAGTCCAGATTCGGGGAGGGGGTAGCCGAGGTATTGCCTTTGAGGTTGGAAGAAACCCCGTTCCTCTAGGCCTATTGGGAGCGGAGTTATGGCTACTTTTGTAAGACATTTGACAGTTGCCGAGCTGTCAATGTCAAAGTTTGAATGCTTGTAACTCGGCAACTATTTGTCCTGGATATGGGGTTCTTCGGCTTATTCTTCCTGGATTTTTCTCCTCTATTCGATCCTGGCTTCAGAATTGAGACAAAATTTGATGTCTCCGATTTAGTTCAAATTCGGCTAGGGGGTAGCCGAAGTGTTACCTTTGATGTTAGAAGAAACCCCGTTCCTCTAGGTCTATTGGGAGCGGAGTTATGGCCGCTTTTGTTCGACGTTTGACAGTTACCGAGCTGTCAATGTCAAACTTTGGGTGCTTATAGCTCGGCAACTGTTTGTCCTGGATATGGGGTTCTTCTGCTTGTTCTTCCTGGATTTTCCCCCTCTATACGATCGTGTCGTAACGGTCGTGTGTGCGCAATACACACGACCACTCTGGTTTCAATGAAACCAGGCCAGTTACGCAGGAGTAATTTTATAGTGCCCAAGTGTGTGCGCAATACACAAGAGCACTTTGGTTTTTTTTTTTAATGAAATAAGGGGGCAAACGAGCAAACGGGTCACCTGATGGAAAGCAACTTCCGTCGCCCATGGACACTCGCAGCATCAGAAGAGCTGCAGGTGCGTTGCCGGCCTTTTAAGATGGAATAGGGTAATAGGAGAGGGTAGGGATGGGAAGGGAAGGGAATAGGGGAGGAAAGGGAATAGGGTAGGGGATTGGGCATCCGGTTTCACGCCGGTTTTCTGTGAGAATGTGGTATTTCTCCGGTCGAGCAGGCCCATTCGTGCCGAAGCTCTCCCACGTATGAGTTTCAATAAAACCGGGCCAGTTAAGCAGAAGTAATTTTAAAGTGCCCAAGTGTATGCGCAATACACAAGAGCATTATTCTTTACTCTCGTAACCTAACGGAGCGGAAGACCGACATGACTGGTGAGAGATCAGGCGCACGACCAACTTTTTACACGGGCACACACTTGGGCATTATAAAACTTTTTACTTCCTATTAATTTTGCTCTATAATAGTATGGAACCCTTCGTGCGCGAGTTCAACTCACACTTGACCGATTTCTTTTTAAATGTACCTAAGTAAACAAAATATTTTTTTTTGGTTTTGTGTTTTTCTTTAGGCACGGTATGAAAATAATAATTTCTAAGTGTTAGCCACTGATATTGAATATCTAGTTCTATTACTTTAATTATTTTTAACAAAAAATTAAAACCGACTTCCAAGGTAAAAACAATATTAATAGCATCCTTATAATATGAACTAAAAAGTATTAAATAATTTTTCCTATCTAATATGTAGTGCCTTTTCCCGAATTCGGCTAAACTTCAACTATTTCTGTACTCAATCTTCATCATTTTGAAGTCGGTACCAGATATAGCTGAATCTTTATTTCTTTGACAGAAAATTTGAAACTTTTGGAACTGGCACCGACTTCAAAATTATGAAGATTGAGTACAGAAATAGTTGAAGTTTAGCCGAATTCGGGAAAAGGCACTACATATTAGATAGGAAAAATTATTTAATACTTTTTAGTTCATATTATAAGGATGCTATTAATATTGTTTTTACCTTGGAAGTCAGTTTTAATTTTTTGTTAAAAATAATAATTTCACTCTTTTTAGTTACCTAGTAGGTAAACTGTTAGTGCCAATTCAAATTGTATAAAAAATAGTTTCATATTGTCTTCACTAGATGTCACTGAGGCGCTCCTGTGTCGCGCTATCGCTTGTACGTAGAAGTTTTATATAGGTAGTTGTAACTTGTAACAGATTTTCGTTGTGTTGTTGAAAGTTTGTAAGCAACGGACGTCTGACAACTCAACAGTGAGCTTGGTGTGAGCAGTGAGCATTGAATTGACAACATAAATCATAATATTGAGTGGTAATTGATCTCGTATAATTGTTATTAAAGGTGAACGCAGATTTGGCCGCACCGCACGCACCGCAGTCGCCGCATTCGCAATTCTTCATATTATTATGAAGTTGCGAAGACTGCGGCGCGGGTAGGTAGGTATGCGAGCTTGCCTATAACTTCATATAAAGAATTCCGAATGCGGCGACTGCGGTGCGTGCGGTGCGGCCAAATCTGCGTTCACCTTAAGTTGACCTCCGTCATAGTCCGCGAATTTATAAGTGGTCGTCGGTGGTACTGCGTATATTCTACGTATCTTATTATAATTTGTTAAGACTGATATGAGTCATACGGCATACCCCAAGGCCCAAATATCAGGTAGATAGATAAATTTAAACAATACATTTAAAAAGATCTAAGTGAACACGTGCTGCAAAATGCTCGCAGCGCGGCATCACAATAGACATAACTACGAGTACTTCGACTGCTATGAGACTGACGAGTATTAATATCTGTCGTTTCTTTCGTGTTTCGCCAGGATAAGTTAAAGGCTGGCGCGCTGGCTGGTATAATTTAATTTTAAAAATAAGATTTTGAAATTGAATTCTGACAGTTTTCTTTGCATGTGCCAAAATATAAACAACTAAATTTGTAGGTTACGACCCTAGCGACGACTTTTGTCATAATACGTCAAACTTAAAAAAATTACATCAGTTCTAAGTCGGCATACTCTATCATTCTGTCTACTCTGGCGGCATGCCGCATGCCCTGACATTCCAGTTAGAACTTGAATACGATGTTTACGTACGCGTCGTTGCCTCTGCGGCGCCGACCGCCGTGTATATTAAACAGCCTATAATAATTGGTGTTGTTATGTACATAATTATTATTATTGTATCCATACCTATGCCTTGTACTATTATCTATTTTGTGCCATGAGACATTGGTGACCTTAACACGACGTGGTAATGATGATGATGACGATGATGATGATGATGAATCTGAATTGCATGGTAGCATATGCTTTCTGTTCTTAAAACAACGCCGAAACTCCCAAACGTGTATCTATAAAGAGTCAGGAGTTCTCTCAGCATCTTCGAAACCATGGTATACCTTGACCCAATATTTGACTTTTTGGTAGCATATTCTTAGTACACTTCACATAAAACCAAAATCACCATATATTTCCATATAAATTTCGAGGAGTTCCCTCGATTACTCCTGGATCCCATCATCAGGTCACCACTTTTGTGAACATGGTACCAAATTGGAGTGAAACCTAATACAACAAAACAAAAATTTCGAAAATCGGTTCACAAACGGCGGAGTAATCGTTGAACATACAAAAATAAAAAAAAAATAAAAAAAAAATATATCCACAGCCGAACATATAACCTCCTCGTTTTTTGGAAGTCGGTTAAAAAAGGCAGTTTTTGAAACAAACTTTATAATAATATTGCGTTTTTGTGTTTTGTCCAATAACTGGTACTGTCCAATCACTAGTCGTTTTACCCTAACTTGGATAACCATAACATAACGAAAAAAAGGGATATGTCCCTTTTGTGTCGGGCCTGTGTCACAATGAGTCTTTGTAAAATATTAAGAATTAAGCCTTTTTTAATATGCAAACAGCAACCAAGTCGCATGCTTCTACTTGCTTAATTAAAAAAAAATCGAGAGACCATGTACCTAGTTTGGATCTATGTAAAAAAAACAATACTCATTAATTTGTTAGTTGGTAACTTTGTTGTGAAAATGTTTTGTTCTGAAAAAATTGTTAGATTAGTACGATCTTCATAGGGTCGATAAAAGGGCCATTTTGGAATACTTCTGCATTATTAACTCAATTTTGGCAATGGTGTGGATTGGACTCATTTTGCATAAATAGGGTCATTATTAGTCGATGATTAATTTCTTCACGCATAGGACAGATATATTAAGGCGGGATTATAGGCCACTGACTTTTTAGAATTTGAGACAAACTAGCTCAATAGATGGCGCTCGAAAGGTACATATTTACATAACAAGCATTGCACACATTGCACACATGGTAGCGGGGGCCCTGTATACAAATTACAATGTATAACAAAATAAAGTATTACCCATGTATAGTTCATCGCATAATATAGATGCATGGAAAAATACGCCAACATCATGAATATGCCATAAAATAGTTATATAGAAATACCCGAAAAATAAATTGGCGTATTTTCCATAGAAACATTGGAATTCAAAAGCAACTCTTTTAGCGCTGCTACGTTCACAGTGAACTTTATATTGGATACATACATACCCCAAAGTATTAATCCTTCAAGCCCCATACGAGCACCGGTGATCGTGACAACAATAGAATACAATAGCATTTCCAAGAATCCCCGATCCAAGGTTAGTACCGAAATAGATTTAAAATTCTGTAAAGTAGATTCAAAAGTTCTTAACTAGAATAATTTCATCATCGTCAATGTCGCTCACTGCTGGGAAATATGGAGCTTATTTTATGACCTTAATGAGAATCTTGTGCTTGGGTTTATTGCAATAGCTTTAATAAATAAGATGTAGAGTGTAGCCCCATGACGATCACCTATATGACCTGCAATCAATATACCTAACACCCTCTACAAGTTCAAAAACGATAACTATAATTGCAGTAAAGGCAACGTTTTAGTTTTCATTATGTATTCATTATATTTATGCAGATCATATTCATATTTTCTTTGTAATTTTTATGAATCTGTTCCCAACAAAACATAGAAACAAATAAAAATGATTAATTAAAAGGGCTGAAATATTCAAAACAAAAATGCAATTTTTAGGTCTTTTCTGCTCGACATTAATAATTTGGCAACCGGTAGCGGGTAGGTGTTTGAAATATTTACGAAATGTGTAAATTTAAACTTTAAATTTAAATTTAAAACTGTAAATTTAAATTTAAACTTTAATAATAATCTATAGTAATAATAGAATAGTCTGTCTGTCACCTTTTCATGCTGAACCATTTTTTATGAAATTTGGTGAAGAACGGACGAAAGATACTTTTTAATCCGGAAAAAAATCACGGTCTATACATTGCATTAAATTGTCATGAGTAAAGAATTAATAATTGCATAAATGCAGTCTCTTTACTATTTACTTTTAATGCCGTCGCGATTTTTGTTCATAAAATATTTTTTTTTTGGTAAAATCAAATAAGGTTTTAGGGCATTTCATTTCGATCAAATTATTTTTTTAAGAATTTAGAATCCTTAGTTATTTCCTCCCGAGGTGCATCAAAATTATGGTGTAGGTATCTACAAAATATCTAGATCCGCTATCCCGCGGCCCGCCGGGACTTTATTTTGTGGCCCGCGTGATGTTAAACAATTTTGAAATTCACGCCCACCGGCTATTTTGCCGGTGGGCGTGAATTTCAAAATTGTTTTGTTGTAAAGACTATGTGATAGTCGTTAAATTTTTTCCACTTTAAAATCATTAATTTTGTAGAATGCTATTTTTTAACCCTAAAAAATGTTTGTTGTGGCCCGCGAACACCAAGACCGTTGTGGCCGTGTTTGTGGCCCGCATGAAAAAAAGGTTGGGGACCACTGATCTAGATCTATCCGCATGATAATATTATTTTTACGATTTCTTGTGCAGATTTTATTACTCCAGTGCTAAGATGTAATAATTCTTTCTATTGCTATGGATTGGACATGTACAATAAAATAACAGTATATCATTTTACAATGTTTTGACATGTATACGTCAAAATCTGCCTCTGTGTTGCGGTACTCTGTACATTGTTTTCTGACTTAGCTGTAATGTTTACATCTTTTTATGTTCAAACCTACTAAATTCGTAAAAATGATCGTTTGGTGAATATAAATTATCGAATAGCATCTTATAAAGTAGTCTCTCGCCAAATAATTTAGGCTACAAAGCAATATTGTAGTATTTGTATTTGTAAACCAAAAATGTTGACTAGGTTCCGAAATAAAACCCAGTCTACTGACCACTGCCCAAGACGTTAAATTACGGCGCCATTTTGTACTGGCCAGTATACTGGGAAATATTTGTGAACATACTCTAGGTTTTCTATGATAAACAATCCTCAGACTAATAAAAAAAGAAAGACGGAGTATTTACAGGTAATGGGGTGAAGTCGCTGTCGATCAATGTGTGCGTCACGCCTAGCATAAATACGCTAGGCGTGCGCTTGTGTGCAAAAAAATAATGTTGCCAACTCAGGGTTTCAGATTGTCAAACTCCCATCCTGTTGCAGTCTTATTAAACTACTAAGTAATGACTACAAAAGTTGCTATCAAACTAGATTGTTAATCATCATTCATTAGTAATTGCTGAAAAAAGTAAATACTTAAATATCTATACCTAATAAATTATGTGTTTCAACTAAGAACAGACAGACAGACAGACATACATACAGACAAAAATTGTAAAGAATGTTGTTTGGTGTATGCAGTATGTATCGTATACAGATTAATATGCAAATAGTAAAAAAATCTTTCAATACTACAAACAGACACTCCAATTTTATTTATATTAATAGATTTTAAATGAATAACGAATTTTAGGTTAAAAATAAACATTTGTCAGGATAATACAGCACGTAATAATATTTTTCCCCTATTATGGGGAAAAATATCTTGCGACCAGCAGGCAGCACTGGTTGAGGTTCTGTGTTCCGAGACTCCCGAGACAATTTTTAAAACTAATAAATTAAATTCGTTATTTCGGTGGTAATACATAAATATTCAACTAATTACTTGTGAAACGTAATCCCACAAGGTTTCTTTTGAGCACAAGAATTGTTTTTGCACCATTTAACGATGCAGGACGGCATATTTTGATATTTCTTGACACAGATGAAAACGACATGCGCCGTCACTCGTTGAAACCGGAATGGCGGGCGGCCGGCTTCCTATGGCCGTATCGGCTTCCTATTGCTTGCCTCACCGCGTAGCATGGATGGCTCTGTCTATCTTTTTTTATTGGTCTGAGAGACAATCAGCCTCAATTATTTTCCATCGAAGTGCCTGTGGATTTTTTGTACCAAATATCTCTCTTAATCTTTTACATATCAACAAATTGTTCAAATTTGTAAATAAAGCGATTTACCTTTATAATTGGTACATTTTATCAAAAACAGAGCTGAGAGATGCCTTCGGAATCATGATTTAAACATTTTGGCGTGAAAGTATTTTTTTCTGTATTTGTTTTCGCTGAATTCTAGAAGAAATAAAATTTTAAAAGGATTATTTTTAACACACATTTTTAGTGGTAAATGGATTTAAATCAAAATTTTAAGCTGACCCTATAACCTTGGTAAGGAACGTAACAAACCTACAAAAATGTTTGAATGCTTATAATTACTTGTGGTCAAAGTTCTAGTGAAAATAAAAACACAAAATTTCATTAATCCTCGTTGTATACGGCCGCAATTATTACGCTTGTCTGTTTGATTGCATTGAGTAATGAGTAGGTTTCCAAATTATTGGACATATTATGAATGCAGAAGAAAACCACGATTACCTACATAGGCTTCTTAAAAACTAGTACATGTAGTTAAGCGTGGTCTTTGTACTTTTTAACCGACTTCAAAAAAGGAGGTTATCAATTCGACCCGTATGTATGTATTTTTTCCAGAACTGTCCAGTTTTCTTATAAACTATAATATCAGCTTATGAACAAATGTGCCAAATTTCAAAATTGTATGTATGTATGTTTTTATGTTTATGTTCGCATATCATCGGAACTACAAGTCCGATTTAAATATATTTTTTTTGTTGTATACCTAATATATGTATAAGGTATTGTTCAAGTTATCCCTACTGCTAGTTTTAACAGAATCGCTTACGTCGTTTTTGAGATAGTGAGTTTTAATTCTCAATTACGTACAATTTTGAAGTCGGTTTTATTATTAAGCTAATATTATTACTTTTCAAACCTTTATTTTATGTACATTCATGCAAATAAATAAATTTGAATTTGAATTTATGTTTTGACCTATCAATCCCCAAGCGGCAGCCGGCTGCCTCCAATTGTAAATCTATTGTGTCTGTGATATCCACGATGGAGGTGCTACAATACTATTATTACTTATAGAATGGTGTACACGGAAGCGGTGATATTGGAGGCTTTGAGGATATCCACAGTGGCTGCAATGGGCATACCGCACAAGGCCATGGAGGACGCTAAGCTCGGAGGCTATTTTATACCTAAGGTATGCTTGACGTAGTCTATATAGACCGCGCACAACTTTGATCGGCGAGGCTAAAACAGGGACCGTATATGTGTGTGTTTGTCTGTTACCGTCTAATCAGTAATCACGATCACTGATTAGTGACCGACCCACGACCTGATTACTCCCTTTTCATCCCACCAAAAATACCTCAAGGCTACAAATTGAATACTGCTCGTTCCTATTCTATTTCTGAAAAGCGATCTTAATTAGTGGTTAATCGGTCTATGTGTTTTGTTCATTGCTGAAAACAGTTATTCATGTTTTTAAAATACCCTGTCATATTATATGGAGTTGACTCCATACATTACTAAATTTTCTTGCCTTATTTGATTTAATATTTTTAGTGCTAAACATTCAAAAATATAATTTAAAAAACTGTTTATGTTAAGTTGATGATGATAACCTCAATGATAACAATGAGGGATGACGCACAAGCTGATGGATGATTACTTGTAAGATATTATGTGTAACAATATAGTGTTGTGCACGAGTCGACTAACTCGATAATCGATATTTTTATATTTTTTTTACAATGTAAAATTACTTACATTTTAATGTGTTAACTTTTTTCTTTATTTTCTTACTTATAAATTAACAATGTTATAAATTCTAAGGTGTCTGTGTCTATAACTATGTTTGTTTAACCAGTTCACGCTTCAACCGCTGAATTTATTTAAGGGGGCGACTAACCCAAAATTTTCGATTTACAATTCATTTTTATACTTGAAAATAAGCCATGAATTGTTTCTTTTTTTTAAATTAGATACTACATTATATTTCCAAGAATTCGATCTGAGCAAAAACACGATATCTTAAAATTTTCTCAATAGAAAAAAATCACAAAGATGCATCTAATTTTCAATTTTTTTTCAATTAACAAAATTCTATCATTGAGAAATCGACCTAGCGGATTTTCAAAATGTTATATTTATCGAGTTATTGAGAAAAAACTGATTTGGCGATGTATCCGCGTCGTCCTTTTTCACCTGGCATATGAAAGACGGGCGTGAGTGTGAAGAGAGAAGGACGATGTTTGATTTTTTGGGTTAGTCGCCCTTTTAACGGTCAGAGTAATTACGTCCCAGAAAAGGACACTGGATAGTGGGTAGTTTTTAAAAATGTACGGTTGACATGATGAACTAGTTCTTTCTATTAAAAAAAGTACCGTGTGTACAAAGTTCACATATCAGTTCAAATAAAAACTTCTGTCCAAAATCGCGATGGCGTCGTGAAGAAATATTATTATTTTGTCCTTCATTATTCATGAATATTGCGTCATGACGCAACCTTGAAAATTTCACTCTCAAGTCTCAACTCAAGAAGTTTCACTTCAAATCTTCTATATAAATATAACAATGAGTTTTAAATTTAGAGTCTCGCTAAAAACCGAAAACGCTAATTTTAGTCTTGAAATCCAGGGAAGGTTTATGTTCGTATGGAAGTGATACGAATTTTATAATATAGTTAACAAATGTAATACTTTTAGGGCACTGTCTTATTGCTGTCGGCCTACGAGTTACACAACGGAGATCACTGGAAGGAGCCGACAGCTTTTCGGCCGGAGCGGTTCATTACATCAGATAACAAAGTACGACATGAAGATGGCCTTTTACCCTTTGGATTAGGTATGGAAATTATAATATTTCACTACTGAATATACAGAGTGTAATAAAACAATGTGATAATACTTTTCCGTGTGTGTCTGGCATAAAAAGAGTGAAAGTAGCAGCGCTAAGTATTTTTTATTTATTTCTGTGCGGGGAAATTAATGACGTTGGAGCATTTCTAATACCTCTACATGTTAAAAGTAACTTATTCAGCGATGCTACTTTTACAGTGAACTCTATACTTATTATGTTTTTTCTATTTTTTTATGAAATAAGGGGGCAAACGAGCAAACGGGTCACCTGATGGAAGGCAACTTCCGTCGCCCATGGACACATAAGGTTACACATACACACACTGAAGTATTGACACTTGATTTTACCTATTCTCTTTATGTACAATAAAATATAAAAGTGACAATATTACATTGGCGTACTTATCTCTTTAAGAGATCTCTTCCAGCAAACCATTATTTGGTTTTGTTACATTCTGTATACTTTGATCGTCATCTTTTCTTCATCTAAGATCACTGATAATATAGAGACACCTAATTTGAAATTTAAAAATTATTTTCAGGAAAGAGAAGGTGTATGGGTGAGGGGCTAGCAAGATCTGAATTATTCATATTCCTCACTCACGTTTTGCAGAGATTTAATATCAAGGTGCCAGATGGTGACCCCCTTCCGTCTACGGAACCCGTCGACGGCATCACACTATCTGCTAAAGACTTTAACATCGTATTCGAACCCAGATTTTAAAGTCAATGTAAAAAAAAAAAAAACAGAATTACTTAATCGAAATTAATCGACAAATTGTGCAATATAAAATTTTGTTATTTATAATGTTTCGAATTATGCAATGATTTGGTGATGGAAAAATAAAATGTCGATAGTTTTCATGGATGTTTTAATTAATTGATTTGATGCAATAGTCAACGAGCACTAAATACCACAATATCTTGACAGTGCCCTTCTCTAAAAATCGATTTACAACGCGCATGCGTCAGCATTTCTTGAGAAATTATTGCCTCCTGTCAAGCTCAGCAGCGGCGAGCTTGTAATAATAGAAAATAAACGTTACTACTTTAATCATTTAGATATAAATAAACTTGCATGTTTGTCTACTTACAAGTTTATGTTATAAACTAAAACATAAATATAAATAAATTAATTAATTCATTGACGAAAATGTGTTGTTACTATAGTAATGTAACTTGAATAACATTTTATGTAACACCTCGGGCTACGATTTGCGAGTTTTGTGCGTGATTTTTTCAAAATGGCGAATTGTGGATATCACGAGTGCGTCGGTGGTATAAAGTGAAATATGAATGAAACACTGGGCAGGGGCTACGCCCGCATCGAAGCTATCCGAGCGGCCCGAGGCGAAGCCGTCAACATGTCGGAGCCCGGGGCTCCGCCGGCGGACCGGTACAACTCCGTCTATCTCACTCTCTTCGTGGCTGGAGCGGCATTTCTACTGCCCTTTAATAGGTTGGTAGCGTCAAAGACATATACAGATAATAATAAAAAGTTAATATTTTAATTCTTAATCGCATCGTTTAATATATTGTAAAATGCCCTTTAGGATATTTGTCGATTCTCAAGAAAGTTACAAAAATCGTATTTCATCGATATCGATTTTAACACCTCGATCACAGTCTTTAAAACAACACTTAATTGTCAATATTAACAATTATTATGGCTGTGTGAATGGCTGCTACGGCGTAGGCCGTAGCGTAGCTCGTAGCCTAAATTAGGCTACGGCCTACGACAGTTGGTACGACATCGATAACTGAAAAAAATATCTTTTTGCTGTGGATTATTGCTGTTCTTGGATTTGTAATAATATACTTTTAGTATTACTTAGTGTAGTTATATTTATGAAAATATCTACTGGCTTATTAAATATCTAAGCAGACAATCAATTAGGACTAGAAGAAAGACGAAAAAAAAACTGCTGGAATTGAAAAAATAACTATCCATTTCAATTACTAATGTAAGTTATTAGGGTAAATGATAAGTGTGTGGAAAGTACCAGTCATTAAACTAAGCACAAAAACACAATATTTATTAGGGTTGCTTTAAAAACTGCCTGTTTTTAAAATAAAAGAACGCCCGATTTTAAAGAAAAACAGGTAGTTTTTAAAGCGACCTTAATAATTATTATGTTTTTGTACACTGACTTTTACTGTCCAATCACTAGTCATTTCACCCTATACTCTGTCTACATTGCTTTTCCACTCAGCAGATTTCAGAATGAATTTTAAATCTTCACATCCGGTTAGTGGACGACCAACTTCCCTTTAATGATCAATCCTTTTAAAACTGGTAGCAAGTTTTTCAATTCTGTCTGTATCTTTTACAGTAAATAAAGTATAGTTTTGAATGGCTTCTATCTATATCTATACATATTATTATAAAACAAAGTCGCTTTTTTCCCTCATGTCCTTCGGTTCCCTCTAATCTTTAAAACTACGCAACGAATTTTGATGATTATTTCAGTGTTAGATAGCCCATTTATCGAGGAAGGCTATAGGCTATATTTTATCACGCTAAGACTAATAGGACCGAAGAAATAGAAGAAAATGTGGACGAAACGGGGAAAATTATTTGAAAGGGCTAACTTGAACGCTCTAATCTCAGGAACTACTGGTCCGATTTGAAAAATTCTTTCAGTGTTAGATAGCCCATTTATTGAGGAAGGCTATAGGCTATATTTTATCACGGTAAGACTAATAGGAGAATGTGGAAAAAACGGGGGAAATTATTTGAAAGGGCTTATCTCGCGAACTACTGGAGCAATTTTTCTGTTATTTAGCACAGATAAGAAGTAGACCACGTGAAGGATCATAGGCTATCGATTTTAATCATTTTTTCAGTGGCTATATATTTTATACCCGTGCGACGCCGGGGCGGGTCGCTAGTATTTAATAAAAATACATCAGAATGCCACGTTACGTCGCAACATAAACTAGCCCTAAGTAGACGAATTAACGTTCTTTTTATGAATGCACCACAACGCCGCGTTACCGCCGCTTACGTTGGAACGTAAACTAGCCATGAGTTGACGAAATCTTCTATTTATATTCCTTTATACATGGAATATTCCAGCTTCATCATGGCGGTGGACTACTTCCAGCACCACTACCCCAACACGACGATAATGTTCGACATGTCGACCGTGTACATCGCGGCCGCCTGCGTCGCCGTCGTCGTCAACAACCTCCTCATCGACCTCTTTACCTACAACACTAGGATTACCTTCGGTAAGAGCATCGTCATCATCGAACAGTTCAGCTTCATCATGGCGGTGGACTACTTCAAGCACTACAACCCTAATAAATTATTATTAACTTTAGTAATTCTATTGTCTACAGTTCTACTACATGCTCTAGCTAGTGAAAGTAAAATGAGTAAACTCATAGTTGAGTCAATTGTAAAAGAAAAACAGGGTTCATATTATAAAATGTACCTACTTTGTGTCACACTGCATTAGACATTGTCCACAAGTTAGACTACAGGCCCACGTCGAAAATGGCTCATATGAACCACCTGGGGACGTATATAGGACGATATTAGAGCATAAAACAATAAGATTTAGCACTATGCCGTCACTTGTAAGCTGTCCATCTGAAACTATTAACTATTAAGTAGTAAGTAACTCTTAAGATTCAGATTAATACAAGTGATTTTCAAAGCTGTAACATTCGATATACTACACTGAATCGGATCTATCCGATGTACAATACAATAGATATGAAGACATAAACATATGGAGCCAACAATTTTCAAACAACAATATAAACAATTTAATCAACTACTTGTCATGCTAGATCAAGCTATAATCCAAAAAACGGTAACAGTGATAGTACTTACAGAAGTTAACATTAAAGAAGAAGAGGTACCCCTGTATAAGATCCCAGGCTATACAGTATTCCCAAATACACGAAGAAATAGAAAAGGTGGGGGGATATTAGTATATGTCAATGAAGATGTACCATTTGTAATAGAAAATTCATCATCATTATTTACAGCTGAGTTAACATATGGAAAACTAATAAATGGAAATAAAGTGACGAATATATTAGCGACATATATGCCACTGAACCCGAACAAAATAGTTTTTATCTCAGAGCTGGATACACTATTGAAGACCATACCACCAACGGAAGAAATAATATTAATTGGAGATACTAACATTGATTTATTACAAGATGACAACTCATTTGCAAGAGTTTATAATACTATGATGTGTGAAAATGACCTGCAATCTGCTATACCTGCATCGGAGACGACGCGCGAAGCCATCGTAGACGGCTGGGTGACGTCGTCGAATATCGACCATGTATATGTCCGAGCTAGTCGCGGTAGAATGATTAACGCACACGCACAAATTGTACCCTGTCAGATCACTACATAGTTAGAATTAACGTCATTAGAAACGATTATATATAAGACTCTAAAAATCGCAGCAATTGTAAACCAAAAACTGTTTTAGATGAGAAAAGAGCTAGCGCATGTTTAAAATTAATTAACTGGTCAGATTTAATGAAAGAAAACTTTCCTATTGCCTCATACGAAAAATTATACAATGTTTTTACGGAGATCTATGATAAAAGTAGGATTAATAAAAAAATGGGCTCTAAAAGAATAAAGCAACCTTGGGTAGATTTAGATCTTAGGAAAAAACTTGAACACCGAGACTTACTTCTTAGGATATGGAAATAGTCGCCTAATAATATGAATAATAGATTAATTTATACAATATATAGAAATAAGGTTAATAAATCGATTGATATCGCTAAAAATAACTACAGGCAAAAAGTGATAGATAAATGTAATAATGATTTTAGAAAAATTTGGTGCAATATAAACGAGTGGCTAGGAAATATCAAAAAAACCTTAGACGATGTTATTGTAAAATATTTAGGAAAGAAGGACACAATGTATAATATATGTAATAAATTCTCGAAAACCTTCACTAAAGAAATACAGAAAATAAAGCATAAATGTAATAGTAAGATTCTGGATAAAAGCTCATATGTGATCCCGAGTGATAAGTCCTTTTATTTTAAAAAAGTAAAGGCACACACAATAGAAATGTATATAGACAAATTAGAATGCAAAAAAGCATCTGGAATAGATAGGATAAGAGTACAGGATATAAAACAGGTAAAAAAAAGAAATAAGTGAGGTATTAGCAAAATTTGTAAATATGTGTGTAAAAAAAGGAGTATACCCGAGCTTACTAAGAAAATCTATAATCCGACCGGTCTATAAGCAGGGGGAGCCATCTAGACTATAGTCATTACAGACCAATTGCTATACTATCGGTAATTAATAAGATTGTGGAAAAGGTCACAGTAAATCAGGTAAGTCATTATTTAGAGCGTCACAAGGTTATATCGGAGGCGCAGCACGGGTTCCGACGCGGGCGCAGCACGGCCACGGCCCTCGCCGAGTTCACCGGCTTCGTCAACGACAGCCTTAACCAAGGTAACCTTGTTGGTGCTCTATTTATTGACTTTAAAAAGGCATTCGACACCCTGGAACACGACGTGCTACTGCAAGCGATGGACGGATGTTGTATAAGAGGTCCTGTCAGAAAATGGTTTCAATGCTATCTGGAAGACCGTACGCTTCGCATTCAGGTAGACGGGGAGACTGGGGAAGAGGCACGTGTGACCGATAGTGTACCCACCAGCTCAGTTTACGGTCCAGTTGGGTACATCATGCACGTAAACAGTATCATTAACATCATTAAACACTGTAAAACATTTATGTACGCAGATGACATGTGTTTACTTTATTCAACTAAAAATGTCAAAGATGCAAAACATCACATGCAAATAGACATAACTAAATGGGCACACGATAACGGAATTATCATTAATTTTAGTAAAACGAAAGTTATGCATATAATATCACCACACAGTAAATCTGTCAAGAAGGATAACCTAAATATTAACATCACTGGTCATAGTTACGATAGTTTACAATTTACATAATAACAAGAACAATAATTGCCAATGCGCACAGATTGAAATAGTAAATAAATACAGATACTTAGGTTTGACAGTAGACACCAATATTAGTTGGAAAGGGCACGTGAACGAAGTATGTAACAGATTACAATCTATTTTAGGAAAGTTTTACCACCTTAGCAAGTTTTTAAGTAGAAAACTATTGTATGTAGTCTATTTGCAGATTCACTCATCAGTTACGGCATCAACAGCTACGGGCTTACGTCTAAAACGCAATTAGACAAAATCAAACAACTCCAAGTAAGACTAACTAAACACTTTGCAAGTAAAAAGGTAAAAAGAGAGTGCAGAGGCAACTATGACCAATTATTTAATAAATATGAAATTTTAACAGCACATGCAAAGGTAGAATATTTACTAGCAATAGAACAATACAACAAAGATACATATAAGAAACCCTCGATTTTTTTTCATTGTCGCATTATTTTTGTACGGCGTTGTGGAATAATTGATTCGAAGCTGTATTTAAACAGTATGAAACTTATGCAGTATTGAATCAAATGACCAAATTTACCATGGAAATTGTCAGAAAATAAAATAAACCAAATTTACCATGGAAATTGTCAGAAAATAAAATAAAAATACCGACTTAGTGGCTCATCATTTTTGTACGGCACTGCGGGCTTTCTTATTATTTTTCATGTGCCTATCGATGGTAAAAATGCCGTACAGGATCATATGACCAAAATGTACTCACCCTACATGCACTTTTGAATTCTCACCAGCATTCAGTTGGACAGCTTACAAGTGACGGCATAGTGCTAAATCTTACTATTTTATGCTCTAATATCGTCCTATATACGTCCCCAGGTGGTTCATATGCGCCATCCATTTTCGACGTGGGCCTGTTATAGTCTAAGTTCGATCGCGCAGATTCGTTTAGCGCGCGGAAACAGAATAAATAATTAAATACAGGGGGCGAAACAGGGCAAAACTGTATTATATCCCTATCCGGCACTGCATATGATACATCAATCATTCCATTTAGTTACTGAAAATTACCTTTACAAATTAGCCTTTACTCTATAAAAGCAAATAAAAAGAAAATAAAAAAAACTTAAATTAAGTGTTGTGGCATTTTTCGTGTTGTTGTCGCATTCGCGTGCAATGCTCACATTACTAATACAGCCTTTCCTTATATTAATTCAGCGTAGCATTTGAGTATTAGTATCATAAAATATTTGAAACTTACTCGGATTATGACTACAAGCTGTCAACATAACATTATCAAAAGTAGGTATACACTATACAATAATACACTTTGATTGTCTGTGAAAATCGTTTTTGTTTGAAAATGTTATGAATGCCAATAATAATAGGAACTTCTGTAGTATGAACTCTAAGTCACAGGCTACACGGTCAAATTCTCATCAATCTGGATCAGATTGATGAGAATTCAATCAATCTGATTGACGGAATATTGATGGTTATAAAAAGTTCATATTAAAAATACGATCAATCCATCAATCCGAGTCGTACACGATCAAATTTTCGTCAATCCGTACCGGATTGATGGATCAGATTGATGAAAAATTGACCGTGTAGCCGGTGACTTAAAGTGTCAATAATTGGGTATTTTACCTCAAAATATGTCTGTTTCTTTCGAATCGGAACCAAACATCAGCCCCGGATCTTAAATTTATTTTAGGTGGGGCAAAAACTGAAAAATGCCGCCCCGCCTTTTTTTTGCCGTTCATGGGAAATGCTTGATGCATTCCCGGCAGCCTGGGTGGGCACTTGGATATGTGGGACTTCTCGGGTGCTGCGGTAAGGAGGAGCACCCTTGTTTACCCACTAAAACCCAACGGTGCCTCCTCTCCGCGTGCCGCTGAGCCGCTGGACCCGCCTGAGGCGATAACTGCAGCAGCCCAGACAGCGGCATCTGCTCTACCAGCAGAACCATCCGCGCGGCTTCTGCCGCTTTCTCCAGGAGAGCGGTCCGGGGCTCCGGGCGCTTTTCCACCAGAAGAACTCGTGCGATAGGCGACGGATTCCCCGATCCATCGCCCGAGTCCTATTATGTCGGGAGTAGCCGCTCATGTTGAGCGCGTCTTCGTCCTCCGCGTCTTCTCCTTATCGGGTCAGCTGCTTCATCGGCTTCCTCCTTCTGCGTCATGATGGACTCGCAGAAAGTAGAGAGCCAGGAGCTGCCAGGCTTCTCTCGACCGGACTAAATATGCTCTTATTATGTCCGGAAGTGTCAGGTCTGGTCCTGTAGCGACGCAGAGTTGTGCCCGTTGTGCGACCCAGGCTGGGAAGACAACGAGCGTGTGCTGCCCCTTGTCGTCCTCGTCCGTACAATCGGTAGTAACCGAAACACCCATGTCCTGTCAGCATCTGCACCATCCGGTAGGAGAGAGTGCCATTACGCTGCGCCACCCAATCCTCCAGAGCTGGCCGAATTGCTGCAACAACTCTGTGACCGACAGTTGGCGATGCTATTTGGTCTTACCAGGTGCGCATTATCAGCATTCGCGCTTGGCGACGCCATTGGGATGCCAGATCTGGTGGCACCCGTTCCCCTCTTTCCTTTGCTGCTGCTGTGCGGAAATAGACTTCCTTCTGCACACGGGCTTCCAGGTCCCATGGTACCGGCTAATGCAAACGCCGCTTCGGCGCCCCGCCTACCTACTTATGTTTATTTTCACCTTTATCATCCATATAATTTCAGCTGTCAATATGTAGGATATATTTATATATTTAACAGGGTAGGGTTTAAAATAAAAATTGTAATACGTTTTTCTATCGCTAAGATTGCAAGACCCGATAAGCGTTCCTGGTTCAGAAGATCGCAAATAATTTTTAACCAGTTTTAGTTTGCTAAAACGAGCTCTGCGATTCCTGCAGGCGAGCGGGAGCCGGGCGCGTATTTTGAACGCACCTCGCGAATAATAAATGTTCGTGCAGCACGTCTAGTGTTGGGTAGGACATGAATTTTATACGAGGATGTAAGAGGTGCCACTTTTTCGTACTGAGTCGGTACAGTGTCCCACTTCAAAGGAGGCGAGGCCGCGAGGCCTTTGAGGCGTAGCAGTACGTTTGACGTGCCGTGACATGTGAGCCGTCTTGAGGCGTGAATTTATATTTATCTATTTTTCCCCTAAAAAATATATAAATATACATTCATGATTAAGAAATAATATACTGTAATATAATATGTTTGAAAATCTTTTTATTAAAAGTTAATATTTCGTCTTCATCTAAAGATTCAGATTTTTTGAAATCATACTAGGTACATGTTGACATTGAATAAATTTAACATTTTATTGGATGGATTAAAACACAAGATCCATCATTTCGATTTAATGTAAATCGAATAATAAATTTAAAAAAATTAAAGTCAAAAAATCCCTGAAAATACCCCTAAAAAATTGAGACCACCGCGACAATCATTTTGAAGCGGTACATGTTATAATGCTGAGCCGCTCTTACATTTTGCCGTCTTGTCCCGGACAATTGTAATGTCTCTTGTAAGTCCTACCCAACACTAAACACGTCTCACTCCGCACTCAGGGTATCGGTCAAGTTGATATGGCCATGAAATTGCTGTACTTGTGCTATTATTTATTCCGTGGTCAAAGTTAAATAAATGATGAGTTGTCCATTGGTCCGTGAAGTGTGAATTTTGCCGCCCCCTGAATTTGCCGCCCGGGGCATGGGCCCCGGCTTGCCCCCCCCCCTAGATCCGGGGCTGCCAAACATAGCCATTACTAACACATTGATATTTATAGGTATTCTCCTATCTCTGGCAACCATGCTGTTCGTGGCGGTCTGCAACATCGGTTGGGACGGTTTCTCCACGAACGTGTCGTACACCATCAACCTGGTTGCTATCGGCGTGGTTGCGTTCGGTTGCACCATCCAGCAGGCGTCATACTACGGATTTACTGGTTGTTTACCACCGCGGTATACACAGGCTGTCATGGCGGGAGAAAGTAAGATTCTACGAAGTATCAGCATTTAATTTATGCCTTGGTAATATAGACGTTTTAATGGCGATAAGTGATAACAATGCGTGAAACTTTAAGTTTATTTTCACAAACAATAATAATAAGCGAAATTGTGGAAATACGGTACTATGCTTCCTCTTCAAACATAACATTTAATAGGCTATTAATTTCAGGCTATATTGATTATATTATTTGAGTAAATACTAAATGGACATAATATGCCCATTTCCTCAAATAATTTTGGCATGTTTTGATAGTATATACCACAGAAATGAATAAGTATATACTATATTATAGTATATACTATATACTATCAAAACATGCCAAAATATTGCAAACAATAAACTAAGTTACAAAGAGCTATATATAATTCCACAGTTAAATGTAATATTAAATTATATATTACTACTCTAGCTTTAAAAATCAAACAATAACTTTCAGGTGCCGCAGGGTTCTGGGTGTCCCTAGACAGGATCGTCACGAAGTACTGGTTCAAGCAGCCGAAGCGGAGCACATTCATGTTCTTCATCTTCTCCATCCTCATCCTGCTGGGCCACTCGATGCTGCACCACGTGATGATGAAGCATCCTCTGGTCCAGCACTACTTGAGGCTCACCAACGAGTCCCGACACAGGCGCCGCATACAGCTCCATCTGAACCCCACTGAGGATGCCACTTTGGTTCGTATGTATGCAGTAATAAGGCATAGATTTATTTTTGTATGTTTGCATTAGTGAACAGTGATTAGGGTCAATTCAGACCGCAACGTGACGCGTAGATGCATTTCTAAATTTCTATTGAATTGACAGATTTGTATGGTCACGTCTCACACAATTGAAGTCTGTCAAATCCATACAAATTTAGAACTGCAATGCGTTGAGTTGCAGTCTGAATTGACCCTGAATGCAGGCTCTGAACGATATACCGACTGGACTTTCAAGGAATAAGCATGACTATTGTAGCTTGATGAAGCATCTAAAGCTCTATTCTGTTAGGTTACTGTGTTGATTAGCGAATCGTTCTTTCTGCGACTTCATAGGTAATATTGTGTCTAAACGGAAATAAATATGACTTTTTGTCGAACTAAAAATAAAATATACATTGATTTTCTTCGTTATGACTTATGAGTATATTAATATGTCAATGATTTTGATAATAATAGAAAAAATAAATTAATTATTTGTTTCAGATGGAAAGTGAAGCTGGCGAGCCGAGCTACGGAGTGCTGAAACTACAAAGCCCCGTCGCCTCTACTACTGGCACCGGTATGTAACAAAAATACTTTGATATATTCTGTTTTAATTTGAACTTAGTATAAATAAAGCTTATTTAGATTCTGTAACTCTGCCGATATAAATCTCACACGTATTTAATAACGCAACAAGGAAATACAATTGCGAAATATGTTGGTTGTGTTACATTTTTGTCGAAAAAAATAATACATTTTACTTTTAAAACAAATTTAATTAAAAAAGAATCGCATTGATATTTGAACATGAATTAAAAAAAAACTAAAGATTTATTGATGCTATTCAATGTAATTAAATAGACTTCAAAACTAATTGACCAATACGTTTATAAAGGCCTGTATTCACTTTGATTAGTGCAAGTGCAAGTGATTAGTAATTGAGGCAGTGGAGTGCAGGTGTGTAGTGCAAGTAGTGTCCAATTCTTGTTTAGTGGCTCTTTAGTAATTTAATTTAGTAAATTCAGTAGTAGCTGTCAACACGAGCGTTCAAGTTTCAAAAATAAAACTGCCATTTTGACATGTCCTTCATTTTTAATATTGGTTTTATTAAAAACGAGCTTTTGCCCGCGGCTTCGCTCGCGTTAAGAAGTATTGTTATATACAAACTTTGATCCCCTATTTTCACCCCTTGGAGGTAGAATTGATCAAAATCCTTTCTTAGCGGATGCCTACGTCATAACATCTACCTGCATGCCAAATTTCAGCCCGATCGGTCCAGTGGCTTGGGCTGTGCGTTGATAGATCAACATGTCAGTCAGTCACCTTTGAGTTTTATATATTATAAAGACCACGAAGTATTTTTATATGTCCTTTCCCAGGACTCAAAGTATCTCCATGCCAAATTTCAGCAAAATCGGTTCTGACTTCTGAGGTATAAACGTGAAGAGGTAACAGACAGACAGACACACATTCGCATTTATAATATTATTAGTATATTAGTAAGTTATAAGTATGGATTAGTATGGAAGTAATTGAAAGGGTGTCCTTTTGTACTTTTAATAGGTATATTATTTAATAATGATATACTATATCTATGGACGCTTCACACGGCACACCACGTCAGTCTGGCCCATAAAGTTAATATACCTAGCGGAATAATAGTAACAATCTCGAGCTGTCAAACGAAACCAAAATTGGTTTTCATCTGTCACGCACTTGCACTCGCAAAAAATAGAACACGCTTTTAATCACGTTACTACGCAGCCGACTAGTCACTTGCACTAATCAATCGCTGTCCACACTTACTTTCTACTAATCACTCATCACCTGTACTAGTCACCTGCACTTAATCACTAATCAAAGTGAATACAGAACTAATCACGTTACTACGCAGCCGGCTAATCACTTGCACTAAACAGTCGCTGTCCACACTTACTTTTTTCTAATAACTAATCACTTGCCCTAATCACTTGCACTTATTACTAATGAAAGTGAATACGGGCCATAAGGCAGAGTTGCTCTACCACGGAGTTTGGCTACTTTTTATAGTGGCAAGCTGCGTGACCATAACTCATATTATATAAGTTTATGAATGACAATACAAAAGTGTTAATAGGTTAATAGTTTCTTTGTTCACGTTTTTTAGTCCAGTCAATGAATTAAAAACGTGCATATAGCTGCATTATATAACACGATTAATTGCATATTAATATATGTAACGTTTGTTCATACGGAAATCATAAACGATCTATTGTTTCCTGTATATATCTCATAACATACCTAATAGGTCTATTTAATTACAGTTTATCTATAATAAAATATCTTTAAATAAGGAAATGATTGGAATGCAGCAAAAACAAACGCCGTTTATGTTGCGCAAATATCTGGAATCTAGATATAGAAAGTTAATGAGATTATTTATCATATCTAGGGTTTTAAGTAGGTTTTTAGATATTATTATTGAAAATTAAAGCAAAAAGCTCGTATTAGCATTATGCGGTGTAAGGTGTTTCTATGTTTCGTGGCCCAATACAAACGACAACTATAATTACTTTAAGAGGGTCTTATTAATTATTCGTCTATGCCCATGATCGATGTAAATTTTTTATGTGTGTGCATAGTAGTGCTATGCAGCAAAATGATCTAAGTCTCATTCCTATTAGAATGTTTGTCCATTCTCTAAAGTGTTTTACCTAAGTATTGTGGGTGTGTGGGTTACCTAAGTACCTAAGTGTCAAAAATGACGTGATAACGTCTTATAATTCGATATGGGGTGCGCGCACGAAAAACATGACAGTTCATGCGGCGTTACCTTGCTTTAAGCCTTTCCATTTAAGGCTTGAAGTGCAAGCGAGAGCGCGGAACGAGCGACAAAGAGGCACGTTGTCTCTCAACAACCGTAGAAACAAAGAACGCGGCCCACCTGGGCCGCGCTCTTTGTTTCGATTATATTACGTATTTCGATGACTTAGAGAATACTTTTGTATGAAGAAGTTTGGTTAGTTATGACCTTTGATACATCGACCACACTCTGATTGTAAAATAAATAAACGATCTGTGAGCTATTAGTATTATTTCGGCTATTCAAAATTGTGCTCTATTTCCTACGTGTGCTTTGTTCAAAGATTTTACTGGATTTCACGAATGTATACAGTAGCGTTTTGTATTGCGAATAGTTTATTTTACTCATTATAAATATTTTTAGACAATCATTTGAAAGAAATACATCGAAATAACTTTAGGTTACAGTCGATAAAGTTTGTTTCTATTTATAGAGATTCGGAAGCGAGGGTTAAGGGGTTAAGGATAGTTGAACGTGACAACGTCATACGTTGTCACGTTCAACCATCGTCAGTAAACCGACTTTACAGACAACCGATTTTTTTTTACATAAGCAATATCTTAACAGCATGATGATACTTTTGTTATGTATTTATTTATGAATCATGAGTATTATAAAATTATGACTTAAGCCTAGTAATCGCCTGACTGTATGTTAGTTTGTTGGTGATATTAAAACAACTTACAGCCTTTACTACTTTTTCAGCGGAAGCAGACAGCGCATTCAGTTTCGCGAATCCCGTGTACTCGCCTACCGCGACGTTACCTGTCGCGTTAGAGAGCGTGTCAGAGCCGCGCTCACCATCAGCCCGGTCTCCCAGACCTTCGTACAAGGTGGAGGACGTGGTGTTTGAGGCCCCCGAGCGACCGACGTCGTGGAGGAACTTTAAACGTGAGTGTGAAACTTTAAAGCCCATTATGGCTTGGCTATACCGTCCTGTAAGGCTCTACCTTATGGGATGGATGGATGGTGAGCGTGTTAGAGCCGCGCTCACCGTCAGCCCGGTCTCCAAGACCTTCCCACAAGGTGAAGGACGTGGTCTTCGAGGCCCCCGAACGACCCACGTCATGGAGGAGCTTCAAGCGTGAGTGTGGAACTTTAAGGCCCATTATCGCTTGTCTATACCATCCTATAAGGTAGAGGACGTGGTCTTCTAGGCTCGACAACGACTGTCGTGGAGGAACTTTAAACGTATTGTATGGGACTGTGAGGCCCATTTTCACCAGTTTTGAGTATATTAGATCCTGCGTTATCTTGAGCTATACACAACACAAAAACCAGAACTAAGATGAGCCTTAAATAGGAATTAAGTAAGTTCCTCAAACATAATGAAAATTTGCGTTACCAAAAACAAAACAACATAATCAGGATCATATTGCCCACGCCAATCTGCAAATTCATGAAGCTAGCATTCTATTTTCAACGGAGGACCCATGGAAAGTAGAATGCTTCGTAACAAATGCACGAAATAAGAATTCAGTTATTTAATAATTAAATGAAACAGATAAGAATCAAACTTATAACACCCTTCTTTTTGGTCGGGGGTTAATAAAAGACTCAGGGCCTGTTTCACCACTTCCTGATAAGGCTATCCACCACTTAACTTGACAGATAGAGTATGGAGAATCTGTCAAATAAGCCTATCCGGCACCTTATCAGGAAGCGGTGAAACAGGCTCTTAGGGCCTGTTTCACCGCTAAAATAAGGTAATACATAAATACATATTATTATACAGGCTGTAACAAAGCTAAGTAATAATACTTGAGGGTGCGTACGTGTTCCTCGTAGAGGGTTTACTGTGAAAGCGCTGAAAGCCCAAATTCTTTATTTTCACTTTTGTATGGGGAAACTTGCGATGTTGAGGCGCTTGCCCATACAAAGTAAAAAAAAGCGATGCTGCCTGCTACTTTCACAGTGAACTCTCTACAAGGAACACACACACTCTAAAGTATTATTACTTAGTTTTGTTACCACCTGTAGGTATTCGGATGCTTCCAGATAGAAGTTATATAACGTTGTAATATAAAATTTTTGTATAACATTTTGTAACAATTTATAACAAAATACACGTTTATTTTTTGACATGTTGTAGCGTAATTATGTTACACGATGTTATAAAATGTTATCGTGTCACACAATGTTTTATAACGTTATATAACTTCTATCTGGGAGCACCAAAGAAGACACCTAAGGCACAGAATATATATTAGTTGTACCAACCTAAAGTTACATAAGTTATATTAATTTTCCAGGTGGCGTACTGGCACGATGGTTGGTCGCACGAGCAATATACCCGTACATGGTGTCGATAGGCCTGGTGTACTTCACCACGCTGAGCCTGTACCCCGGGATCGCGTCCGAGGTGCCCTCCTGCCGGCTCGGCTCATGGATGCCCATCATACTCATGTCTTCGTTTAACTTCTTCGATTTTATCGGAAAGGTAATCACGGTTTGATAAGAATGTGGCACGTTTATACTTATATTTAAATACGCGGTTGGTGGTTCGCGTTTCGACCACTTTTTGAACCAATTTTTATATGTTAAAAAGTTTAGAAGAAAAGGAGGAAGAAGATTGAAATATTTAAACACTGCACAGTACAAAAGAATAATTGTTTTGTTTTGCTTCAGTAAATAGACGCAAGACCTAATGACCTAAAAACGTCAGATAACCGCGAGGGTCAAATTGACAATTGGCCCTATAATGTGACTCGTATTAAAAATAACTCGTAAACAGATCATGATAATCTACGCACGAGATTTCTAGATAATTCTAGATGTGTATGTCACAGTATATCTGCGTTTGTAATGTGTAAATAATTGTAACTCGTACTAAAATGACTATTTTTGTTTTATCATGAAACGTAAGTATGTATATGGTACTAAACCTTAGATGAATATTTAGTAGATGAATGATCTGATCAGAAAAATGTATTCATAGGTTATTGGCAAACCTACGTTATTTGGTCAGGTTATGTCAAGATAATGTGAGTCTTGATGTTCTGTTGGCTAAGCTTGACATAATCCGATCAATCGTAGGTTCACTATGCGCCTATGAACCAATTGCTCTGATAGTATTATTTTCAAATTTTTGACTGAAACCAGCCAATTCCATAACTTTCATACAATTCTAATTCGATAAAGTTCCAAATACGTAGCGTACATTATCCTGCTATCCCTCAGATCGCAGCGGCGTGGCCCTACGAGTGGAGCCGCAGCCAGCTGCTGATGGCGAGCGGCTGCCGGCTGCTGCTGGTGCCGCTGCTGCTGCTGTGCGCCGCGCCGCGCTACTCGCCGCACATCGTCGGAGATGTGAGACAGATTGATTCAAATCAGAGGTTCCCAAACTCCAAATCCAGTTTTGCTGGATCTGGTGAACCCTCGCGTCGATTCTCGCGTGGACCTCTGGGGGTCCACCTGGACCACTTTCGAAATTGCTGATTCAGATAAAGATAGGGTTGACAGCCCGTCAAAGTGGTCAAAGGCATTCAGGTCAAAAAGTCGAGCACTCAATAGTATAAAAGTAAAAAAAAAAAAAACGAACAAAACGTATTTTTTGTGTAAGACAATGAATGATGGACAAACTAGAAAATATCAAGCCTTCTGGCAGCCCTCTGTATCTAGCTTTATAGATATTAACTTCCAAAAAATATATATTCCTTATAGGAGAAATTAGACGATAGTCAGGTGCAGCCCCACCTCTGTAACCAAGACTCCTCGGAGCTCGTTAACAGAAAAGCTTTTGGTTAAATAAAATATTACTGAACTACTTATGAACAAAGCAAATCAAATAACGTAGCGCGCGTTGCTTATAAGTTTCTTATATTTACGTTTAAATTGAATATTGTTTAATTTCCAGATGTATCCCATAATGTTTTCCGTGGTGCTGGGATTCTCGAACGGTCTGTTCGGCTCGGTGCCCATGATACTAGCACCGTCTAGAGTTGGTAGAGAACATCGGGAGATTGCTGGTAAGATTTTTTTACATAGCTTTTTTAGGAAGGTTGTATTCATTACAAATAAAATTATTAATTTTCATAGTAAACCAGCGAAAGATTTTATAGCTTTGTTAATGTATTACTTGTTATCTTGTATAAAAAGCAAGCAATTTCTTGGGTATTTGCTTATAAAATATTTCAAGGCATAAGTATATTTTAAATTAAAGATATTGCTGCGCAGTAAAATAGCAATGTATTTCATTCATTTAATATATATTCAAGTAAATAGATAATCATCTAACTTTAGGAATATCAGGTTGATTTAGCAGTCAAAGAAGTTGATTCTTAAGCAGATGGGGGACCTACGTACGTAGTTTGGTCGCGTTACGTCAAACCCAGCAGCTGACAAATAACAATTAACATTGAATTGACATGACATGACAACCAAATGACGTTGGTCTGTCAACTGCCTAGGAATCAATTTCCTCTATGGTACAACTACTGTTACAAAATTAAGGAGAGATTTCGTACAAAAAAATAGCCTCTCGGTCTATAAATTGTAACATTTTCCTTGACGATCCATTGTTTTAAGCTTATTGATAGTTTAGTTACTTCTTCAGCTCAAATACTATCATCTATTTCCAGGTAACATGATGACGCTGTCTTACAACGGGGGTCTACTATCGGGGTCCCTCGTATCGTATCTTCTGTTGAGCATGCTCGGTCCCCCCGCGGAGGCCCCCTGTCGCGTCTACCCCACCCCGGTGCTCCCCACCCTCCCCCCTGTAACTACCACCCCCTCCAATATCACAGTCGCTTTTATACATTAAGGTGCTTATAAGTCCTGCCGCACATTATCCAAATTTCCTGATCAGAAAAATTCGGACGGGGCGTCCGAATTTTTCTGATCAGGAAGTGAATAGATGAACCGTTGTCAAAAAACTTAGAAATCGCCCGAACCGGGCAGAAATTGAGGTTTTTTTATTCAAGCAGGTGCTGGTTTGTAAATTGTATCCATGAACGTAATACTATCACGGAAATTGTTCGTACCCTAATATTAATTTTGAAAACATTATATTTTAAATGAATGGAGAAGTTCGTACTTAGTACTACTACGCTACATAGCATTTGGTACATAAACACTTCTCAAAACAGAGTATTGAATCATTAGTAAGATAAGTGAGCACCTTAAAATTTACGATTACAACTAACTAATAGTACAATATCTATTGAATATTTTTTTGTCCCAAACTTTGGAAATATTTTATTTACTCACGTCTAACTTAATTAGTTCTGGCTAAAATTTTATGTTATTATTTTTGGCAATTTTCCGCGAAATAAACCTCAACCTGTAAGTAAATGATTAAGTGTACGCAGGCATGCGTACAGCACCTCCCCCCTCTCCCACACTGCCTATGCGTACACTCGCATGCAAAAATCTGCAAACACCACCACCTCACAAGCAATAATGTTAGCAAATTCGTGCTAGGCCTCTTACCACCATGCAAGTTGAAAACCTCGAGGCGCGTTTCGCCCCAACACCGGAGCATCCTCAGGATGTTGATTCTACGAACATGAACGGACGATGACGATGACGACGATGTCAAGTGGTGTTTGCAGAATGCAGGTTTTGCGGAATATTGCTAAAAATAATAACATACTAAATTTTAAGCTATGGATTTCCGCAAAGTAACGCCTGATTCTATTAATTATCTGACTAAAATATCTTTAATAATCCTTCAGTATCAATATCTTTAATTCCTTCGCGAGCACCGGTGATCGCGACAACAATAGAATACAATAGCAATTCCTGGAAATTCCGACTGAAGTATTAAACTTCTAGTAAAACCAGATATTATAATGCTTGCTAACATGAACGTTTTCTTTTACTAAGAACCTACCTAAGAACCAATAATATTATATAAAAAACTGAAAGCAGATATGCTACTACCGCGTGCGTTGTGAAGACTCAAATACGACCCAATTGGGTCGTCTTTTAATTAGTCAGTCTCTTTTATGTAAATGGCATTTCGTATCTTTTGTTTCACTTATCTGTCAAAGTCCAATTTTGAATTTGAAAACTGTTCGGAATAGATTTAAGCCGGAAAATAGTATTAACGTAACAGTAGATCTTTATATGTAGAATATCATAAATTCGCCCATGACTATTAACAATGTCGGATGTGAAAAACAGCAACTTTACAGGAGAGCGATTCAAAGTTAATTGTGAATAACTTTTTACTTATTTTAAATAGAATCATGAAATTTCAGGGTTGTGCTCTATAAGTTATTTACGTTTAGTATATTATTAGAAGTATCCTGTATTTTTAACCGACTTCCAAAAAACGAGGAGGTTATATTATGTTCGGCTGTGGATTTTTTTTTTTTTTTGTATGTTCAACGATTACTCCGCCGTTTGTGAACCGATTTTCGAAATTTTTGTTTTGTTGCATTAGGTTTCACTCCAATTTGGTACCATGTTCACAAAAGTGGTGATCTGATGATGGGATCCATGAGTAATCGAGGGAACTCCTCGAAATTTATATGGAAACATATGGTGATTTTGATTTTATGAGAAGCATCCTAAGCATATGCTACCAAAACACAAGATTCTGCACCAAGGTATACTATGGTTCCGAAGATACTAAGAGAACTCCGGATTCCTTTTAGATACAAGTTTGGGGGCTTAGGCGCTGTTTTAAGAACTGAAAGCATATGCTACTATACAAATTACATTCATCATCATCATTTTTACGTCAGGGTCATCAATGTCACCAAAATTGAACATAACAAAATATTCAACCTTATCTCCAGAGCGTAAGGCACACATTTGACATTACTTCTGAGAAGTAAGTTGCTTCGATAATACAAGTAACATGCTAGAGTGCACAGCTGTCACACTTACCAATCACGGCCACGGGCGGCCGTAGACTTCTCAAGCGATACTATGTATTACAATAATAAAGATAAAGTTTAAAATCATATGACAATGAAAGCCTCGCCGCTGCCGCGCTGCTAAAATTCCGGTTTGGCGCGGCTCTGGCACGTGTCCACTTCGATTTTTTTTAATGTATTGTTCAAAATTATCTGCAGCTGATATTATATTTTGTAAGTGTGACTGTTACCAAATTGTAATAAGATACGTAGAATAGTATACATGTGTTTTAGGGCCGATTCACACCGGAATGGCGCAGGTGAGGCGAACAGTTTCAGTGTCATATGATTTTAAACTTTATCTTCATTGTTGTAATAGATAGTATCGCTTGAGAAATCTACGGCCGCCTGTGGATGCTCGTGGACTCTTGCGGCCGCCGGCAGCGTCAATTTCTCAAGCGATACTATGTATTACAATAAAGTTTAAAATCATATGACACTGAAACTGCTCGCCTCGCCTCTGCCATTCGGCCCTAATCTACGTATAGTACGCGATGATTTTACTAGGTAACTAAAAAGAGTGAAATTATTATTTTTAACAAAAAATTAAAACCGACTTCCAAGGTAAAAACAATAATAACATCCTTATAATATGAACTAAAAAGTATTAAATAATTTTTCCTATCTCATGGTGCCTTTTTCCGAATTCGGCTAAAACTCAACTATTTCTGTACTCAATCTTCATAATTTTGAAGTCGGTGCCAGTTACAAATGTTTCAAATATTCTGGCATCTGGATTCAGCTATATCTGGTACCGACTTCAAAATTATGAAGATTGAGTACAGAAATAGTTGAGTTTTAGCCGAATTCGGAAAAAGGCACCATGAGATAGGAAAAATTATTTAATACTTTTTAGTTCATATTATAAGGATGTTATTATTGTTTTTACCTTGGAAGTCGGTTTTAATTTTTTGTTAAAAATAATATGACTAAATATGAGAAAAGTCACTTCTGACCTCTTTAACCGAGTACGAGTAATGCTGATTTGTCGGTAGTGCCAGAACCGACGTTGTTGCTTGTACAAAATTAATAAGTGCTTGTCGGAAGTGGCACTTACGCCATTGTTAAGTGATAACTTTTAATTTAAAAATATGTCGTATGTAGAAATTATCAACAAAAATGACAACAATTTAAAGGAAATATATATATTTTTATGGACTTCTGTCAAATAAAACGTGAAAACAATGTATGTATGAACATACAAAACATTTCTTATAACGTAAATAATTCGTAAAATCAAGTTGTCGTCCGAAATGTAAATTAACTTAAAACATTGAAATTAAAAATTATTGCCATCACTATTTTGTTGAATTTTTGATGTCATAACTTAAATTAATTTTTGATGTCATAACTTAAATTGACTTGTTGATACAAAAAAAAATATTTTTTTTTTGTATCAATCATAAACAAAAGTTTGTTTCGTGTTTGGAAAAGTATTTGTATCTTTTGTTTGTATTGAATAGGTTCAATAACTACTGAACCAATTTTAAAAATTCTTTTACCGTTGGTAAGCTACATTGTTTGCAAAGAACATAGGCAGTGTATTATTCAGAAAAATATTAGGGATCATACCGAAAATCGCAAAAATATAACCCAAAGTGGTAAAAATTTGCAATAAATTACATTAATCCGCTTGCGCTGCGAAAAATACAGCTGATTCATAGAAATAATATAACAAATACTTATAGTGTTTATCATTATCTACAAAAAAGTCCAAAACAGCATAATATATGTATCTTTTGTGGTTAAGGAATAATAACCATTTCCTTCATTAAAATATTAACTTCAAATCATCTCCTACTAGCGTGGCTTTTTTTGCATATTAACAATTGATCCTTACTTAAATAAATATCAAAATATTAATTGTGATTCTGTAAAGAATAGAATTGTCTTTTAAATTATTACCATGGGGTAAATATTTTAGAAGTTAGGGCAGTTTGATTAAAGCTTAAAACAAGGCGCCGACGCGGCAACGGCGGTGGCTACCACGAATTTGTAATGGAAAATATTATATTTTCTAAGTCGAACAACTTGCTATGGATCTTATCGATATCTGCCAAATACGCTGAAGAGATGATATTGCTTTAATATGTGGGAAATACAGAAAATAATGACGAAGGACTGACTGTTCTGCAGGTCCATTAATTTATTAGCGAAACGAAGTTTGCGGAATCAGGTAATTCTTAAAAATCTCTACATTTTTAGGGTACTTACGTACTACCACCGCCTTCGTTTTGATGAAAAACTTAGATTAATATTTATTAGATTAATTAATCAAAAGCACTCTTCTTCATCCGAGATTCTCTATTTATTCTATGGTATTTTTTGAGAATAATTTCACTTTTACATAATCTGAGTAAATCTATAATATGTTTGTTAAGACATATTGCAAGCTCTGCATTTACAATGTCTACAAGGTCGGCAAGGCTAATCAAAGTAGCTACTCAACGAATTTGAGAAAATTATAATAATAGTATAGGAAAAAAATGCTCATGGAAATCTTGTGACTGAACCTAGTATGAAAAAAGGTCCTTTTAATACCTTTTTTACGATTTTTAACAGTATAGCTTATGTTTTATTACTGTTATGTATTAGAAAAATACTCAGAAAATCAGCTATTAGACACCAGACCGCCAAAACACGATTATTGAATTAAAAAATTATATTCATTCGTTGTGTATGAGTGCCAACAAAAACTTAATTTTTGTACAAAAATGACCTATTTTGAAGCCTTCTAAAAATTGTTTAAAGTCGGTAAGTAACGACAAATATTGTACAAACTACAAATGCCATTTAATCAATAAGAAAATAAATTAAATGATTATGATGTAGTACTACCGACATTTTATCAATTTATAAATCCGCATAATAATGTCGGAAGTGGTACTACCGACAATTCAACCATTTATAAAACCGATTAAGAATGTCGTATGTGGTACAACCGACATTTTACACATTTGAAAAACCAGTTAAGAACGTTGGATGTGGCACATCCGACAATTTAAAATGACCTACGATAAAAATATGTTAATGAAGGTAAATGTTTATCTTATAATCAAATCTGAAGCAATAAAACATAAGCTATACTGTTCAAAATCTTAAAAAAATATAATAAAGAATAGTAAATACCAATTTCCGCACTAGTATTAGCTTCGATCATAATATTTCCATCAGCATTTTATTCCCTATTACTATATTTTTCTTAATTTCGTTGAGCACCTAGTTTGATTAGCCATGCTGATCTTTTAGACATTAAAAATGGCGTCGAAAATTAAAAAATATAACAAAGGTTGCAAAATAAACAAGTGAGAGCGCGAGGTCCATTCCTTCCGTTAACATAGTCGGAAGTGGCACATCGAGCGCTCTCACTCGTCCCCGCGTCCCGTTAACAACGCGGGTAGTGACTATCCGACAATGTTAGCGGATTATCTTAGTAATATACGGCATTTTTAATGTAGCTATTTCAGAAACTATGCATAATATAGATTTTTTTCTTTTCAGCTACTGATAGCCTTGGTTATAAGGACATGTTTTATGAAATAAAATAAAAATGTCGATTTTGCACATCCGTCATTGTTAACAGTCATGGGCGCATTGCTAACATTTTCTGTTTTCATATCTTGAATTTTGCTAAAAAAGACTGCAGTAAGTACATATTACTTACCTACCAAACTTTTGTATTACATTGTACTCTCAAGCAAATTAAAAAGCTTAACAGCGAATTAGAAAAATATAAATATAAATAAAACAACAATGTTAATTTTAGGGTTGTTTACCCGACACATGAGCCAGATTGCATTCAAGAATAGAAAGACAGCAGCTGCTGTTGATATTTTACAGACGATGTGCATGAACGTAGAAAAAAAGGCGGACGGAGTCTTATTATACACAGAACTGTGTCTTCAGCATAAAGGTAATTATACCTATCGGAATAGAGAAACAAAGGCCTGAGCAAGCGAGATGTCACTATCAGTAACACTGCGTGGTAGAAAGAGAAGCGTGATTTGAGGTTGCATACCTTTTTTTCATCTGTTTGACAGTCTGTCTGACCCTGTGCCGATCGTTGTCAATATGGGCTCTCAGAAAAATTGTGATTTTAAGTTAAATAATGAATAATTTTTAGAAATACTGCTCTAGAAACTTTGTTAAATGTTTGTGGAATAATTCTTGATCCACACATCGAAAAAACCCGGACAAATATTCATTTCATAGGTGAATTATTCTACATCGACAAGACCTAGTTTTAAGTTTATTTTTGCCAATTCCCTACGAGTTATTAGTATTGATTTTGATAATTCACTTCTATATATTATGTTTAATTATATGGAAAACATAACTTGACTAGACTTGGTGCACAATTTAAGGATATTTTGTGTAAACAATTTTCATCTATTTTACACTAGGGCTGCATCAAGTTATCGATAAGTTGTATCGATATGAAAATATTTTTTAGTTATGTATACTAATTATCTAGGAATGTTGAAATGATAACATACTCATCCGTAGCTTATAATTAGTTCAAGTATATTAATATACTATCATACATAATTTATCGTTTTTAAGGTTCCGCACCCAAAGGGTAAAAAGTCCTAGTAGTGGGGTCCCGCAGCCCGCTCTACTACTGACTTTGTTGCCTGTCCGTCTGTCCATCCTTCCGTCCGTCTGTCTGTCTCCAGGCTGTATAACAAGAACCGCTATAGTAATAGACTTCTGAAATTTCCACAGATGTAATGTCATTCTACATCCAATATGGCTGCTCATCCAAGGTAGGGGAAGAGTTGAAAGCACTTCTGCAAGATGGGCATCAAATAAAAGGGCTCATTGAGAGTGAATTGAAAATTAATAGGGTCTAGTGAAGTCGTATCGTGTCGTGAACTGATGTGACGTGACGTAACCTGTCGTGTCGAATCGTGTCATGACATGTCGTGTCGTATCGTGCCGGGTTTTAGAAAATGCTCGGTTGAAACCGGTCACTCTTCATGCGCGAGTCCGACTCACACTTGGCCAATTTTTCAAATTTCCTGCTGACCTGAATACCAGAAATTCATAGCTTAAAATAAATAACCGTCCAAACTGGACTCCGAAGAAAAATTCATGCGTACTTAAGGTGAACACAGATTTGGCCGCACCGCACGCACCGCAGATGCGTGCGGTATGAAGAATTGCGAATGCGGCATTCGCAATTCTTCATATTATTATTATGAAGTTGCGAAGACTGCGGCGCGGGTAGGTAGGTATGCGAGCTTGCCTATAACTTCATATAAAGAATTGCGAATGCGGCGACTGCGGTGCGTGCGGTGCGGCCAAATCTGCGTTCACCTTTAATTGTGCAGCAAGTATTTTGAAGAAAAGTCACATTTTACTTCAAAATTACAATTTTATTATATATCTATGCAATTTTATTTTATACCATATATTATTATTTTTACAATCTTACAATTATTATTCCATGATCGATATTTTGTCGAATTCTACGAATAATATTATAACCTAAGGAAACGTAACTCCCATACTAATACAGTTTTAAATTTGGTTCCATTCGAACTGTCATGTAGCCTTTATACCGCTCAAGGTCACCTAAATATTGCAAATGTATGAAAAGTGAACCTAAGGTACACTTTTTTGACAAGTATTTTGGAGCATGTTTTTTGACGGAGTTACTCTTCCTTAGTTTTCATTATTCGTAGGTCGAATTACAAGATGTTTGTACATCACTGACACGCACACGTAAACATAATTGTATACACAGATGTAAATCAAATTTTGGTTAAGCTTGACAGCTCGGGATTGTTTCTCTATTCCGATAGGTATATTAACTTTATGGTCTTCAGAGTCGGCCACGCACACATTCTTACGCCTGTCAAATGGTATGGACTAGCGTAAAAATGTGTGCGTGCGGACCGTGTACACGCAGTCAGCTGGCCGACTCTGAAGGACACAGTTTTGTGTATGGTGGGACTCCATCCACCTTTTTATACGTCCATGACGATGTGTTTATTATTGTGAGTTGTGATTTGTGACACGTTTCTTTTTAAAACATAATAAAATACTGTGCGGGAGTCGCAAGAATGGTTTGCTGTTGACTTTGACACAGAAATGTAAAAATCATGAAAGGATTAAAAATGGTTTCAGTCGTGATTTTTCAATTTTTATGGTTCAAGCCCCACTGAATTTAGGATTAAAATCCTATTAACCCTAGATAACAAAAGACAAACTACAAAGATATAGTTAAGCACGGGACTTACTTAGTTTTTAAAACGTGACCTCTAAATACTAAACCACCACCGCTTAACTAGAATTAGCCAATATCTTAATTCCGAAGTCCAATTGAGACTATCATGTATATAATATCTTGTACATAGTACTCTTGTAAATAATTTGTTATAATATTGTTAATCATTATAATCTCTTCTCCATTCCTATACCCATAATCCACACTTTGCTTACCATTTTAACTTAGGGACGTAGAATTTTAACTATTGAATATAGCAAAAGTTATTTTCTTATTTTATAATGTTGTTTATTTTTGTATTAGACTTAACGATCATAATTTCTCATCGTGAGTATGGTTATGAATAAACATTTAAATAAACATTAGTGTTTTTATTACCTCTAGCTTAGCTAAGTATTAGACGGTTCGTTTCAACAGAAAGTACCTATTTATTTTTATTATTATACATAACACAATACACATTACGGATCGTACGATACTTAATTATTTACATAATATCGACATAATATAATATTATTAATTATTATAATATTCGACAATATACGCCTAGTACATTAATATGAGCAATATAATGTTGGAGACAATAATTATTATTGTCTCCAACTCCAATTCATCCCCGTCAAGGTCGTCCAAAAACTGCAGTCACCCAAGAAAACGTTGATGCTGTGCGTAAGCTAGTTGAGGAAGATCGACATGTGACATACCGCGAAATTCAGGCAACTTTAGACATTGGCATGAGTCAAATACAAATAATATTGCATGAACAATTAAGTTTCAAAAAGTTGTTTTCCCGATGGATACCGCATTTGCTCTGTGAAGAGCAAAAAGCGGCTCGAAAGATTCCACGCAGGATCCTCAAATGCTGTATACAACATCGTATCAGGTGACGAATCCTGGATATACGCGTACGAACCCGAAACTAAAAACCAGTCACGAGTTTGGGTGTTTGAAAATGAGTTAGCCAACAAAAATTGTTCGTTCACGGAGTGTTGCAAAAAAAATGTTTGTCTCCAAAACCAGCCATATTGCGACTATTCCTCTTGAGGGACAAAGTTTCACAGTGAACTTTATGATATAAAGGACACATACATACGGCATACATAGAGCGGGACATCTAAGGACTACAAAAACGTTTGCAAAGTTTGCAACATATTTGGTGCCGAATACAATAATCATAGCGAATAATTTTCCACTGAAGGTTATCTTAGGTCGGATGAATTTATGAAATAATGTTGGTACACTCTAGTCACTAGTGCGTTGTAACGCAGCATATCTTAATATAAACTAATTAAAAATAAAAATAATTAATAAATTGCATCCATACACAAACAAATGATAACTTCACGTCTACGTTAGTATCTAAGAGAAGGCAACCATTTTTTTATTTGCATATTTCAATTAAGGTGACGCCGCGTTAAAGTAAAAAACAGTGTTGGACACGTTTTAGATTGCTTGTTATCTATGAGAGGCCGGCTCAAAACAAACAATGGAACAGCAAAAAATGGAACGGGCGTAAGCGACAAAATGGTTTTTGTCGCGTAATTTAAAAACCATAAATACATTTCATATAAGCTTTGGGCAAATTAAAGTTTATGCTTAACCAATCTATGTACAAATTTTGGAAGCTTAAATCACTCTCTGTTGGCAATATGGCAAAATAGGAATCCGTTTTTTTACAGAGATATTTTTGATTGATTATTCAGTGTTATAAAAGTTGACCAATCGTGTTATGCTATGGGTAATTCAAAGACAAAAACATGATGAATACTGACAATGAACTTTAATTTCTCAGCTTTAGTCATTGCTGAGAAAAATCGATATCGCTACAGCCAAATTATCAAGGCGTCGCCTTAACTGTATATCTAAGCTACAATACTTGTGTTTGCAGCAATTTTAATTAAAATCAATTAAATCTTTAAAATAAAAAATGAATATTGAATATACAGTGGAGTTTCGTAGATATTTTTTACTTTACTATTTGTTAATCCATACTTAATATAATAAATGCGAAAGTGAGTCTGTCTGTCTGTCTGTTACCTCTTCACGCTCAAACCGCTGAACCGATTTTGCTGAAGTTTGTCATGGAAATACTTTGAGTCCCGGGAAATAGGATACTTTTTGTTCCGGAAAAATGTACAATTCCATGCGCGATAAACGAGTTTTGGCGCAACGGAGTTGCGAGCGTCATCTACTAGTTAACACATTGTAGTGTACCTATTAGTAAGAAACTTTGTAGTTACAAGTGGAGTAGATTTACAAAGTAATAATACAAAATGTAATTGTATGTAGAATTGGTTTGATCATTTGCATTGTGCTGAGAAATTATTAGATTTGAAATAAAATATTATATGGCCAATCGGTTCGATATGACCACGATCAAGAACCATTAGTTATTTTATATGGGTAATATCTATGGACGCTTCATGACATCACCTTAGTCTAGACTCTGGACCCGTGGCAAATATCTGAAGGACTTGTGTTACGGGTAAAACGGAAATATGCTTAATACTTTTGTAATATACTTATATTTAAGATTTGGACTATAAGATCACACATATTTAATACAAGTCGGTGGAATTCGATCCTGTGGCCGGCTTGAGCTACTACGCGCTTACCACTGAGCCACAGTGGTCGTAATGATCATTGGTGATCACTGTCTCCTTAATGTTTTGATGTTAATAAACTTTGGTTGAAATAATCTTGGTGCGTGTGCCACACGTGTTGATCTAATAATAATCACGAGAGCGTATTCTACATTTCTATTTCTAATCTCCTCGCGCTCGCTCGATGACCTATTCAAAGGTCTCTCTAGTGCGTATTAAATAGTAAATACTTGAATGTAATGACTAATGAAAGTAGCTATTACATTGGACTTATCCACTGATCGCTACCTAACACTAAAGGTGCGTGTCGTCGCGACACTACTGGTTTGTATGTATTTCTATGAAATACCCTCCGCAGCTAGCGACACGAAGCTAGCGACATTTTTCATATAAATACATAGATGATAGAAACCACTAGTGTAGCGACGACTACGCAACATATTTTGATGATTCTTTCAGTGTTAGATAGCGTTTATCGAGGATGGTTATAGGCTATATTTTATCACGCTAAGACTAATAGGAGCGAAGAAATAGAGGAAAATGTGGAAAAAACTGGGAAAATTATTTGAACGGGCTAACTTGAACGCGCTAATTTTAGGAACTACTGGTCCGATTTAAAAAAATCTTTCAGTGTTAGATAGCCCATTTATTGAGGAAGGCTATAGGCTATATTTTTTCACGCTAAGACTGATAGGAGAATGTGAAATCAAAAAATCAAAAAAACCCGACTGCAAAAAATGTTAACTAAAATAACGAAACAAGACCTAATTCTGCCGGAGGCATCGAATCCATGTTTTAATTGATACGACTCTTGCTTACGAGTTTTACGCCAGGATACCTAAATAGAAGGTTACATAGAAAAATGTAGAAGAAGAAAGTGGATAATAAAATGCAGTCGGAGGCATGTCGCACCAAGATTTTTAATAAAAAAATGGTTATTGTGCCTCACTCGACATAGATAGGTATAGTGTGTCGCAGACTTTTTTGTAGATGTTTGTAAGTTCTACAATTAGTTAAAATTTTATGGTTCTATCTTTTATAGTTTAGGCAGCGTACGTAAAATAAGTAACTTTTCTGATTGATTTTTTTGCACCTTGCGTCCGAAGAACCCAAATATCTTACGGTAACCTATTTTTTTCCTAAATAAAATTCAGCCTATGTTCAGCAAAAATAATGTAGAATTCCAATGGTAAAAGAATTTTTCAAATCGGTCCAGTAGTTTCGGAGCCAAACAAACAAAAAATCAAATCTTTCCTCTTTATAATATTAGTGTAGATTTATTGTTCTATTTAATAGTAAAACTGCAAGTTATATATATATATATATATATATATATAGAATCAGTGTTTAAAATCCTTTATTTTGATACCCCACTCGATATGCTTGGTAGAATTTTCATTTTTTTTACCTCACAATATGGCGTCCAACATCTGCCATTTTGGTTTTTTTTAATGCCACCTATCCAAGAACACTTGGGTCATTAAGACAAATCTAACGATACCTCAAATGTGAAAATCCGTTCAGCGGTTCTGAAGTTACAAGGTAAGGAAGAATATTACAAACATACAAGATACGCGCTAAACACATAATCCTTCCGGCAGTCGGGTAAAAAAAAACGGGGGAAATTATTTGAAAGGGCTTATCTCGCGAACTACCGGAGCAATTTTTATGTTATTTGGCACAGATAAGAAGTAGACCACGTGAAGGATCATAGGCTATCGATTTTGATCATTTTGCAGTGGCTATATATTTTATACCCGTGCGACGCCGGGGCGGGTCACTAGTATATTATATTGTAGATGTGTTATCATCAGTCAGTCAAGACGCGAGCCCTCACAAACCTTGGCTTTTAGCTTGTAATATTATACCGGTAGACTTAGGTTAGGTGATACAGTAATAATCTTAGGATATAATGTTTTTGTTAGAGGTTAGAACGATATTACAGGTAAAAATATGTAACGAATAAAAAATATTGAATGTTTTTTTTGTGTGGAGTTCTACGCTGCCAGTTCGTCATTTATTTTCGTTCGAAAATATAAACACGAGTGCTGACTGAGTAGCCAAGTTTGGGTACTAATTTATCAGGGCAAAGGTTGTTTTGTCATCCATCCGTGTAGGATACTATCGACAAGTTTGCTATCTGCTACAAAAAAGTTTAAACATTAAGATCTGCGAGAAAATATTTTTACTACATGTTGGCCGCGACTTCGTTTGTATTTTATCGAATAATTAAAAATAATGAATCAGCATAGTATTTGTTAAAACTAATCTACTGAGTCCATATTACAATTGCCATAATTGACCTGTAAAATACCTGTTTTGGAGGTTTATTTAGTTTTTTAAATGTGTTATAAAATTTCGCATTTTGTAGCTTTATAAAAATATAGTGCTGAAGAATTATGTGTGTTTTATAATGTCACTTTTATATCTCTTTTGTGATTGATAGAAATTAAATAGAAACCGCGGACCGCATCGCCTGTTAAGAGCCCGGGTTACCCTCGTAATTCTCATACATACGTAATACCAAAATCATTTTCTCATACGAAAATATTTAACATGTTTGAGTTATTTTTCAGCTTAAAATAGTAATTACCTAGGTTTCTGTACAAAAATTAACTTCAAAATATTTAAACACTAAAAAAAATTTTTTGTGTATAATTTTTTTTACTAAATTTACTACTAAATATTTAAACACTAAAAAATATATAAATAAATATTAAATTTACTACAAAATATTTCAACTCTAAAAGATATTTTTAGTATTTAAATATTTTGTAGTGAATTTACTATCTAATATATATAAATCTCCTGTCACGATGTTTGTTCGCGATGGGTTCCTAAACTACTTAACCGATTTTAATGTTTTTTGTTTTTTAATGTGTGCTTTTTTCCAACTTGAGAGATAGGATAGCTTAGATCTTTAATTATAGTCGCAATTTTATTTTATTGCAAATTATTTGTCTATAAAGAGCGACCATTGTTTATGCGACGCGGGTCACGGGATAGCGATGGACGTTGCCATGGTGACATACTTATATTTTAGTCACTAATTCAATAAAATAATACGGGCGATATACTTAATATAATATGGCAAAGAAACGTTTGCCGGGACAGCTAGTTTATTTATATATTTTTTAGTGTTTTACGCTATTTTTTAGTGTTTAAATATTTTGAAGTTAATTTTTGTTCAGGAACCTAGGTAATTACTATTTTAAGCTGAAAAATAACTCAAACATGTTAAATATTTTCGTATGACAAAATGATTTTGGTATTACGTATGTATAAGAATTTCGAGGGTAGCCCGGCCCCTTAACAATTTGAAACGCTTCACGATTATTATTAGGTTTATTAGATATTTTAGTTGGATCCACACTTATCCACGATATACTTACTTCAAATTCAAACTATTTATTAAGCATACAATAATATACAATAGTATAAAAGCTAGGTAGCGTACACATCGTCTAATCCCATGCTAAGTAAAACTTGTGTTATGACAATCAGACAACGGATGCACGCCCAACAATTTTGTCCTAGTTGTATCCTTATTTATTTACTGTACAATATGATTTAATTGCGAGTTAATTTGATAAAAACACACTCAATATTGTCGTGTCAATTGTTGTAACCTTTGACATCTGTATTTATCAATTGTTTAAAGATTTCATGGCAAAAATATAGGCACGTGTTGCTACCCAAACAATTTATATATAACCCGTATAAGACTAATTAAGTGTGTTGTATGTTTAAATATTGTATCACATAATGATTATGTAAAGTGTGATATTAATGTGAGGTCGAGACTCGAGCCCCGCGACTTCTGCAACGGCGTCATACGTGCTATCATCACCAGGCGATTCTGAGATATGAACTCACAATAATAGTTTCGGTGGCAAACTGCGACAGAGTAAGGAGGCCTCCTTGAAAGAGGCCTTTGATATAATAAGCCTTTTTTATTTCTTTTTTGTAAAGATTTTTTTTATCTTATTGCCTTATTATAATATTATATTTCAGAAAAAATGTAATCGACCAGTATATATAGTACTTACCAATAATAATTAATACTAGGCTTCTTGACTCATATTGAATTTCATTGAAGAAATGCGTATTTCTATAGTAGAACTCGACCTAGGAAATCGTATTTTACCCTCATCATAAAACAGTATCGATATTATAATAAACTACAATAAAACTAGTCTACTAAACTACTCATAATAAAACCGGCCAAGTGCGTGTCGGGCCACGCGCAATATAGGGTTCCGTAGTACCGCTAGTTTATGAAAATTTTTGTATGGTCAATGAATGTACATTTATAACATGTTTTACACTATCAACATCATCTCAGTTACTTTCAAAGGAATTTGAAGTTCCTTTATACTTCGCCGAACACATTTTTTTAGTTGATCGACTATTACTCAAAAACTTATAAAGTCGTAGCCGTGATAGTTTTCCTTTTAAATTCAGCATATTTCCTACTCCCGTGAATTTTTTACATTTCCAGAAGCAACCGTTTAGGTGGTAGAAGGGGACACTGGACTCTAAAAATTTTTTCCACTTTAAAGCTTAGAATCCCTAAATCGGAAAATGATCTATGAATACTCATAATATTTTTTAAAAATCTATCTAACGACACCCCACACGATGGGGTGGGCGCGAAAAAAAAAATTCAACCCCGTTTGATGTGTAGGGGAGCGGGAGGTACCATAAAAAAAAATATTTTTTTTTAAGATTTTATGTACCATTTTGTTGGCATCATTAATATGTGTATTCATGCCAAATTACAGCTTTATAGGTCCTATAGTCTCTGAGCAAAACTGTGGACACACAGACAGACGGACGGACAGACCGAAACTATATGGGTTCCTTGTTGACTTCGGAACCCTAAAAATACGTGTCGCACTCGGGGACTGCCGCGGTAAAGCTGTTGCATAAATTTTTTAACAACTTTTGCAGTTATAATTTGCGTACGTCTAGTCTCACGCACACAAATACCGTGCCGAAGTCTGCCAAACTGTAACGACGTTAGACGAAGCACGGCAACGCCACACCGCTGTGCCGGTAGGAGTGGGGGTGTTAGGCTTATTTTCGTTACGGAATTTCTTGATTCGGTCGCCACGCTCAAAGCCCGCGATAAGCTACGCAATAGCTTAAGGCGACGCGACGCCTTGATAATTTGGCTGTAGCGATGTCGATTTTTCTTAGCAATGACTAAAGCTAAGAAATTAAAGTTCATTGTCAGTATTCATCATATATTTGTCTTTGAATTACCCATAGCATAACACGATTAATCAACTTTTATAATTCAGAATAATCAATCAAAAAGACATCTGTAAAAAAAGGGATTCTTATTTTGCCAACAGAGGAGAGTGATCTAAGCTTCCAAAATTTGTACATAGATTGGTTCAAGCATACACTTTAATTTGCCCATAGCTTATAAGAAATGTATTTATGGTTTTTAAATTACGCGACAATAACTTTCCATTTTTGCTGTTCCATTGCTTGTTTTCTTTGAGAGGCTGGGCCGGCCTCTCATAGAAAACAAGCAATCTTAAACATAATTCAAGACGTGAGTGGAAGAATAAGGTAAGTAACATGAAAAAAATTCCCATTTTTTTGCTTAAATGGAGGCTTTAGGGCCGAAAAAATTATTTGAAATAGTAAAACTGTGGATTATACGTGTGGCTAGATATGTTAGCTAGGTTATGAAGTAGATAAGTTACAAGTTTTATTAAAATAATTAGGGATAAAATTAGTTATTATCCGTATGTTACGAAATGTTACTTGTTCGATTCTTCCACTCACGTCTTCAATTATCCAACACGGTTTTTTACTTTAACGCGGCGTCACCTTAAAAAGAAATGACAACAAGGCTAAAGTCCTGTTTCGTAGACAGCGCTACGAAGGTTCGTAGCACGCGTAGCACGGCCTACGAAATGGGGGTTTTACGGAAATCACTGTCCAAACTTTGGAAACGATGCGACTAGATGACGTCTTATAAATAATAATTGGCCAAGTGCGAGTCGAACTCGCGCACGAAGGGTTCCGTACCGTTATTGAGCGAAAAAATATGGTTTTGTATGAGAGCATCCCCTAATTATTTATTTTACTTTAATTTTATTATTAAATATTAAAGTACGAATAAAATTAAGGATTTTGTGAATATTTCAAGTGCCTACCTGTTGCCATTATGGACTACGTGCAAAAAAAGCAAAAAAAAAAACCTGTTTGTTGTATGGGAATATTAACTTTGTTTTGTTTTTAGTGTTTGTTTTTATAGCGGTAACAGATATACACAATCTGTGAAAATTTTAGAAGTCTAGCTATAGCAGTTCTTGAGATATAGGAGCCTGGAGACAGACAGACAGACGGACAGACATCGAAGTCTCAGTAATAGCTGAGTCCCGTTTTTACCTTCTGGGTATGGAACCCTAAAAATGTATGGTATGTACAGTATTACTATATGTAGTTTTGTTGTAGCTGTTTTGACTAAAGCTAGAAACTGGCTGTGGTTAATTATACAGATCGCTAGATTTTGCCTTATATATGTTACGCTCAAAGACCGAAATCGCTCAGTGAGCGAAAACATAGCTCACAACGCGTTGTGGTCACAGTGAAACAGCCACGACGCGAATTTCGCGTCATAGCTCTAATGAAAACGGCCACGACGCGTTATGGCAATCACAAAAAGGCCATAACGCGAAATTCGCGTCGTGGCTGATATGCTATTCGTTTTTATTGATTTGTTCTTGATTGATTAATCATCCATAGGTAATATGGATTACCACGCGTACTACAAACTGTTTTTTCTTTTACTAAATCACTGCATAACGTGTTTATCATTATTATTTATAAAATATCCATAGTTTTATACTGTCCGTACTAATCTCCATACTAGTTAATACTACGTAATGTCTCTCTGTCTGTCTGGCGCAACGTAGTAACGGACATCAACTAGTAGTATTATATTTAAATTATATTAATTTAAATAAAACTATATTTTTATTATTTATTGAGATCAGATTACTTTACTCATACATATATATAAAAAAACCAACAACAAACAACAAAACGTTGCGCCAGACAGACATATAATATTAGTACGGATAGTATGGAACTATGTTTATTTTATAAATAATATAATGACAAGCACGTTATAAAGTGATTTAGTAAAAGAAAAAATATTTTGTAGTACTCGTGGTAATTCAAATATAATCTTCCATACCTATGGATGATTAATCAATCAAGAACAAATCAAGAAAAATGAATAGCACATCAGCCACAACAGGAATTTCGCGTTATGGCCTTTTTGTGATTGCCAAAACGCGTCGTGGCCGTTTTCATTAGAGCCACGCCAGCCACGACGCGAAATCCGCGTCGTGGCTGTTTCACTATGACCACAACGCGTTGTGAGCTATTTTTTCGCTCACTGAGCGATTTCGGTCTTTGAGCGTAACATATACATTACTAGATGATGCCAGCAACTCCGTTGCGCTAAAATTCGTTTATCGCGCAGCAACCGTACATTTTTCCGGGATAAAAGTATCCTATGTCCTTTCCCGGGACTCAAAGTATCTCCATACCAAATTTCAGCAAAATCGGTTCAGAGGTTTGGGCGTGGAGAGGTAACAGACAGACAGCTACAGACACACTTTTGCATTTATAATATTATTTTATTAGTATAGATTATCAGACAAGGAATCGCCGCAAATAGTTTGTTTTCTTCGAGATACTTTAAATAGTCTACCTACAAAAACATTTTATCTAAAAAAGTTGGAAAAACAAATTAAACGTTTATCACTTCGCCAAATAGTTGTGACGACCTCTCGTTGATAAATTTGTCTCTTAGTTACAGAAAAACTCAGACAATAATAAGCAATTAAATATTATAAACTATTTTTCACTTCCCTATTCTTAAGTCTGATGAAATCCATACTAATGCTAGACAACCCGGCGAACACCAGATGGCTTCTCCCTATTTTCCTGATTTTCTCTTGAAGTTTTTTCTGATTTTTTTTTCTATAAGCCTCACGGAGCCCGAGACCTTTCCAACGCATGCAAAACCGTGGAAATCGGTTCGTGCGTTCTGGAGTTATAGCGTCAGGAAGGAAACCCCGACTTATTTTTATATATTAGATTATACATGCGAAAGTGAACCGCTAAACCGATTTTGCTGTTGTTGGCGTTATCTAGTCGTTGATATAATATGATCAAGAAACCTTTCACGCTTATATTTTTGGTACAACTAATAGACAAACTTAATAAAGGTTACTAATAACCCTCCTGGCAGTCGGATAAAAATAAATTGTTAATAGCGAACTAATGATGACTAACAATTAGGGATTGCAATCCCGCACCTTATTCAATCCCGCGGGATTGATTTGCGAGATTGGCCAACCCCGCGGGATCCCGCGGGATCCCGCATCACGCATGTTTGAATGTATGTTATAAAATTGAATAAATTGAAACTATAGGTTTATGCTTAATTTAAAATCAACTTTACTAATAGAAAAAAGTCTCATTATAATATTATGCCACCAAAATATTTGTTTTGTAACAAAATAACATTGAAATCATCACTCTATCTTATTAGATCTTAAAATTAAAATGCCTCAGCAATCTTGAAGTTCCTCTCAACATTATGGCTCCGCATTGATTGCGACGACCACCCTCGCGTTTTTGAGTGCCTAATGCCTATATAGATCCCATAGTGGTGACCCCGCGACGGACTGACTCTTTGAACACCTGCAAGCTGCTTCAAATTTAGTGCAGCAGCAGATCCCATCCGCAAAGATCTTACTACTTGGCGACTTTAACGCCCACCGCGCCGACTGGCTCAATTCCAGTAAAACTGATCATGCGGGAAGATCCGTCTGCGACTTTGCTCTTGCGAACGACTTAATACAACTGGTTGCTACGCCTTCGCGAATCCCAGATGTAGACGGTCAGAATTCTTCCCTTTTGGACCTTCTGCTGACTTCAAATCCTGATGGCTACCAAGCATCCATGACCGCACCACTTGGTTCATCGGATGCTTGCTAGTTACGACGGCATTGCGACATCGTGCTGTTAATGCTTTAAGCCCCAAGTGGTCACATGCGACCGCGATAACAATACAAATCTATTGTGTCTCTTTTTTTCTACGATCGAAGGATTAAATACCGTCGTGTGTAGCTCTACAAGTTAGCAGACTGGGATGGTATGCGGTCGTTTTTTGCATCCTATCCTTGTGCTTCTCGCCGGATGATCCCGACAACACTGCCAACTCCGCTGCCAATGTGGTGATGCAAGGGATGAAGCTTTTCATTCCGTCCTCTGTAGTGCCAACTTGGGGCAGATTTCGTCCCTGGTTTGCTTCATCCTCCAAAAAATCTTCTCGCCAGAAGCAGAAGGCTTATCAATCCTGGGCCAATGCAGTGTCTGCTTGGGATTTAAATACCAGCACATATAAAATGAAATACTCAAGAAAGAGATCACTCGGGCAAAGAAACAGCACGTCAATAGAATTGGTGAGAGACTCGAGCGCCTCCCTTCGAGAACCCTTGCATTCTGGTCTCTGGCCAAAGCTATTGAAGGGAATTTCTGCAAGCCAACCCTACCATACCTACACGTCGAAAATGGATCGTTGTCCCATGACGCAAAAGATAAAGCCGATCTTCTGGGTAAGTTCTTTGCGTCAAGCTTGACCCAAGATACCGGGGAACAGAAACCGCGATGCACGACCAAGCCGCGATGCACGAGCGTCATGTCGGATATTTGGTTTCATCAGCGCTCAGTGCAAATAGCCCTCCGTTCCCTTGATATCCAATTGAAGTCGAATGGGCCTGACGGAATCCCTCCTACTGTGTTAAAAAAAGTGTGCTCCAGTGTTGGCTCTGATCTTAACGCGTCTTTTTCGGCTCTTCTGTTTTTCTGGCATTGTACCGGCTTCCTGGAAGACTTGGTGTACCGGATCCCCAAAAAAGGTGACCGCTCAAATCCTTTCAATTACAGACCAATCGCTATAATATTTGTAATAAGTAATAACCAATTTATAATATAATGGAATCAATTATTATTATCAATAGCTCCTTTGATATTTGCACAAACAGTACGGGTTCCGTAAGGGTCGCTCGGCTGGTGATCTCTTGGCGTACCTAACTCATCGTTGGGATCAGGCGATTGTGTCGAAGGGAGAGGCATTTGCTTTTAGTTTGGACATTGCAAAGGCCTTTGATCAGGTTTGGCACAAATGAGCTCCCCGAGAAATCATGCAAATGGGTCATGCGGGATCCGCGGATCCGCGTTTTGTAGGAGCGGGATCCAGCAGATTAAAAATTGGCGCGGGATCCCGCGGGATTGCGGGATCCCGCTTTGCGGGATTGCAATCCCTACTAACAATAGTTAAGAACACACTACATATGGAAAAAATACATGAGAATTAACTTATTTGCGCAGTGCGGTATAGTCTCAATGCAAAAAATATAGTAAGCACATTAGACAGTGTCTTTTAGTGGCATTGCTTGTATTTATCAGGGTTCGTACACACCGAGTAGCGACCAGTGGCGCCACGACCTCTGTGTCACATGATCCTAAGCCCTTACACGATATCTACACACTGATTTCATCAGGCACCAATAATATTCATTTCTGATTTCCCCATTTACACGCTTAAAAGGAACAGCGAGATTTCTATATTGTACTATCGGAGAAATTGAATCATAGGTAGTTTACAGGCCTGTTATTTGGTCAGGTTATGTCAAGTCAAAGTCATCCGTGATTTGTTGCCTGGGTTTGACCTGACCCGGTCAAATTACGTAGGTCCACCATCTCCCTATTAATCATGAATACTCTAATGGTACATTCTTAATATTACTAGGCACTTATTTTTACTAGGTACTGTTAAATCTATTAAAAACAAATTTGATACAGCCAATACGTGCATCATAAGAAAAATAGTACATTACGCACCTAGGGCAGGAAAATAAGGAATGTCTCAGATCACAATATGTAATTGTTGGCCGAGGCGAAGCCGATGTCAACACTCAACAAAATATATATTGTGATCTGAGGCTTTCTTATTTACTGCCCATGGTGCGTACACTATTTTTCTCATCGACGGAGGCGGAAAACGGCAACATTGCGTCGGTAAGCGCAGCGGGAAGCTTTCCGCCCGGAGTTTTACCAGCTGGCTCGGATTGAACCAGATGAAACGAGAAAGTTTCAGCCTATCTCAATGATAGCTGACGTCAAGGTTCGTAGTATGTTCGTAGTTGGTTTGTAGTGCCAAAAGTCGAAATGTGGCAAAATAGGGTTGCTGATTTCAATAAAAATGTTGCCAATAGAAGCCAATATGTTTTCGAATTGAGAAAAAAACATTCGAATCTTGCAAAAAAAATATCTTAGATTTTTTGTGAGTAAGGTCACCTTTAATTTCTTTGTAAACTTAATGTCACCTTTCAGAGATGACGTTAGGGATTTCCCGAATGAAAAATAATGTAGATCAATGTTGTTGATAAGGTGAAATTATAAAATCTAGAGTGTCTAGAGATTGAACAAGAAATACACATCTTGGGGTAGAAAGAATGATAATGGCACGTGGAAAAATAGAAATCGGAAATCCATGATTTATTTTCCAACAAATTGCATCATCCGTGTCTTGGTTGTTTTCTGAGGAAAACCCAAAAAAGTATTGCGGTAATACTCTTACTTTTCTTTGTTTCTAACTAGAGACCCGCCCCGGCGTCGCACGGGTATAAAATATATAGCCACTGAAAAAATTATGCCTATAGCCTTCCTCAATAAATGGGCTATCTAACACTAAAAGAATTTTTCAAATCGGACCAGTAGTTCCTGATTTTAGCGCATTCAAGTTAGCCCTTTCAAATAATTTTCCCCGTTTTTTCCCCTTTTTCCTCTATTTCTTCGCTCCTATTAGGCTTAGCGTGATAAAATATAGCCTATAACCTTCCTCGATAAATGGGCTATCTAACACTGAAAGAATCATCAAAATGCGTTGGGTAGTTTTAAAGATTAAAGGGAACAAAGGGACATAAGGGAAAAAAAGCGACTTCGTTTTATAATAAGTATAGATTATAAAATCCAGGCCAATATTACAATTTTTCACTCCTAGAGATATGTAGCTAGCAGCTAGATTTTAATGTACTATCAGATAAGTTGATTCCTAGGCAGATGGGGGACCTACGTAGTTTGATCGCGTTATGTCAGACCCAGCCGACAGGTCACAATTAACATTGAATTGACATAAGCAGACCAAATGACGTTGGACGTCAACTGCCTAGGAATCGGTGGTACTTGCAGCTTCACGAGTCTCAAAATCTTTTGTTCCTGTAACTTCACTGCATGATACAATCGAAGTTCAAGCGGCAGAATTTTTTTCCTTTAATTTCTCCAAACTGCAAGTAGGTATTTCGGTGAAATAAATAATTGCATTTAACAATTAATTGATTAACATAATTTTTGAGATTATCTACAATTGTTTAAAGCAGGTATCAAATTAAAACCTAATTTGAAGTCATGAAATTAAAATATGGTGTAAGTATTTATTTTTTCAATTTATTTATTTTATTTATTTAAAAAAACTTTATGCACATAAAAAGTACAAAGGTGGACTTAATGCCTAATGGTAGGCCTAATGGCAATTTACTACTTGCTGGAAGTTAATTTTTTTTATTTTATTAGGAACAAAACTATATTTATACTATTAAATGTAATTAAAGTAATTACAGTCCCTTACAGAAACTTTTAGATTTCGAAAATTAAAATGCCTAGATCACTTTTGGTACCATAAATAAAAGGTTCGGTTTCATAAATAAAAGGCCAAATAAAACAAGCAATTATAAATTAATCATTTATATTGAACAATAAATATCAAAATCATCACACAGTACATCACACCATCGACTAGAACTCCCTCTGTAGCGGGTCACAATAGGCGGAGCGGGGTGCCACGTCGGGCAGGGCAGAGAACTTTCCAGAAACTCCTAATACTTCGTCTATCTCTTCCTTCGTCGACTTCGGGAGCGGTACGAGGACTCACTCCACTCCAAACTGAGATCACTGGATGACGTCGGCGTTTCCGGGAACTGGGCGTTGGACGTCCAGCGGCAGGACGCGCACTTGGGCTTCGGGATCTCGGGGGCCTTGTCCGCGGCTGCCCCGTCGCTCTTGTAGGACTCCAGGATGTGCTTGTAGGCGCATTCCACCGGTTCGGGGCTGCGGCCGCGCGCGGCGCTGAGCCGCAGCCGCACGCACGCGTTGCAGTAGCCGCATATGTCCCCGCGGAGCGCGCTTCGCACCATCTCGTCGTGCTCTATAGACTAGCGCGTACTGGGGCGGTGCGACATATTTATGCGCGTCGGCTGACAATCGTTGGCATGGCGCACGCGCGCGATAACCCGCGCCCGGCGCCAGTGTTACCGACCGCTAAGCTCCTCACGAGAGTAGCTCCAGGCTAGATAGACACTTATCGCTCCTCCGTTTGAGGTGTAATCACCAGGATCATAGGTTACCATTATTTTTATTGCGTATAAATCAGGAGAATACGAGACTGATTGCAGTAATTGAATTTTATTAATAGATTCAGTTGACGTAATACTAGATGTTGCTCGAAACTTCGTTGTGCCGAAATTAGTTCCGTACTCTAAAACTGCACATTGCCGTGATAAAAACTCCTGAAAATCCTGGGACTCAAAGTATCACCATACTACAGACACTTGCATATTTATTATATTAGTTAGGATGACTAAAGTGAAATACATACTTAAATTATAGACTGATTCTACGTGAGACAAGTCATGTCGGTTTGTCATCGGTTGTTTGTGATAGTGTCACTAATGTAAACTGTTTAAGGTGACGCCGCGTTTAAGTAAAAAACTGTGTTGGATATGTTTTAGCTTGCTTGTTTTCTATCAGAGGCCGGCCCGGCCCTCTCATAGAAAGCAAGCAATGGAACAGCAAAAAATGGAAAGGGCGTAGTGACAAATTGGTTTTTGTCGCGTAATTTAAAAACCACAAATAAGTTCATTTCATATAAGCTGTTGTCAAATTAAAGTGTATGCTTAAAGTTTGAACCTATCTATGTACAAATTTTGAAAGCTTAAATCACTCTCCTCTGGTGTGCGTCCCCCCAGAAAGCCCAATCGAGCTAGGTGTATTTTCAATATATCAGAATTTAGAGCAAAAATAGAGCACCTCTACAGTCAAGTAAAAAAATTGGAGCATTAATACGAACGACGCTGCGAGCTAAAAACCGTGGGCTTGCTGACGTCCTGTCCCGTCAGCACGCCCAAGCTAGATCTCGGGAACCGTTGAGAGTACTATCGTGTATTGTGGTTCAAATTTTCGAGCAAAATTGGAGCACTCTGCTCCCGTGAAATCAACTTCGAAACTAGAATGTGAAAGGAGTTAGACGTGATTAACCGGTGGGCTTGCTGGCGTCCTGTCCCGTCAGCAAGCCCACGCAGATCTCTGAAACGGTAATGATTTGGATTATGATTAAAAACTCTACAATAGAGCCCTATTTAGAGCACTCTGCTCCAAAAAAAATATTAATGTAGCTTCAATAGTTATCGAGTTACAGGCCTTTGAAAACGGGCTTGCTGACGTCGCGTCCCGTCAGCAAGCCCATTTGGAGCGTGAAAACTACTGAACGGAGAGTCGTCAAAAATATCTCAAATCGTAGCTTAGAATGAGAGAACTATGCTCCAAATAGATCAAAATCCTAGGTTCTACGGTTTTCGCGCTATCAGCGAAAAACACTTCAGCCGCCAAAATTTGTCGATTTTCACAATCGCGCGACGTTGCCGTTCCGCGCAACAAGCAAATGAACGCTTCATTTGCCGTTGGTGTACACGAGAATGAACCTTCCGATGGTTTATTTAAGAGTCTCTTTACTTGCAATCCTAAGATGGCACGTAGTTTATGTCTGATATAATAGACCAGCAGCTATCGTTGCTAATTCGACATTTGTAATCTTCTTGTAAGTTCATGTAAAAGTAAGCTTATTTTTTGGCATACCTACTCAAAATTGATTTTCATGAAGGTTTCAAAAGTGAGGATTATAGCGAAATGGACACAAATAAAGAGGTGATTGTGCACATGAAACTTTACATAATTTTAGTGCCATTGTATGACTAAAAATGTGATAAAAATTGTTGTATAACTTTGCTTAAGCACTATACCTACCTATTGTTACGATGTTTACTTATATTGTCTGTTAGTTTATTTTAAATTTTATTTCAACATGTTTGGAAAAAACGTAATAGGAACACTACAATAAATGAAACGCTATATTTATTTAATCATAATCGTAGTAAAGTAACATAAGAAACCAAATGATGATTAAGACAAGATTATAAGAAGCAAAGGTGCGAAAGATACCTTCAGGCACCTTACCTATTCTAATTTATAAACAAGACTGATTTGTAACAATTATAACATTTACACATTTGTTAGAAATTGTTTATTTTTAACACTTCCGTTGTATTTAATTTTAATGAAACGTCCGGTACATCCGGTGTAGATTATTTAATATTAATTAATAATTTTTAGTTAGAATATTTTGTAACCGTTGCATTTATGAATTGTAAATTTATTAACCAATTGAATAATCATTAAAAGTTATTTTTCAATGTATTTTAATATTCCAATTTAATGATTATTCTTTTGAGGGAACTTCCGGTAGAAATGGCGCCACTGACTAGTTATAAAAGTTCAGTGTCGCCATTTTGGCGGTTCAGTCGTTGATTATATCTTGAGGCAGTAACAACTTGTAATAGTTGAGGGAAATATAAGTTGTTTTAAATAAAAGTTAAGTGAAAGGAAATTGTGATTTTATTCCCGAAAACCTTCTGGTCGCTATTATCAGAAGTTGGATAAAGGATTTTCACGCCACACGAAATCGAGGTATGTTTTCTTTTTTTTTTTTTTTTTTTTTTTCAGATTGTAATCTTTAAATATTTTATTGATGAGACAAATAGAGATTATTTAAAGAAATGTTTATATACATATTTTATTTCTGGCATGAGAAATATGAAATATTACGCTTGATTTTATTAATTATCCATTAGTTAATATAGAATTTTTTATAAAACGGTGGTCATATTCAGCCATCTTTCGACTAGTTTAATATTGACATTTTAAAATAATGCACGCAATAGTTAGACAACATGTAACAAGGAAGTAAATTCTTGAGAAATAAAAGGAAACATCAAAATTAAAAAATACGTATTCTAGTCCAATTTATTTATTAAATAATTATAAATTATCTATGTAACAAATTAAAAATTAATTTATAATGTTTTAAAAATACAGTTTATGTTGTCCTATTTTTATTTTACTTTTCAGTATGGATGAGACTACAGAAAACGTATTAAGACGTCCGTCAGTGGACCGAGATCGTAGCTATCGAGAAATAATGGATGAGAGGCGATCTGAACCTAGCAGACGTAGCCGATCACGATACAGCCGGGCCAGGCCTAGCCGGTCATCACGAAGAAGTCGTAGTCCTATTCTACCTAGTACATCTGCAAAGCAGCAACGGTCACCTTCGCGACGACGACACCGCGAGCTCCGTAGTCCTACTGTCCATCATAGAAGGTCGAGGGACGTCAGGCCGAGGTCATCACGACATCGATCAACTTCATCGAGCTATTCTCATTCTCCCAACCGGTCTCCAGGAAGAAATCGGGGCAGCGCGGATATTTCCGGTATGGCCAACACTTTGAATAACTTAGGCTCATCAAATGAAAACTTATCGGCATTATTAAACTTTATGAATAATTTCCTGAAATCTGAGAATTCTCAAAAACTACATTTTGATAAAAATATGATTCCGGAATTTGATCCCACCGCAAAAAATCATAGAATTGAAAATTGGATCGCAAAGGTTAATGAATGTGCTCAAATTTATAATTGGTCGGAACAACAAATTCCACATTTTGCATTACCTCGTTTAATGGGTCATGCTAAAAGGTGGTACGAGGGTTTATATTCTGTAAATCGTACATGGTTACAGTGGCAGGAATGTCTAAAAAAGGCTTTTCCTTCTGATTCTAATTACGGTAATCATTTTAACTGAAATGTTAGAAAGGCGTTTTAAAACTGGAGAATCGTTGGACAATTATTATTATGATAAGACTTTACTATTGAATGCTTGCGAAATAGTTGGTAAAAAAGCCGTCGACTGTATAATCCATGGATTGGAAGATCGAACTCTTAAAGCTAGCGCGTCATCAGGAAGGTTTACAGAACCCGAAGATTTGCTTTGTTTTCTCAAAGATATTTGTAATGATCGGCATGATAACAAAATTAATAAAATAAAATCTACTTCTAACTCCAATAATGATATAACTTGCAGCTTTTGTAAAAAGTTAGGGCACACCTTAAAGCAATGTAGAGCTTTATTTTGTTTTAACTGTAAAAAACAAGGTCATAGAGTAAATCAATGTAATCAACCTATATTAAAGTGTGAATCATGTCAAAAATTTGGACATAAAAAAGAAGATTGTTTTAAAAATAAAAACAAAAATAATTTAGAAAAGCGTGTCATGAACATAGATTCATCTGAAAATCAAAATTCAAAATTTTATAAATCAGTTAATATCAACAATAATTATTCTAAGATAATCACTGCCTTTATTGATTTTGGAAGTGATTGTTCGTTAATAAGTAAAGCATTGGTAGACGAATACGGACTAATAATAAAGTACGACAACGTGCCAGTAATTAAGGGCATCGGTAACGGAACTATTATACCAATAGGCAAAACGGAATTCAGAATTTCTATAGATAAGGTTGAATCTTTGATAAATGCATTCGTAATTGCACCGTTACAATTACATGTACCCCTTTTAATTGGTCAAAACTTTACTGAGTTGCCACATATTTTGGTAATAAAAACTAAAGATTCACTTGAGATTTTAAATAGGAACTATACGTTTCCTGATATTGTAGATGAAGCCTCATTAGTTCGGTTGGTTACTTGCGAATCTACCTATATTGATAAAGTAGGATTAATACCTTGTTTCACAGAGGATATATCAGATGGAATAATTTTTATCCGTAACAGTTATCGTAATTATTGCGGAATAGAATATTGGATACAAGAAGGTCTTTATTCAGTTAGCAAAGGTAAAATTTCAGTTTTTGTGGTCGCTCCATCTACTCCGGTTTATTTCAAATCCAATACGCTTCTAGTTAGGGCGGAAAAAGTTGACATTTCTAATGACAAACCTAAAATGTGTTTACAAACTCAAGCTAGATTCGAAACAATAGATTATAAAGAAATTAATATTAATAATGAACTTACACCTCAACAAAGAGATGCAGTATATCAGTTGATTCAAGTTTATCGTAGCACTTTTGCCCAAAATCTTTCTGAACTCGGATGTACTAATTTAACCGAAATGGATTTAAAGTTATCGGATCATACTCCTGTTGTTTATAGGCCTTATAGGTTGAGCTATAGAGATAGAGAAACTGTTAAAAACATGGTAGGTGAACTTTTGCAAAATGGAATAATAGAAGAGTCTTCCTCTTCTTATGCGAGTCCAATTCTGCTTGTCTCAAAGAAAACAGGAGGCCAACGTCTGTGTGTTGATTACAGAGCCTTAAATAGTCGCACAATTAAAGATCATTTTCCACTTCCTCGTATCGAAGACCAAATAGATTCGTTGAATGGTAGCAAGTATTTTACCAATCTTGATTTAACTAGTGGTTACTACCAAATTCCTATATCCCCTGATTGTAGATATTTAACTGCATTTATTACCCCTGATGGTTTATATCAATTTAAGAGAATGCCTTTCGGTTTAGTAAACGCTCCTGCAGTTTTTCAAAGAACAATTAATAAGGCCTTAAAACTAAACTCAGTAGATGGAAGTAATAAACCAGCAGTAGCATATATGGATGACATTATTGTCGTATCTAAAGATTTTGATGAAGGTGTTCAAAAATTAGAAAATGCTTTTAAATTATTAAACGAAGCAAATCTCACTTTAAATATTAAAAAATGTAACTTTTTTCAAACAAATATAGATTATTTAGGTTTCGAGATCTCGTATGAAGGTATTAAGCCGGGTAAAACTAAAATAGAAGCAGTCAAAAATTTCCCCACCCCAAAAAATGTCCATGAAGTTAGGCAATTTATAGGTCTAGCAAGCTATTTTCGTAGATTTATAAAAGATTTTTCAGTAATTGCACGTCCTTTGACCGATTTAACAAAAAAGAACCAAATTTGGAACTGGAGCAATGACCAAATACAGGCTTTCAATACTCTTAAGGAAAAATTGATTCAAAGGCCCGTTTTAGCACTGTATAACCCAAAATACATTACCGAGCTTCACACTGATGCAAGCAAAATTGGACTAGCTGGAATTCTTTTGCAAAAAGAGTCAGAAAATTCTCCTCTGAAGCCAATAGCGTTTTATAGCCGAAAAACTACAATTGATGAACAAAAATTTCATGCATATGATTTAGAAACATTAGCTGTGATTACGTCATTAAATAGATTTAGGGTGTATTTATTAGGTACCAGTTTTACCATTGTGACTGATTGCAGTGCCTTACGTGCAACTTTTTCAAAACGAGATATTTTACCCAGAATAGCTAGATGGTGGCTCACTCTCCAGGAATATGATTGTAATATTATTTACCGTCCTAACAGTAATATGTTGCACGTGGATGCACTCAGTCGCAATCCGGTGGACTTGATTTGTGAAGAATCTGAACCTGAAATACTGCGAACATTGGCTATAACTCAGCATGACTGGTTAATGAGTTTACAACTGACAGACCCCAAAATATCTCATATTCGTCAAGTTTTAGAAGACCCTAAATACAATGAATTAGTAGACATAAAGCAAAATTTCTTGATTAAGGATAATAAATTATTTAGGAAAGTCGGAGAGAACGATTTTAAATGGGTTGTACCAAAGGGGGCTAGATTCCAAATATTACGTCTGAACCATGACGATGTCGGACACTTTTCGGTGGAGAAGACCTTAGCTAGAATAAAAAGGGATTTCTGGTTTCCTAAAATGAAAAAGTTTGTCTACAAATATGTAAAATCTTGTATTCATTGTGCTTATGGCAAAGATTCGAATGGTAAAAAAGAAGGATTTTTACATCCCATACCGAAACCAGATATCCCTTTTCATACTATACACATTGATCACCTAGGGCCATTTGTAAAAAGTAGTCGAGGTAATATGTATTTACTTTTAATTGTTGACGGTTATACAAAATTTTGTATTATTAAACCACTTCGTAATTTAAAAACCTCTGCTACTGTAAAGGCTCTAGATGATGTCTTTTCCACATTTGGTTTTCCAACTAGGCTCATATCTGATAGAGGAACTACGTTTACATCTAAAGAATTTGAAAATTTTTGTACTGATTCAAAAATAAAGCATATTCTAAACGCAGTTTCCTCTCCACGTTCAAATGGTCAGGTTGAGAGGTATAACCAAACGGTGCTAGGTTCCTTAGCTTCTTACACTGATAAGCTTGGCGAAACTAAATGGGATCAGGAATTAGGCAGAATTCAATGGGGGCTGAATAACACATTGAATAAAGGGATCGGCAAAACCCCATCTGAAGCTTTATTTGGTCGAACATTAAATCACGCGAATGAAAATATGTTTAGCGATCTTTTCTTAGAATCCCGTGATCCTAACCAAAGTATTGAAGAGATTAGGTCAGAGATAACGGAACACATTGAAAAAGATCAAGTTAGTCAGAAACAATGTTTTGATAAAAATAGAAAGAGTCCTACCATATATAAAATCGGTGATCTAGTTAAAATAAATAAACAAGTGCCCTCGAATGAAGGCCAAAGTAGAAAGCTTTTACCCAAGTTTTCAGGTCCATATAAAATAACGAAAATTCTTGACAATGACAGATATGAAGTTTCCACTATACCGGGTACAGAATTGGGAAAACGTAAATATAGTAACATTTGGGCAGTCGATCAAATAAAACCATGGATAAACATACATATCAATAAAAGTTCAAGTTCTGATAGTGAAGAAGAATAAAAAAAATGATTTGAGAAAAATATTAAAATGAATGAAGTCAATTTAATTTATTTATATTATGAAAATAATTATTAATGGCTTGAAGAACTTTCCAAGTCATTTATTTAAATTATAGTTGGACTTGATGAACTTTCCGAGTCATTTATTTAAATTATAGTTGGACTTGATGAACTTTCCAATCCAACCGTAGAAATATATTTTATAACACTTGATGAATTTTCCAAGTTGTATTGTTTATTAAAATATCAAGTGGAATAGATGAACTTTCCTATCCACATTCTCAAAGTTTATATTATGATATATTTACAAGTTACAACAATATAAATGTACACTTTAAAAAAAAAATTATATATGAAAATATATAATAAATCACGATTAATTATGTTTGTTGACCTTGAAGTACATATTTTACATATTTTGTTTGTTAATTTAAAATTTAATTACTATTTTATTGCATGTATAAAATTATAACTTAATTGAAACTTTTATTGTTACTCATGAATTTAATTTAAGTGAAATTACATGATTATAAAATTTATTTATTTTTGTATTTTAGTTTAGTTTTTATGATATTGTAATACGATGTATAAGTTTGAGGTCAAACTTTTTGTCAGTATGGCCGATTGTTAGAAATTGTTTATTTTTAACACTTCCGTTGTATTTAATTTTAATGAAACGTCCGGTACATCCGGTGTAGATTATTTAATATTAATTAATAATTTTTAGTTAGAATATTTTGTAACCGTTGCATTTATGAATTGTAAATTTATTAACCAATTGAATAATCATTAAAAGTTATTTTTCAATGTATTTTAATATTCCAATTTAATGATTATTCTTTTGAGGGAACTTCCGGTAGAAATGGCGCCACTGACTAGTTATAAAAGTTCAGTGTCGCCATTTTGGCGGTTCAGTCGTTGATTATATCTTGAGGCAGTAACAACTTGTAATAGTTGAGGGAAATATAAGTTGTTTTAAATAAAAGTTAAGTGAAAGGAAATTGTGATTTTATTCCCGAAAACCTTCTGGTCGCTATTACATTTGTATGTTTCTTGTTTTATTTTAACACTTCTATTAAGATCATAACTTCACAAGCCTAAGTGGCGCCGCCATCAGTTAAAAAATAATTTCTCAGTTAAAAATAATAGATATTACACAGCTTTCTATATTTTGCCGATTGATTGTTTCTAAATAAATGCCTAACTTGAAAACTGAGTTTTCGTTTAAAAGTAGGTACTACTTACGTGAGTAATTATTTTTAACTAATGGCGGCGCCATTATGGCTCGTGTAGGCCCTTAATCATGCTGTGCTGACTCACATCACATCAAATGAAATATTATTAGGTAACATTTCAATATAGGGAGTAGGCAAACAAGCTTACTTTTACATGAACTTACCTACAAGAAGATTACAAATGTCGAATTAGCAACGATAGCTGCTGGTCTATTATATCAGACATAAACTACGTGCCATCTTAGGATTGCAAGTAAAGAGACTCTTAAATAAACCATCGGAAGGTTCATTCTCGTGTACACCAACGGCAAATGAAGCGTTCATTTGCTTGTTGCGCGGAACGGCAACGTCGCGCGATTGTGAAAATCGACAAATTTTGGCGGCTGAAGTGTTTTTCGCTGATAGCGCGAAAACCGTAGAACCTAGGATTTTGATCTATTTGGAGCATAGTTCTCTCATTCTAAGCTACGATTTGAGATATTTTTGACGACTCTCCGTTCAGTAGTTTTCACGCTCCAAATGGGCTTGCTGACGGGACGCGACGTCAGCAAGCCCGTTTTCAAAGGCCTGTAACTCGATAACTATTGAAGCTACATTAATATTTTTTTTGGAGCAGAGTGCTCTAAATAGGGCTCTATTGTAGAGTTTTTAATCATAATCCAAATCATTACCGTTTCAGAGATCTGCGTGGGCTTGCTGACGGGACAGGACGCCAGCAAGCCCACCGGTTAATCACGTCTAACTCCTTTCACATTCTAGTTTCGAAGTTGATTTCACGGGAGCAGAGTGCTCCAATTTTGCTCGAAAATTTGAACCACAATACACGATAGTACTCTCAACGGTTCCCGAGATCTAGCTTGGGCGTGCTGGCGGGACAGGACGTCAGCAAGCCCACGGTTTTTAGCTCGCAGCGTCGTTCGTATTAATGCTCCAATTTTTTTACTTGACTGTAGAGGTGCTCTATTTTTGCTCTAAATTCTGATATATTGAAAATACACCTAGCTCGATTGGGCTTTCTGGGGGGACGCACACTCTCCTCTGTTGGCAAAATAGGTATTCCTTTTTTTACAGAGGACTTTTTTATTGATTATTCTGCACTTTATATAAGTTACTCTATGTTATTCTGTGTTATAAAAGTTGACCAATCGTGTTATGCTATGGGCAATTCAAAGACAAAGATATGATGAATACTGACAATGAACTTTAATTTCTTAGCTTTAGACATTGCCGAGAAAAATCGATATCACTACAGCCAAATTATTAAGGTGTCGCCTTAATCGTGTTTCCAGATTGAAATAACTTTCAGTTTGCACATTAAATACTTCCAGCCTTAGTGTTTCTTATCTATGAGAGTAATAACAATATCTACAAACTGTTAGTAGAGTACTAATATAGTGCATTGTCTCAGAACTAAGTTACTAAGCACTAATAGATTTGATTATCTATATAATAGATTAGATTAAGTACCAATTACATCAACATCTGTTAACGTAAATCCCTCGATCGCGGATTCTTGGAAATCTTCAGTTATTCTATTGTTATCGCGGTCGCATACGACCACTTGGGGGTTGAAGGATTAATTCTTGATCAATCATGTGTTGCTGGCAACATTGGTCATTTTTCAAATGAAAACATAATAGAATTAATAATACCACTGCGTAGATATCGTCCAATTTATTATGCAAAGGTTGCTATCGAAATTGTCGTACACAAACCCGACATGCTATGCACATATCAATCTTTCGTGATAACGGCGTTGTTGCTCTAGATCAGTTCTGGTAATTACTGGAAAGGGCACTTGTTATCTATTCCAGCTTGTACTGTGGGCGTCATTAGATCAATAAATAACCATTCCCACGCTTCACAGAGGGTAATAGAAAAAGTTTGTTAGGATTTTTTTTTGCATTGGAACTGTAAAGCATTTTTAATTAAGTTTATCTGTTTGTAAAAGGTGTAACCAAAAACATCGGCCAAGTGCGAGTTGGACCCGCGCACGATGGGTTCCGTACCGTTATAGAGCAAAAATAGCCCAAAAATTGTGTTTCTTGTATGGGTTGTGCATGTATGGGAGCCCCCCTTAAATATTTAATTTAAGTATTTTGTTTTTAGTATTTGCTGTTATAGCGGCATATACACAATCTGTAAAAATTTCATAAGACTTTAGAGGTTTTTGAGATACAGCCAGACGGACAGACAGACGGACGACATCGATCATTGGGTCCCGTTTTTACCCTTTGGGCACGGAACCCTAAAAATAATAATGGTTTAGGATATGTATCATCTGGCTCTTATATAGAGTTTACTGTGAAAGTAGCAGCTCTGGCCTCTGAGAGATCATTTTCTTTTTGTGATTTTTGCAAACGCTGCAGCGTCATGAATTTTCTCATACAAAAGTAAAAGAAAGGTACACTTTCAGCGCTGCACTTTCACGAAGGAAAAATAATACCAAAACCACTTTATTCGTTGATATCCCGAACGATAAAAAATAAGTTAATGAGTCGATATTTCTGGAGTACGAGGAGCGATTCGATACGCTATCAATGACACGACGCAAACAACGCGCTATTTATAAGATCCTTCCAGATGTTTGTTACTCGAATGTTCATTGAATGGATATTACTTTATCGAATGTAAAAAAAACAAAGCAATAAATAATTCTGCTGAATCGATTCAATTTTATTAATAATAATAATTGATTAATTAGCTATGTAGGTACAATTTAATTTAATTAACTTTAATAAGTTTTTTCAATTTCAAATCATTTTCTTGGGCCTTGCTTGGCCTTAAGGCTTAAGCCTAACAAAAACGAGAATTTTTTAACTGTTACTTACTTGCTTCTTCCACTCATGTCTTCAATTGTATTAATGCTATATTACTAAGGGGACCAAACAATTACGGTCATAGATTTTAATAATAGGTTTGTAATGATACTAATAATTTAGTTATCGTGCGCACGTCACGTTGCAATATTAACTGACCTTTACGAATCTCAGATCAAATACAAAAATGAATTATTACATTCAGAAGAATAAGAATAAATATAATTTGTCAACCCGCTCAGAACAAGAAATTGCGAAGATCCTTATAATAATATAATACTCCCGCACAGGTTTTGGTGACGGTGGTCGGTTTCTTGAAACCAGGCCAATTACCTGCGTAAAGTAAGTAGTTTTATAGTGCCCAAGTGTGTGCGCTGTACACAAGAGCACTCTCTATTCCTTTTACTCTCATAACCCAGTGGGACGGAAGACCGACCCGACTGGCGAGAGATCAGGCGCATGACCGACTTTTTACATGCCCATCCGACGCATGGATCATCTTACTTGTCAGACAATCAGGTGGTCAGCCTGCATTGTCCTAACCAAACTTGGAAATAACATGTTTCCAACGCGGGAACCGAACCCATGACCTCCGAGTCAAGAGCCATGCTCTGAACCACCACCGGACCACGGAGGCGTTATCTAAGATAGTATTTTAACCACTGACAAAAAAGGGGGAAGTTTGGCATGTCTGTCTATCGGTCTGTCTGTCTGCGTGTGTGTGTCTGTCCGTGGCATCATAGCATAGAAACAGTCGGACCGATTTTGATCTAGTATTTTTGTTTGAAACTACGAATAACAATAACAATTTGAAAGCTGACTTCATCGAGCGTGTTCAATGTTCATAGCTAGTTCATCATCATCATCAGTAAGCTCAGAGCTGAAAAATTTGAGTTTTTTTTAATGGGCGGTTGTTTTTAATTTTTTAATATTTTAATGTAAGTAGAGTCTAAGAAACTCCGAAGTCCGAAGAAGTCAAGTCATTTGTGGTCTTCATCTTGCAACATATTAGCATATTCAGTTTTCTCCGAGAGCACAGCACATCCCAATTAAATATTAAACTATGAACTAAGTTAAAGTTAAAAATTCAATTAGTCAGGATAAGCGGTCGTTAAACTTTGTTCGCAATTTTATATTTGCCTTTAGAAATCATTCAAATTAACTTTGTTATTAATAACAAAACGAATGTCAAGCATATACCAAAGATTATCATCATCACGCCTGCGACGAGTGATCTTGCTTAGCTTTGGATTGAGAAGCCAATGATACTGAATCTGCCATAGTTATTATTAACTATGGCAGTTTTTTTTATATTTTTCTGCTCGTATTGCCCAAACTACTGAACCGTTATAATTGCCCGCGGAAGGGCATTAGGCATAATATGATTTTCGTAGTCGGGATTTTAGCTTTAAGTATATAAACGCTTAATATTATGAAAGCATTATGATTGAACCTACTCAAAATAGGTAGTTTCAAGTGCACAATAATCCAACTACCTGCTATTATAGGTAAAAGTTTGTGAAGATCAGTCATCACTGACTCTAACACAAAATCACACCTAAATAGAACATTTTATTTTTTAACTAGCTGTCCCGGTGAACTTTGTGTCACTTTAAAACCTTCCCTGGACTTCTACGAATATTTTAAGACTAAAATCAGCCCAATCCGTTCAGCTGTTTTCGAGTTTTAGCGCGACTAACACATTTGAAAATCCATTTTTATATATAAGATAATGAAACTATTCCATTAATTAATTAACGTTGGGTATTTGTGTTACTTTAAATATATGCGAAGGATTGTCTGACTGTATGTCTGTTACTTATTCACGCTTAAACCGCTGAACCGATTTGCTGAAATTTGGTATGGAGATACTTTGAGTCCCGGGAAAGGACATAGGATAATTTTCGTCTTGGAAAAATTTGTACGATTCCCTCGCGATAAAGGAGTTTTAGACAAACGGAATTGCTGGCTTCATCTAGAATAGGATATTATTTTAAACATTATTAAACCATCACGTTATCTAGAACTTGTCAACTGAGACGATTAATTATTGTTATTTTCTAAACAGTTATCACTTCCAACTAAATTAATGAATTGAATAACATATTTATCAAATTAAGCACGATTAATTGAACTCCGCGTAGTTTTGTAAAAACACGCCGATACTATGTGATAATGTGAGCATAAAATAAATACTTTGATACTAAAAATGGAATTGTTTTGTTGTTTTTTTTTAGCCGAAGCCGGTCTCTCGCACTCAGGGTTATAGCTCAGTTAACTAAAGCTGGCACGTTCACAGTGCTCACACTTATGCAATTTCACTATACAGTATGTTTAAAAATATAATATGTTTGCATCATGATAAAAATTATCGTATAATCTGCGTACGATATTAATATGCTATCGTACATCGTACGTACGCACAAAATTATCGTACGTGCACGATAATTATCGTACGGTTCCGAATGCTGGCCGCCCGCCGATCATACGTTACCGACTTGTAAAATCACGCTGTATTTATAAACAGTAGCATAAAAAAACAATAACTGTCCCCTTCACGCTCATAAGATAGACCGCGCGCGAGAGAGACGGGCAGACTTTTTATGATGCGTATGCAGTACGACGTCACGCCACGCGCTTATTCACAGACACTACACAAGCGCAATGTTTAAATGTGTTGATCGTGCCAGCTCTTGTTAACTGACCTGTACGTAAACATCTAACAATACATTTTTATTGTACATAATGTATGGAAACCCTCTTAAATATTTTAATTTTTTTCTATTCTTTAAAGGTATTGTAGTTAATTGGCTATGGCTGCAAGTGAATTCGGTATAGAGATTTTTGTATGTCAAGTTTTGGAAATTTGGGGACAAACAATCTAGCGAACACCTTGCGCATTTTTTAAGTTTTACGTATATTTTCTTTTTTTTAATTCAAACAAAACTAGATACTATTTTGTTACCATAACAAAGTACCTAGACAAAGAAACAACACTGAATTCATAATCCAACTTTGTAACTATCACCGTTAAGACAATGTGTTAGTTCTATAACAGACGGACAGACAAAGTCCGGAACCATAAACGGCTTATTGCTAATTCACTTAAGGCAACAGTTACCGCTTTATCAAAACAGGAATTGTAACTTATAAGGAATACTTAAGTGTGATAAAAAATGTTATAAAATAATTACGACAAATATTGTTATCACTTATCACCAAGGCGGAAGGTGTTTATTAAAAGTTTTAAAACATCAATCACGTGTCTTTACGAGAAGTAGTTAGGTAGACCTTCAGAACTGTATACCTCCTAAACTTCTAAGGTAACTGCGGCCTAAACTCCATAGTTCAATGTTAGTCGTGTTTTGTCGGCTGGGTAAAATTACGTAGGTAGGTCCGCAATCTCAAATCTGCCTGTCAAAGCGCACGGACGTGCGCCGCCAAGTTCCAGCAGGCCGCGCGCATGCCGTGCACTATTTACACGAACGGTTTCGACGCACTTTTGACCCCCCTGTAGCTCAGTAACTATTGCAAGTGCAAAGATAAAATTATACGTACGTAATCATATACTAGTACTTACGCAATATACCAAATTTCATAGATATAGCGTTGTTACATCCTGAAATATGTCCTTGTAAAAATAGCTAATTTTGGCACTGACTCACTGACCGGTAATCAAAACCCCTAGGCCACTTCCAATAGTCCTAGCGCTATGAAATTTGGCACACAGGTTGGGTTTTATATGTAGATTAACAAAAAATTGAGAAATTTAAGAAATCGGTCAAGCGTGAGTCAGCTCATCCCCGAATTTTAGGAAAAATTTCTTATGTAACAGTGAATACGTGTGAGAGGAGGAGAGAAGGGTTTAAAAATATTGTCATGTATAATGCACACTGTATAGCTTTTATATAAATACTTCTACCTTAAAAATTTGGCTTTTATTGATAGGTTAACAAATACCACTAGCGCCATCTATCGAAAATATTGTTTATAAAATACTTTTATAGATGGCGCTATCAAAGTTACTTTGAAACGCAGAATGACTTAGATTAACAATACATGCGGGTGTGGCACTTTATAAATAGACCGTACGATTTCTCGAAAAAGAGTATTGAAATCCCACCAAAAACATACCTGTTAAAAATGGGGCCAAGTTCCTATTGGCTAATTATTCGCCTTAAAAAAGAGTTGAAATCCAATCCAATGCCAAGTTTAGATGCACTTCAAAATCGATCATAATCATCATCATCAACAGCCTGATCCTTAATACTTCTAAATTTGAACTTGGCAGGTTGATTTGATCACATAAATACCAAATATTAAATTTAATTATGCAATTAATCAAATGAATAATGAAAATATGTATATCATGAAAACCTGCCAAGTTCCAATTTAGAAGTATTAAGGATCAGGCTGTTGATGATGATGATTATGATCGATTTTGAAGTGCATCTAAACTTGGATTTGGATTGGATTTCAACTCTTTTTTAAGGCGAACAATTAGCCAATAGGAACTTGGCCACATTTTTAACAGGTATGTTTTTGGTGGGATGTATAATCTTCTCTAATAGTAAAAAAAATAAAATCTTCTCTAATAGGGAATCTATCTGATATCAGAATTAGTGTTCACCTTGGGTAGGAACCAATTAAGAATCCTTACCAGAAGCCTAACTGGGCACTGCAAGCTCAACAAACACCTAAGCAGAATGGGTAATTGTAGCATAACGACTTGCAGATTCTGTGAGGAGGAGGATGAAACACCTATTCACCTTCTCCTCGACTGTCCTGCTCTACTACAGAGCAGGAACAGGCACCTTAGTCGCCACGAATACTCATCCACAGAGGAAATTCGTGGTACCAACCCCAACCGTATCGTTCAATTTATGAGCAGTATTGGGTTGGGGATGATACTCTAATGCGAAGGAGTCACAATAGATTCTCAACAGTCGCAGTGACGTCAGGGCTACAGCGACCTGCCTTCTTTAACAAAAATAAGGAATCAGGACCATATTCCATTGTAGGTATATTACTTTGTAGTAATAATAATATTAGGTATGTATCTTACCACTCCCACCGTTGTCCCGACACCCGAGCCATGATTGATAGTTGTGATAATTGTGGATGATATATTTCTGTTGTAAACAAAATACTGAATATAAAATATTTGTAAGTGGGACTCCCCTGTCCTGTGTAACAACGAATTTGAATATCTAGTCAGAATTTTTATATTAAGCTCAGTGGGCTGAGCGTGACCGACTCGCAATTGGCAAGTTTTTATTAACTTCTATTAGGACTTTTTCATACCCTCAAATAAAATTGTTCAACTGTTAAATAATTAATGTAGCAAGCACAATAAGATAAATTATATTTTTTTGCTTTCAACTACAAAAAAAATCCTATCATCTCATAACTGATCTTTGGCCATTTTTTTTAAGTATTTTAAATTAGGTTTATCTATTCACTAGCCCTTTTATTGACTAACGTTAAAATATTAACAGATCAACAGCCTTGTTGACGTTGAACAGCTAAACTCCTATCAAAAACCTTTGTAACTGGGCATCAAATAGCCTTACGCATAGAGCATCATGCCTTATGTGAGTTAATAAAAAATAAATACGATAAATAAAAATTTATTACTTATTCCTTAGGAAACAGATGAGCAACCTCCTTGCAGGCATCGTCTATGTTGTCGTATTTGTATTTGAATCCGTATTCTAAAACACGCTTCGGCACCACGTACTGGCCTTTGGTCAGCATCATAGCTCTCTCCTCGTTCAGAAGCAAATTCAACGAAAACTCAGGTACTGGTATGATTGCCGGCCGGGATAAAGCCTTAGCGAAGGACTGTAAAGTAAGAAAATAATATGTTAAAAAGCTGTAAAAAAATTCGACGGCAGTCGACGGCACGTGTTGGCGGCAGTTGACGGCGTCAACGGCAGCCGTCGACAGTTTATCACGCTTGCAGTTGTGACGTATCGCGTAAAGGTAAGCGTCCATTGGTCGGTATCGTACGCAATGGACGTCTCGCATAAAACGGATAATTTTTTCACAGTACGTCCACTGTATCCGCAGCGTACGGATTACCGACTAGCCTGTATGTTTATCTCCTAGGCCCGTATAAATAGTCAGTAAGTATTGATTGCGATGTATTTGATGCGAGACGTCCGTTGCGTACGATACCGACCTGTGGACGCTTACCTTTAGGCGGTACGTCACACCGGGGCCTACCACCACCTCTACTAAGCGACACCGTTTGACAGATGAGCAATATTACTTTAACGTCAAACTAGCGATCTTAAAAAAGTAGATATTTCACAGCGGATTTAACAATGTTTTGCATTTTTTACTGTTTTTTAGTAAAATTATATTTGAAAAGTGAGTATGGTAATGTTAATTTAATGTTACAACAAAGTATTCTGGAAACATGATAGTTTTAGGAAAGGTAGCAGAGCCGCGAGAAATGTCTTATTTAATATCTATGATTGTATAAATTTTATTTTTTATATTATTTAGAAGAACAAAACACATTTCTTTTTAGGGTTCCGTAGTCAATAAGTAGTTTCAGTCTGTCCGTCCGTCTGTCTGTCCGTCTGTCTGTCTGTCCGTCTGTCTGTCTGTCCGCGGTTTTGCTCAGAGGACCTACAAAGCTGTAATTTGGCATGAATACGCATATAATTATGACGACAAAATGGTACATGAAATCTTAAAAAAATATTATTTTATGGTACCTTCCCTACACATCAAGCGGGGGTGAATCATTTTTTTCGCGTTCACCCCATCGTGTGGGGTGTCGTTGGATAGGTTTTTTAAAAATATTATGAGTATTCATAGATCATTTTCCTATTTAGGGATCCGTTTGTGATATATTAAGTTTTAAAGTGGAAAAAATCGTTAGAGTCCAGTGTCCCCCCCTTCTACCAGCTAAACGGTGGCTTCTGGAAATGTGAAAAAATAAACGGGAGTAGGAAATATGCTGAATTTAAAAGGAAAACTATCATGGCTAAGAAAACTTCATAAGTTATTGAGTAATAATAGTCGATCAACTAAAAAAAAAATGTATTCGGCGAAGTATAAAGGAACTAAGATGATGTTGTTAGTAGTATAAAAGACGTTATAAAAATGTACATTCATTGACCATACAAAAATTTAAAAAAACTAGCGGTACTGCGGAACCCTATATTGCGCGTGGCCTGACACGCACTTGGCCGGTTTTCATCTTAAGAAGGTGCTTTAAATATAATTCTTCATCTAAAAAAGTAATAAAGTGAATGTTTTTTTTATCATAGTAATTATTACAATACATACTTGGCAGTAATTATTTATAATCTCAATAATTAATATGCATCATGCATAAAGAATGCTGCATAAATATTAAGGCATATACATTACATTACATTTGCCGCGTCGCCGAGATCGCACCAAAACCCTATTTTTTACTTATCTTAGTTTAAAATTGACCTAAAAAAAAAAACGTGGAATATGTACTTTATGATATTGTCGATCTATTGGCGTGTGTTTCAAATAACAGTAATTTGTAAATATTAAGGAGATGCTGAATGTATGCTTGAATTTTAATAAATCGGTTTTACTTTGGAAGCTGATATCATTAGTATAATAAACAAAAATAGAAAATTTAAAACGTGGAAAGGAATGTTGATATGCTGAAGATTATTGCTGTATTTTTATTATAACTTTGTAGCTTTCAAATTATGAGCTTATAAGCCCCTAAATACGGTAAATTACGGAATCTCCGTTGGGAAGCCCTTAATTGATTTTTATAATCAATTAAGCATCAAGACAAACAAAGGGTAAAATAGGTTACTACATAAAATCTTACCTCAAAAACATAGCTACTTTCTATAAATGAGTTTGGCACACCTTAACAAATAACAAAGAAGATTTACAAGGAGTAAACAAAGTTTGTCATAATACTCAATTTCATGCACCTTTAACCTTTTCTACCCTATGGTTGTACTGATGGTATGCTATACTCATGAAGCTATAATAGCTCCATGGATATACTACATACAACATATGAGCATAGAGACACACCTTTATTTACAAAAGAAGATAGAATTTCTTGACATTGAAGACAGCTTATTTACCTTTGTGAATTCTGCATTGGTAATTACTTGTGGTGCTACTCCATTGAGGATTCCCTTAACATTTTCGTTTTCTATAGAATACTGTATCATTCTAGTCAGATCCTCTATATGTATCCAGGGTAGGAATTGTTTCCCTGATGCAATTGGCCCTCCCAGACCAAAGAAGAATGGCAATATCATATTTTTTATCATTCCTCCATTTCTTCCTATCACCACACCTGAGCGAATTATAACCTGTAATATTTGTATAATTTATGATTAAGCATCTAAAGACACCAAAAGGAGTCTGGTAAAAATCTTCCACTCAAACAATTCAATCTTGTGTATTTTTATAAAATTGCTTTTCCAAAAATATCTGCATGACTTACTATGTGGGCTGTTTTTAGGAACATGCTCTAGCTAGGGCATGTTTATTTAAACTGCATTTTTAAGTTCTATCTTTCTTTAATCTTGAAGTAAAGCTTCATCTCCCAGGTTGCAGACAACTTGCAGATTAAGATGAGAAAACTTTCTTACATAGCTAAATGGGTAAGGGCATCAACTTACTAGTCTAGTGGGAGGATCTACTACAGCTGCTTTCTCCCACTCACGTAGGAGCCTGGAGAAGAAGTCGGTACCAGTACTTGGACTGGATTCATCATACTTGTTGCTCTCGGATGGCTCATAAGCACCAACTCCAGTGACCAGAACGAAGACATCAGGCTTTTTCTCACTCTGTCTAATTGCTTTTGATAGACTTTTAGTCGTGAATACTCTGGAGTTTAACACATTCTGTTTAAAGCTGAAAAACAAATAATTAAAGTCAATGACTTCTCGTATGATGTTGTTAACAGAGTGGTGATTGTTTGTTTACACTTCTATTTAGTATAGCCATGTATATTGTATACCTTATTGGGTACCAGCTTTAGCCAGTGGCTTTGTTATAAAATAGGTATTTGATAATTGATCCCCTGAGGAATATGCACGCAAAATTTTTAAATTTCTAGCTCTCATAATTTGGCTTACTGCTTTAATATAAGATACTAGCTGTTGCCCGTGACTCCGTCTGCATTACAGTGAATTAGTGCAATGTAGAAAACGACACAACGCCATCTATTATGAATTTTTGGAACTAACTTAAATTGAACAAATTTACGCATTTTCACCCCCTAATAACCCTTTTTCCAGTGAAAAAGTAGCCTATGTCCTTTCTCAGGCCTTAGACTATCTGTGTACAATCATTAGTCGTTTCGGTAGTTTTGGCGTGAAAGTGAGACAGACAGACAGAGATACTTTCGCATTTATATTAGTATAGATTCAATTATTACCCAGCTGTCCACATTTTCGTAAAATCCATAAAATGCTGCCCAGCCAGATTGACCACCGCAGCCGTGTTTGAGGGTAAGCCATCAGAGTCTAAGCTTGTCCATGATATATTTTTCGCGGCTGGCATGCGAGACACGTTGATAACATCATAATTGCTCGCTCGGAGGATCTTGTTTAGATGAGTTCCCACAAAGCCGGTACCACCACCTGAAGATAGATGGTTGTATATCAATTTACACTGTTTATTCCTTCCCAAAAGTAAAGGTTCTTTTATTATGTCCTTGGACTTGGAACTTACCAACGAGAATTTTCTTTGCTGCCATTTTTATGTTATATAATCTTGAGTCAGATTTTTATTACTTTCTAAATGATAGCCCAATAGCCTATATTTTATAACCTAGGTGCATATTTCACATTCTCGATCTGGACATACTTGTAAGTAATGTTATTTTCAATCTGTATTTAAATATGTTTTAATCCTGGAATACGTATAACAACTACTGTAATATGGTAAAAGGATAAACCAGATTGAACAAAAATAATATTTTGCAGCTGATTTTGACACTTCGCTAAATCACTTATTTGACACTGACACTTAACAGTTCAAGTAAATCAACATCTGACTGTGAAGGATCTTCTTCTTTTTTTTTTATGGCGACTAGCATAAAACTATTGCCAGTGTCGAGTGGTGTAAAGGTAGGGAAACTTATTATGACGCGGTAAAAGTAGGGACTTCAAGGATGGAATTTGGATAGGATCAGGAAAGTTTTGGTACTAGACTAACAAAACATATATTTTTAAATAATAATATAATAATTAACGGTAATTATATATTTTATAAACTTAAATTATTGGTTACTATAAATTCAGATAAAATACTTAAATATTTTATAGGGTCACTTAATAAACACATCATATGTGACGTTATCTGGGAAAAGGGACCTTATGGAGGGTTTTAGTTTCCGAGATAATCGCATTTAAAGTAATGTGTCGAAAAAAATCATTTTTTCTTTTTTTGCTCCATCTTAATAAACAGACTCTAAATTTTGATATGACAAAGACACAGGTTTTAAAAACGATTTTTATAGGTTAAAATATATCTTAAAGTTTAGTAAAAAAGGGACCTTATTGTCGGTGCTGCAGTCGAGAGTCGATTGCGACTTTCTGTCGGCACGGTATCTACTGTTATACTACTAGTAATTTGCACCAAGCTGAAAATCGGTAATATTGATTGGAATATCTGGGGGCACGGCAGTGCCCCCGCCAAGTAGAGCGCGAAGCGAACACTGCCGTACCATCGTTTACAGGAACCATTTCACCGCATTTTAGGCCCCTATTTGAGAACCTCTAGAGTTCATTAAGTTCCGAAGTTAAGCTAAAGCAAAGTTTCTCACTTATGACACTCGCTCACTCACTCAAGATCATCAAAATAGAACTAATACTAGTAAATTTGGCACAGAGTTTAGGGTTTAATGGCCACATAAAGGGAAAACCATAAAAATTAGCCAAGTGCGAGTCGGACTCAAAATTAGGTTTTTTGTATGGGAGCCCCCCTTAAATTTTAATTTCAATTTAGTTTAACAATTAACGTAAACATATAATTGAGGATTTTGTGAAAATTTCAAGTGCCTACCAGTTGCCATTATCGATATCAAGCATGAAAGGCCAAAAAAATTAGGTTTTTGTATGGGAGCCCCCTTTAAATATTTATTTTATTTTTACTATTTTTGTTGCTATAGCGGTAACAAAAATACACAATCTATGAAAATTTCAGAAGTCTAGCTATAGCGGTTCTTGAGATACAGCCTGGAGACAGATAGACAGACGGAGAGACAGTTTTTACCCTTTGGGTACGCAACCGTAAAAACTAAGATAATCGAAGATCTGGAGTACCTGGTGACCCTGATAAGAAAACACAAGAGCCCAAACAAAATATTAGAGATCGACATGCCACCTTTACAAAAAATATTCCACTTGGTGGGCCGCTTCATTTCATGTAAAAAAATCAAAGGTCTGAAGTATCTGATGAAGAACCCTCAGCTGGTCTCCTCTGTATTAGAGATATGGTGATGCCCCCTCAGATCTGCAATAAAATGCATTGTACACATGTGATAATAATAATAATTCCCAAGCCGGTTTCAGTAACGATGGCCGGTTTCATCAAAAAAAGGCCGGTTACGCAGGAATAATTTTATAGTGCCCAAGTGCGTGCGCAGTACACAAGAGCAATATCTATTCCTTTACTCGCATAACCCAGTGAGACGAAAGACCGACACGACTGGCGAGATATTAGGCGCAGGACCGGCTTTTTTACATGCCCATCCGACGCATGGTCCATGGATTAACTTACTTGTTTGACAATCATTGTCTTAACCAAACCTGGAAATAATACGTTTCCAACGCGGGAATCGAACTCACGAGCTCCGAATCAAGAGCCATGCACTAAACCACTAGACCACGGAGGCGTATATGTAACACGTGTGATGCTGATGGTGAGGTTTACACGAGCGCGCAATAACTACACGAGCGATATGATGAAACCTACGAATAATAAAAACTAAAGAAACGTAACTCCCATATGTTGGCAACACCTAGAAATCGACATCCGGCGATCGCTGATTGGCGCGTTTTGCTGTCTGGTGAGGCGCCATGTCGAGTGGGGGCGCCACTGGACGGAATAAAACGGACGTGCTTGGCGGTTTAGGGGTTTTTTTGAAGATGGACGTTCAAGTGTTAATAGTGTTCGCGTTCCCCTTGTGATTAATTAATAATTAGTTATTATATTAAGTAGCCCTTAACATTACTCCTTAATTTAGGACGTTAATTATTATAGTCTTCATTTGTGATATTCAATAATTATTTCAAGAATAAATACCTGTTAGTCAGTGTTCGCGCTTATTTAGTACCCGTATTTAACATCAGAAGTGCTTATCTACGCGCCATGGGGAAGCATAAGAAGAAAAATCGTAAACGCGTTCGATCATCCAGTAGTTCGAATAGTTCCAGTAGCGCGGTAAGCTCTGCCAGTGCCCGAACACCGTCACCTCGTCCGCCGAAACATAAACGGAGGACAAAAGACCGGTCAAGTAAGCCTACACGTTTATTTGGATCTAATCTGGTGAGTCAAAATAATTCATCTACCTTAAATAATATTATACCAGAATTTGACCCTTTGAAAGACGATATTAATGGATGGCTTAAAATTATCCAGTCTTACGCAAATACGTTTTCTTGGTCTGATGAAATAACCCGTTATCAAGCGTTAATCATTGTTACGCACTGATCATCAATGGCCGTCGTGGAAATGGATAGATTGGCATAATAAGTTGTCTGTTAGCTTTCAAATTCAAAGAAATATGTTTGAGCTTTTAAAAGAAGTAATAGAACGCAAACCAGTAGAAAACCAATCGTTATATGAGTTTTAATTTGACCAAAAATGTAGAATAGATAGATTACGTTTGAATTTTTCTGACCAGGATGTAATTTCAATCGTTCTCGGTAATATTAGTGACGGAAATATAGAAGCTAATTCGTTTAGTTCGTGTGATCAGTTCGCGAGTTATTTGCATAGTCGAACTTATAAATCGAAAAAACAAGCTAATGTCTCACATTCAAAAGTTAATAATATCCAATTACACGCGGGTAGTAGCATAAATACGGCGAATAATAGAACGGTATCGTCGAGCCTGTCCGGTTCGAGCGGGAGCGGTTTACAAATACGAAAAACAATAAAGTGTTATCTTTGCGGTGGCAATCATAAACGTATGCAATGTGATATTAAATGTGAGTTTTGTGGAATTAGAGGGCACGTTGAATCTACATGTAACCGAAAGAAAAATGTTAAAAGTGAACAAAAATGTGATAAGTCAGAAGTTAAGTTAGTGTCGTCGTCGAATTCGCGGGATAAATTTGTTAAGAGTGTGGTTCTGAATAATATGCTAGTTCACGAAGCATTCATTGATATGGGTAGTAGCTGTTCGATTATTTCACAGTCGTTAGTAACGAAATATAATTTACGACCGTCTGTATTACCTGTTCCGGTTACGTTACGTGGATTCAAAAAGCATTCGGTACAAACTATCAATGCTGTCTTGACTTGATTCTGTGGACATAAAAGATGTAGATTTTTATGTAATGGACGGCTTAGACGGATGCGATATTTTGATTGGTCGAAATGTTACGGAACGATCTAATTTAATGTATGTTAGAATAGGTGAAGTTTTGCAATTTAGTTACGCGGAGGGTTCGAATGAATTTTGTAATAGTATTGGGGAAGAATTTGTTTTTGATACCGACTCTAACTACAATGAATTAGTGACGTTGTTCCAAAAGTATAGTGATTGTGTAGCTAGATGTGTCAAAGAATTAGGAAAAGTTAATGATCATGAAATGGTGATAAATTTGACAGATTCGCGTCCAATTTACTGTAGGCTTTTTAGATCATCGTTAAATGATAGAAAAATTATTCGTGAAATGGTTGATGAGTTATTAGCTAATGATATTGTGCGGAATAGTGATTCTCTGTACGCCAGCCCAGCTCTTTTAGTGGGCAAGAAAAATGGCGAAAAGAGACTTTGTATTGATTATCGTGCTTTAAATAAAATTACGGTAAAAATAAATACCCGATGCCACGAATTGAAGATTTAGTTGATAGGTTACAACTTACAAGGAAACGAATGTTTTACTAGTCTCGATTTAAAAAGTGGGTATTATCAGATACGTATGAGTGAATCTTCAATATCGAAAACGGCTTTTATTACGGAAGACGGTCATTATGAATTTTTGAGGTTACCATTTGGGTTGGTTAATGGTCCGTCATGCTTTCAGGAAATGATGAACAAAGTATTAGGGAATTTGAGATTTGGAAATGTGATAGTATATTTAGATGATGTTTATTTGGTTACTAAAACAATTGAGGAAAATTTAAAATTACTAGAATCACCACCTGAGCCCACGCGATAGATTTCAGCTGTCGTATACAGGGTGTAACAAAACAAAGTAATGATACTTAAGTGTGTATGTATAAAGGTACGCGTCCACTGGACCGGAATCGGAGCGTAGGTACGCGCGGACGGATTTGTTGCTTTGTATTTATGGTATTGACTACTGTGAACTGCACTAGAAGTACTGGAGCGTCATTCTGCGCCTGACAAATATGACTACACGACGCGCCGTTCGCACCGTACGTCCCGATTCCGACCTGGTGGACGCGCAGCTTTAATCCCCTCCCTATATAGAGTTTACTGTATAAGCCAATCAAGTAGTTAGTAGAGTAGCATAGACAGCTATTCTATTATATTTATAAATAAAATACATAAAACTGTACTGTAATATTATTAATAGAAATCAACAAAAGCTTGTGGATTAAATCTGTTTTATTGTTTAATTTACCTTATTACCTATTTATTTAGCTATGTACAATAATTTTTATTGAAATAAAACATTTATTTGAGTTCATTTCTTTTTTTTTTTAATTTTTTGTATGTTTAGAGTGAAAGGTTTTGCACTTAAAAATTTCTCGTTTAGTTTCAAATTAAAAAAAATAACGGATGTTTATTATTTTTCTTCTAAATCCGACCCCTTGTTACCTACAGTTTACATCCTCTTTGTTTATAGTTTTGATGATTATTATTAATCTCCGCCAGGAGTAAATGTGTTCTGTGATATTAATAAGTAGTTGTTGATACATTAATTGAAATGTGTATGAAATAATATTAATATTATGATATCATTATTTGTTGATAAAGGCACAGCTTATGTTTGGAACTCTGAAGGTATTCAATATTTAAGTATTGTAAACTTACTCCATGTTTTACAAGTTTTATGTATTTTTATGTCTGCCCCATATAATTTTATATCTATAATCTTTTAGGGAGGCACTCTCCTTATTTTTGCTGATAATTTTAATTTGATTTCAGATTGGAATATATTGCGTTTCAATCATCGGATATGTGGTGCACTTATAGGTTCTGTTGCTTCATTTCCTAGACAAAATGACTTTCAAGGTATGTAAGGTAAATGAATAGTAGATTGGACAGTACCAGTCATTGGAAAAAGCACAAAAACACCATATTTATTAATGTTGCTTTAAAAATTTCCTGCTTTTAAAGTAAAAGAACACCTGTTTTTAAAGAAAAACAGTCAGTTTTTAAAGCAACTTTAATAAATATGGTGTATATAAATAATATGCAATGGAATCTGTACTTCTATAAAAAAAAAAGAAAATCCTCCAAAGTCCAAAGCCATTCCTCTGAAGTACATCTGTTGACTATCCAGTATCCTGCTACTACCACTCAACAATTTTTTAAATAGGAAGGACTCGTGAAAAGAGGGTTATTGCTGGATCTCCCTCAACAGGCTGAGTTGTATTATATTATGTATTGGCAACATAATAATATAGATCTAAGTAAACATAGTGTCAAGTGTCTAAACTTAATATTTTTCTCTTAACAATAAATTGCAGGTTTGCCTATGGCACTCATGTCGGAAGAAGCTGCATTGCTTGTAGAAAAAGGAATTTGTCAACTGGTTGAACTACCTCATTTAAATGATAACCCTGATGAAAAAGAAAAAGAAAAGCTGCAACAACTGCAAAACAAGTATGCTAATCACTTTTCCATACTACAGTAGGACCTCAATAGTCCGAACACCCAAAATATTATATACCCTGTTTGGATGTATGCAGCGTTCGGATTATAGGATGTAGAATTTTTGGCAATAAAACAACGATATTTATAATAAAAGCCATATTTTGATCATGTAAAACTTACTTATTACAAAACTAAAAGTATTTCATATTTAAACTTTTCCATTCCAGTAAATTCCAGTAAAGTACTTTGATGACCAGTATATTTAAGTGACATTGAAAACGCTTTATCCCTTAATTTACGTAAAAGCATTTTTTCTGAAATAGAAATATCAACTTCTGCCCATTCCAAGCAAGTATTTCAGGCAGACAGCTTGAGTAGGTGGATTCTTTGCAACCGGTTGCAGTAGGGGTTGTTCGGATTATAGAGGTATTCGGATTAGCTGGGGTTCGGATTATTGAGGCCCTCCTGTATGTATTGAAATTAAAAAACATTTACATAATTACATTTTTATGGACCATTTTGTCTACAGACAGTTGGAAGAACAGCATGAAGCTCTACGGAAAAGAAAAATAGAGCAAATAACTCAAAAGATTGATGTAATACTAGCAGGGAAAAAACAAAAGCTGTTGTCGAAAGGAATTAAAAGTAAGAAATTAGTAGTTTTTTTTAAAGTACAACTATCTATATAGTATGGGAGCCCTAGAACTAATTCTTTTTTGATTATTAACAAGCTAATATTCTGTGAGTGGCTTCATTTTGATAAGATGCCCAACATTTTCCTCTTCGAAATTTTCGAAAGTGGTAGCTAAAAGAGATAGAAAGGACAAAAGATGTTGATTTGGTGATCCTAAAATATTTATTACTAACAGGTTGGTTTAGTGTTTAATCTAAAGATAATTATCTAAATGATAGGAAAAAACTTTTGTCCTACAAAATATATGGTTTGATCAGAGTTCCCCCTCTTTCAACATGTATCGATGACGAGTCAGAAAGAAATTATTACTAACCAGCTGATTTTTTGTATATTAATTGGCTAATATTTATATAGTTCAACAGTCATATTGTCCCCCAAATACCGTGATATGTTATCCTGGTCCTACGCTCTAAAGTTGTTAATACCATGAGACTATTTTTCTCATTACTAACTGTAGGACAAAAATATTACATAATAGCTTAGTGTATTCTCTGCCCAAATAAAGCAATGTCCTACAAAAAAAACAGGTATGTATCGCTAGTCCCACAAGATTCAAGAATGGTCATTTTTCGTTTTCCTATTTGTAACATAATAATTAAGATACCCTTGAACCCTTGAACTATAATGTTATGTGAAATCAAACATCTACATTAGCGGTCCCCCGACACACCTTGACAAAAATTATGGACTAAAATATCACTTAACACTTATTTTAAAGTTGTTTGGCGGTTTTTTTTTTTAATTTCTTAATTTAATTTTATTTCATGCTTTTTAAACTTATGTTGGTTATAGTGCAGAATAATTCCTATCAACAGGATCATATCCCAATGAATACCATACTTTATAATGAATGTCCTCTTGGATGAGGCAGTCAATATGAGTCCAAACATGAATACTCCGCTTTGGGCTCATATGAAACTCGGCTCCTATAGAATCCAGGTGATGCTGCAGCAGCAGCATGCAAATTGTTACTGTTTATCTACGTCTTACTAGTTGTTGCAATTAAAATGAGCTCAAACACCAAACCGCTGCTCTAAGTTGGTGAGGAGTTGGGTATCCTATTGATTACCAGGTGATGCTGCAGCACCAGGTCAACTTTCCATTAATATGTATATACTTATTCATAAATGTCACAAACTAGTATGCAAAATATAAAGCCCACCAAACGACTGCAAGTTGCTAATCGGCCCTTCACGAACAAGATGAACCGCGATTTTCCAGCACTGAGCAGGCTGATGATGATGAACTATAGATAAGAACACTCTCGATCACGTCACCTTTCAAACAAAAAAAAACTAGATCAAAATCGGTCCACCCGTTTGGATGTTACGATGCCACAGACAGACACACACACACAGACAGACAGACAAACAGACAGACAGACACGTCAAACTTATAACACCCCTCTTTTTTGTCGGGGGTTAAAAATAGACCCGAATACATAATATGCAAGAATTTTATGTAATTCAATTAATGTCAACGGGTACATTTCGTAAATTTGAGCGTCTAGCTTGTTTCATACTACGCTATAATATAATAGCATATAGCATATAGTATATAGCTCATAGCATAAGAATATCGCGCACTATACATTGTTATGTCACGTTCACACTGCACTGTACTGTACTATTATTGGCTTGCTATACGCAATGTATGGTGCGCGATATTCTTGTGCTTATGAGCTATATTATACTATATTATACTATTAATTATTATATTGTAGCGTAGTCTAAAACCAGCTTTAGTGTTACGTAGCTATTGGCATAATATTTTGGTGTGCGAAAAGGAACCGAATTCAAAACGGTTCAAGTATGGGCTTAACCGATTCAGTGCGGATGACACGGGAGCCGTGTCATACATATTTTTAACGTGTGGCGTATGACACGTGAGCCGTGTCATTTGAAAAACGATTGTATCTCCCTCAAATTACACTTTAGAAGGGTCTACTCTGAACAAAATCATCTTAATTTTCCACGTAGAACAAGCCTATAGGCTTCGCCTCTGAATATTCTGCGAATTGCAAAAAAGTAGTGGCCGCCAACCTTTTTTAAAGGTGCATTCATTTCGTATTACACGGCAACCGCGTCTTATGGATTTTTAACGTGTGGCGTATGACACGTGAGCCGTGTCATTTAGAAATGTTATGCCGTCGCATTTGGAAGTGTTTTTGGAATTATTTTTACAATGTCCTAAGACACACCAAGGCATTTTTGTGACTTTTATTTTGTTTTTTTTATAATTATCATACGTCAAGTGCGCAGAAGAGCTCGCGGCCGACTAAGTGCACTGCGGCTATATAGCGTATCTTGAATGTGACCAAGCACTGCGTTGCGGTGTCAACTCCATACATCTCAATGTGTGGGACAAAGGTTTTTTCCTATCATTTAGATAATTATCTTTAGATTAAACACTAAACCAACCTGTTAGTAATAAATATTTTAGGATCACCAAATCGACATCTTTTGTCCTTTCTATCTCTGTTAGCTACCACTTTCGAGAAATTTCGAAGAGAAAAATGTTGGGCGTCTTATCAAAATGAAGCCACTCACGGAATATTAGCTTGTTAGTAATCAAAAAATAATTAGTTCTGGGGATCCCGTACTAATAGTCTCTCAAGAAAGTGAAGAAATTAAAAAGTGGAAAAATCGTAGAGTAATACACCCTTTCAAATCAATCTTAAGGGCCCCCGAGACGATCAAACGGTTTGACTCAAACACGTAAATTTTGGTTTGATTCAAACCATTTTGATCGTTTACAAAGCTAGTTTGAACGGTTTGTCAAACATTTATGCGTTTGAAGCTCGTTTGATGAAATTTCATATTTTTGTTGTGTTTGACGCGCCGTTTGATCGTGTTCCGATGCGTTTAAAACAAACTTTGTACCATTCTTTGGATATTCAGATTACATTATTTTTAACCGACTAAAAAAGAGGAGTTTATCAATTTGACGCGTATGTATATCTAATATTTCCAGAACTGCCCAGTTTTCGTATATGTTAGTCTATATCAGCATCTGCAAAATTTCAAAAGTGTATGTATGTAATACGTTTGTGTTCACATATCTCCGTAACTACAAGTCCGATTAATTTTTTTTTGTTGTACTATACATATAGGTATTGCTTAACTTGGGAGACTTTATCAAAATAGGTTTAGTAGTTTCTGAGATATTTATTTATTTATTTATTTATTTATTTGCTATGAACAGCCAACAAAAGTTACAATTATACATACATTATATTGACAAGGTTTAAACATTGATCATGGTTATTGCACTTTTAATTAAAGGCTATTACATCTTGCTATTAAATCGGCTACAAAAAATTTTAAAAAATTGTTAAATGTTAAAAAATGTTAAGATAGTAAAAATTGTTATTAAAATTAAACTAATTAAATCAAATTCAATTTTTTTTTTTTTTTTTTTATGTATGGAATTTAATTCTCAATTTCGTACAATTTTTAAGTCAGTTTTATGTTTTAAAAAATAATATTTATTCGTCACAAGACGTGTACTCCACAGCGCGTATTAAACCAAACTGCGCAGTGTCGTTTGACAAACCGTTCAAACCGACATCAAACGGTTGCATCAAACACGTAAGGTTTGAATCAAACCGTTTGATCGTCTCGGGGGCCCTTAAAGAAAAAAAACTACGATGTTGCCACTTTTTAATTTCTTCACTTTCTTGACTATAAGAGTGTAATTATATTTAATTTTTAAACATAAAAAAAAAATATTTTTAGATATTAACCTTAATAGGGAAGCACTGTTGCAAGAGGAAATTGAGAAACTGCCTAAAGTTGCACCCGCTCATATGTTAGTACATTTACCAACAGAACATTATACAGATACAGGTATTATTTTTCTTTTACATAATTACAATAATTATGTTCATAATAATGAGAATTTAAGTAAAGTGTGACAAGGCTTTATATGAACGTGGGCGTTGCTGGTAAAGGACAACTGTCAAAAATATATAGGAGAAGGTGGTAATGTGGCCCCCCACTTTGCATTTTTATCAAGCATTATTTAAAAAATAAGGGAGTCAGAAACCTAAAAAATACATTATGGGACTTCCTATTCGTTTGTTTAAACATGTCTTATTAGGGAATAAATAAAACTCGTGCAGGATAATCAAAAGTTTTAATTATTCTTAATCAATCACATTTGGTATTTTGAGATCAAGTGGGGGATGTCACATTAAATGTATTGCACAAGTGAAACTTTACGGCAAAAATCACTAGTGTAATGGTCACCTTTGGAGCCTCCACAGGCTACATAGCCCATTAGTCAAAAATTTTATACTGTACCCATGGCTCTCCAGCTTGGTCATTGGAACCATATTACGACCAATGTCCTCACATTGGTCATAATGTGGTTCCAAATTACATTAAACAAACGTAGGTACCAAACATATTTATTAAATGTATAATTTTATATTTACCTTTTAAATTCCGCAGGAGAATTTTTCCTGTATTTTTTGTATGATGGCAGCATTAGTTCCTTTTTTCGCCACATTCATTGCCTTGCTGAGCTCTATACTTTTAATTTAATTTTATTATAATTTGAAATTAATAATATTAAAATTCATTTGTTTTTAGTCAGAAAATATGTCAAAATAGATGTTCTGTGTCCGAGTGTGCTAGAACCTGAAGGTGCTAGTAGATTTGCCATATTTAAGGATCTGTGGGGTCAGGGATACTACATAACAAGCGGCTCAAAATTTGGCTCAAACTATCTTGTGTATCCAGGTATAATTTTTTTATTTGTGGAAATTGGAATCAATGCAAAATAATAAATATACAGATTAAAATTATTCTTATTCACTTATTTATGACTTTTTTGCAGGTGATCCAGTACGATTTCATGCAATGTACATGGTGAAGTGTGTTAAGACAGAAAAATCTTTTAAACCTAGAGAATTGGTGGCTTTTGGTCGCTTATCTGTTGCAGTTAACAAAATGGCAGTGTTGGCATTTCATAACACTTATGGCAAAGTTGAATATCAAACATTGCAATGGCATGATAGTTTGTATGGGTAAATAAACATTATAATTACAATAATAAAATATAAGTGAATTAAATTGATAATACTTTCTTAATAATATTTATATTATGGTGAACTATTCAGAATTGCCAATAATCCTATTCCTGTATAAGCCTGTGTTCAAACCAAACTGACTGTCAGCCGCCGACAGCGAGGGAACGTTAAGGCTTTTATTCACTTTGATTAGTGCAAGTGCAAGTGACTAGTAATTGAGGCAGTGGAGTGCAGGTGTGTAGTGCAAGTAGTGTCCAATTCTTGTTTAGTGGCTCTTTAGTAATTTAATTTAGTAAATTCAGTAGTAGCTGTCAACACGATCGTCCAAGTTTCAAAAATAAAACTGCCATTTTGACATGTCCTTCATTTTTAATATTGGTTTTATTAAAAAGTATTTGACCATGAAGTATTTTTATATGTCCTTTCCCAGGACTTACTCCATGCCAAATTTCAGCAAAATCGGTTCTGACTTCTGAGGTATAAACGTCAAGAGGTAACAGATAGACAGACACACATTCGCATTTATAATATTATTAGTATATTAGTAAGTAATAAGTATGGATTAGTATGGAAGTAATTGAAAGGGTGTCCTTTTGTACTTTTAATAGGTATATAATATAATAATCATATACTATATCTATGGACGCTTCACACGGCACACCACGTCAGTCTGGCCCATAAAGTTAATATACCTAGCGGAATAATAGTAACAATCTCGAGCTGTCAAACAAAACCAAAATTGGTTTTCATCTGTCACGCACTTGCACTTGCGCTCGCAAAAAATAGAACACGCTTTTAATCACGTTACTACGCAGCCGACTAGTCACTTGCACTAATCAGTCGCTGTCCACACTTACTTTCTACTAATCACTCATCACCTGTACTTGTCACCTGCACTTAATCACTAATCAAAGTGAATACAGAACTAATCACGTTACTACGCAGCCGGCTAATCACTTGCACTAATGGCCCGTATTCACTTTCATTAGTAATAAGTGCAAGTGATTAGGGCAGGTGATTAGTTATTAGGAAGAAGTAAGTGTGGACAGCGACTGTTTAGTGCAAGTGATTAGCCGGCTGCGTAGTAACGTGATTAGTTCTGTATTCACTTTGATTATTGATTAAGTGCAGGTGACTAGTACAGGTGATGAGTGATTAGTAGAAAGTAAGTGTGGACAGCGACTGATTAGTGCAAGTGACTAGTCGGCTGCGTAGTAACGTGATTAAAAGCGTGTTCTATTTTTTGCGAGTGCAAGTGCGTGACAGATAAAAACCAATTTTGGTTTCGTTTGACAGCTCGAGATTGTTACCATTATTCCGCTAGGTATATTAACTTTATGGGCCAGACTGACGTGGTGTGCCGTGTGTAGCGTCCATAGATATAGTATATCATTAATATATATACCTATTAAAAATACAAAAGGACACCCTTTCAATTACTTCCATACTAATATTATAAATGTGAAAGTGTTACTGTCTGTCTGTCCGTCTGTCTGTCTGTCTATCTGTCTGTCTGTTACCTCTTCACGCTCAAATCGCTGAACCGATTTTGCTGAAATTTGCCATGGAAATACTTTGAGTCCCGAGAAAGGACATAGGATAGTTTTTATCCCGGAAAAATGTACGGTTCCCCGCGATAAACGAGTTTTGGCGCAACGGAGTTGCGGGCGTCATCTAGTAATATTATAAATGCGAATGTGTGTCTGTCTGTCTGTTACCTCTTCACGTTTATACCTCAGAAGTCAGAACCGATTTTGCTGAAATTTGGCATGGAGATACTTTGAGTCCTGAGAAAGGACATATAAAAATACTTCATCGTCAAATAGTTTTTAATAAAACCAATATTAAAATGAAGGACATGTCAAAATGGTAGTTTTATTTTTGAAACTTGGACGCTCGTGTTGACAGCTACTACTGAATTTACTAAATTAAATTACTAAAGAGTCTCTAAACAAGAATTGGACACTACTAGTAATTGAGGTAGTGGAGTGCAGGTGTGTAGTGACACACCTGCACTCCACTGCCTCAATTACTAGTCACTTGCACTTGCACTAATCAAAGTGAATACAGGCCTTAAACAGTCGCTGTCCACACTTACTTTTTCCTAATAACTAATCACCTGCCCTAATCACTTGCACTTATTAGTAATGAAAGTGAATACGGGCCTTTACGCAGTTTCCATACATTTTCACATTTTCGTTCACACCTAAAGGCCTGTATTCACTTTGATTAGTGCAAGTGCAAGTGACTAGTAATTGAGGCATTGGAGTGCAGGTGTGTAGTGCAAGTAGTGTCCAATTCTTGTTTAGTGGCTATTTAGTAATTTAATTTAGTAAATTCAGTAGTAGCTGTCAACACGAGCGTCTTAGTTTCAAAAATAAAACTGCCATTTTGACATGTCCTTCATTTTTAATATTGGTTTTATTAAAAACGAGCTTTTACCCGCGGCTTCGCTCGCGTTAAGAAGTATTGTTATATACAAACTTTGATCCCCTATTTTCACCCCTTGGAGGTAGAATTGATCAAAATCCTTTCTTAGCGGATGCCTACGTCATAACATCTACCTGCATGCCAAATTTCAGCCCGATCGATCCAGTGGTTTGGGCTGTGCGTTGATAGATCATGTCAGTCAGTCACCTTTGAGTTTTATATATAAAGACCACGAAGTATTTTTATATGTCCTTTCCCAGGACTCAAAGTATCTCCATGCCAAATTTCAGCAAAATCGGTTCTGACTTCTGAGGTATAAACGTGAAGAGGTAACAGACAGACAGACACACATCGCATGTATAATATTATTAGTATATTAGTAAGTAATAAGTATGGATTAGTATGGAAGTAATTGAAAGGGTGTCCTTTTGTACTTTTAATAGGTATATTATTTAATAATGATATACTATATCTATGGACGCTTCACACGGCACACCACGTCAGTCTGGCCCATAAAGTTAATATACCTAGCGGAATAATAGTAACAATCTCGAGCTGTCAAACGAAACCAAAATTGGTTTTCATCTGTCACGCACTTGCACTCGCAAAAAATAGAACACGCTTTTAATCACGTTACTACGCAGCCGACTAGTCACTTACACTAATCAGTCGCTGTCCACACTTACTTTCTACTAATCACTCATCACCTGTACTAGTCACCTGCACTTAATCACTAATCAAAGTGAATACAGAACTAATCACGTTACTACGCAGCCGGCTAATCACTTGCACTAAACAGTCGCTGTCCACACTTACTTTTTCCTAATAACTAATCACTTGCCCTAATCACTTGCACTTATTACTAATGAAAGTGAATACGGGCCATAACCGACAATACGTTATTACGCTAGGCCCTAGCGTAATAACGTATTGTCGGTTAGGGGCCTAGGGCCTAGGCGTAGGCTACAGACGCTGACATTCGGCGGTTGGCATACTGTGAACGAAAAAATATCCACAGCCGAACATATAACCTCCTCGTTTTTTGGAAGTCGGTTAAAAAATACCGTTTACTTTATCATTTTCACTGGGGCTCACAAGTCACAGTGAGCTCACATTCGGCGGCTCCCAGTCAGTTTGGTTTGAAGTCTTTGAACTCGGCCTAAGCACATGAACGTAGAAAAAAAGGCGGACGGAGTCTTATTATACATACGCTGCACTAAAAATATCGGGAATGGAATACTTCCATTATTCCTGTCATATTAAAATATTTTTATTTAAAAACTTCTTGATTTTAAAAATCGAATACCATTTATTTATTAAAAGATTCTCGGTCTTGTCAAACTTGTTTAGTCGTTGAGAAAATGGAATTGACTCGAGAAAATGAGAGGTTTTCTTATTTTTAATCTCCACCAGACGGCGCGACGATAGACGCTTCTAGATTTTCTATGAGGGATTTTCTTAACTTTTTAATTTAATTGTCAAACAGTTTCCATTTTATTAACTAGATGGCGTATGGGTAGACAACTATCGGTAATACCGGGGAATACCATCAATAATTGCTACAAAACTGGGCAAAAGAATAATAAATTTGATACATTTCAATTTGAAAAAGACACAATGATATTCCAATGAATGGGATAATAAAGTTATTATAACGATGTTTTAGTTAAAACTCACGGAAGAAATAGCCCTATTTATCGTTATTCAGACCAAATGTCACAGGAATTATATATTTTTGTTTTGACACCATCTTACCTGCACTTGTGTACGATAACGGATATTTAATGGCAAATATATTACCAATAATGAACACCAAAAACCCAAATAACACAATTTGGGAAAAAATAATAAAAACCACTCCAACAATAAAAAGTAGAAGAAGTTTGAAAGTAACATGGCTGCCAAAACTGTTGTCACTTGTCAGTTTTCAGTTTGACAAGTTTTTCATCTCAGCGTGTTCCTAAACTATTACCAGTATACTGGCCTAATCGCTTAGGCCAATGATCGCTTAGGCTTAAGATATTTCGACTTGTGTCACACTTGACAGTACACTGATATTTTTTAGAAACACAACCAATATGTGTCAGTTATGCCAACCTGCAGATAATTTCAGATCGGTGGGGAACCAATAGAAAATCTAGAAGTGTCTATCGTCGCGCCGTCTGGTGGAGATTAAAAATAAGAAAATCTCTCATTGGTTCCAGGGCTTCATAACGTTATCGAATAACAGAAAAAAATATCGTTACGTACCGTTATCTTCATAATGGTAGCCAGATAACGTTATTTTTTTAACGATATTTAGTAAAATAACGTTATATTTACCGTTATTATTATTACGATATTTTTTCGTTATGTATGAACGAACAAATATCGTTATAATAATAACGGTAAATATAACGTTATTTTCTGGTATCAGGTATGCGATCGTGCACGGTGCACTAAATCTCACTCGCAGTCCACTTTTTTTGCGAGATTTGTGTGAAAATACAAAGAAAAAATACACCTTTTAAGCGTGATTACGCTTAGAAAAATTTCCCGCCTGTCATGACTTTCTTGGCGGATTATAACGTTATCAAAGAACATATATTTACCGTTATAAATCCTATATAACGTTATAACATTAACCGTTATTAATATCAATTTTTAACGTTATTTTAATATCGGGTAAATTTTTATAACGTTATCTATGCCCTTGAAGCAGTAACGTTATGAAAAAATAACGTTATTTGAAGCCCTGATTGGTTCCCCACCGATCTGAAATTATCTGCAGGTTGGCATCACGGATACATATTGGTTGCGTTTCTAAAACATATCAGTGTTGACAGTGTGGCATAAATCAAAATATCTTAAACTTAAGCGATCATTGGCCTAAGCGATTAGGCCAGTATACTGGTAACAGTTTAGGAACACGCAAATTGTCAAACTGAAAACTGACAACTGAAAGAGTTTTGGCGGGTATGTCATGGGCATGTCACTTTCAAACTTCTACTTTTTATTGTTGGTGTGCTTTTTATTATTTTTTCCCAAATTGTGTTATTTGGGTCTTTGATGTTCATTAATGGTAAAATATTAGCCATGAAATACCCGTTATCTTGCACAAGTGCAGGTAAGATGTTGTCAAAACCAAAATGTATAATTCCTGTGACATTTGGTGTGAATATCGGTAAATAGGGCTATTTCTTCCGTGAGTTTTAACTAAAACATCGTTGTAATAACTTTGTTATCCTAGTCATTGGAATATTATGGCGTCTTATTCAAATTGAAATGTATCAAGTTTTACATTCTTTTGCCCAGTTTTGTAGCAATTATTGATGGTATTCCCTGGTATTACCGATAGTTGTCTACCCATACGCCATCTAGTTACTAAAATGGAAACTGTTTGACAATCAAATTATAAAATCGGTTGTCTGTAAAGTCGGTTTACTGACGATAGTTGAATGTGACAACTACCTTTGTTGAGTTGAACTTAATAATATTTTATAAGTAAATTTAGTTCCGCGATTTGATAACAGATGTCACTGTTAGGCCTCTAGATCGCGCTATCGCTTAAGCGCTTATTCCACTTATCCTAGCTAGGTTCCTAGGTAGGATCTTAGCTAGGAACCTAGCTTTACTAATTAATGTTATTCCACTTGACTAAATCGGAAACGATTTAGGATCCTAGCTTTCTAAATGTTATTCCACTTGACTAAATCGGAAACGATTTAGGATCCTAGCTTTCTAAATGTTATTCCACTTGACTAAATCGGAAACGATTTAGGATCCTAGCTAGGCTAGGAACCTAGCTAGGATAAGTGGAATAAGCGCTTTACCCGACAACATTTGGTATATGTAATTCAATGGAATAAATTCTCGTCTTTTCGCTGACACTGGTTTTTTTATTTATTATTACGCCAGAGGGGTTTGCGTCCCAGGGTAACCCTACAGAACGGATCGGACCAGTATTAGGCGTATGACGTCACTCAAGTAGGACTTAGGAGAGAGATGAATGTCGAACGCTGCCGAACGCAAAGGCCGATTGTGCTTCCTTGTCGCTCGTTCCGCGCTCTCGCTTGCACTTCAAGCCTTAAATGGAACGCCGCATGAACTGTCATGTTTTTCGGGCGCGCAGCCCATATCGAATTATAAGACGTTATCACGTCAAAAGTTAAGAAAATCCCTCATTCTACAGCGATGATTTATTATGACTTTCGAAGTGGTTTAACACAAAAACAGTGTGTTGATTGATTGTTATTGAACTTTGAAGCAACCACAGATTAAAAAAAATACGTATGGAGCATTACACTATAAAGAGGTGAAGCATGCAATGTACGACAATTTCGTCACAATTTCGTTTATTGTACACGTGACCGACACTCACACACGCAACTAGGTACTACAACCCGCTGTCATTGTACATAGAGTGACGGCGCCAATGACACGCACACATCCTACACGGGCGGCCATTACTGTGCTTCACTCGGGATTAGACAAGGTTACATCCGTATTTTTTTTTAATCCGTGGAAGCAACATTCCAAAAAAAAGGCAGCCCACAAGAACAACATAAAGGCCTTTTTGATGTTCTTGTGGGCCTTTTTAGTCTTAAAACTAGATTAAAAAAAACGTTATGTCAGATGACTGCTCAAATTAAAAAATGGGGAGTTTTGCCGGGAATGTGAAAGAGTGATGTTGTTTTTGTATTATTTTCCTTTTTCCTAATCCTAAAATATATTCGTTATCGTGCAAAAGTGTAGGAAAGTGATGTAATATCCAGAAACGTGCTCTTTTGTGTTTCCTCCAAAACTCAATCAAAAGTTTCAATAATGCGTCTACCACTTTACTGAATCGACCGACTTGACTTCTTGACTGTATTGACTTTAATCTGACATAAAATTATAGAAAAAATTGTAATAAAGAATAGTGTTTTCCCCAGGGCTTCATAACGTTATCGAATAACAGAAAAAATATCGTTACCTACCGTTATTTTCATAATGGTAGCCAGATAACGTTATTTTTTAACGATATTTAGTAAAATAACGTTATATTTACCGTTATTATTATAACGATATTTTTTCGTTATGTATGAACGAACAAATATCGTTATAATAATAACGGTAAATATAACGTTATTTTCTGGTATCAGGTATGCGATCGTGCACGGTGCACTAAATCTCACTCGCAGTCCACTTTTTTTGCGAGATTTGTGTGAAAATACAAAGAAAAAATACACCTTTTAAGCGTGATTACGCTTAGAAAAATTTCCCGCCTGTCATGACTTTCTTGGCGGATTATAACGTTATCAAAGAACATATATTTACCGTTATAAATCCTGTATAACGTTATAACAATAACCGTTATTAATATAAATTTTTAACGTTATTTTGAATATCGGGTAAATTTTCATAACGTTATCTATGCCCTTGAAGCAGTAACGTTATGAAAAAATAACGTTATTTGAAGCCCTGGTTTTCCCGCCATAAATTATACTCAACACTGGCCATGGTTACATAGCCGAAGTGCCATTATAGGAAAAAAAATGTAAATGTCAAAGAAGAAGTAGAAAATAGAAATTCCTTCATTTGCAGCATATAAATTTTGTTATTATTTCCAGTTTCCACTACAAATCTTTATTTAAATAAAAATGTCGGACCCAGAATTAGAAAAAATTAGACAGCAACGTCTAGCACAACTGCAAGCACAGCATGGAGTAAGTTTTAAGATTATTTCATACCTACTTAGGTTATGTTTTCAATAAAGATTAAACACTTAGCACCTGTGAATTTAATTTGTTTTTGTTTAAGGGAGGTGACCCTAATCAGGCTAAGGCCAATGAAGAACGCAAGCAGGCAATGGAAGAGGCAAAACATTCGATTCTTTCACAAGTTCTTTCCCAAGATGCCCGAGCTAGATGTAAGTGATTCATTATGTACCTACCAATTTACTGACCTTTACATATTTCATAGCATTCCATGAAAGTGAAAATGGCTTTTGGATTTAATTTTGTTGTTTTGTTGTTTGTTCCAGTAAACATAATAAAAATGAGCAAGCCGGACAAAGGTGCATTGATAGAAAATATGATATGCAGGATGGCGCAATCCGGCCAAATAGGCGGGAAAATAAGTGAACAAGAGCTGATTCAGATGCTGGAGTCCCTCAACCAGCAGATGCCCAAATCCACGAGCACCGTCAAGTTTGATCGTAGAAGAGCTGCACTCGATTCTGATGATGATCTTTAGTAGTAAATTAAGATTCTAAACTATATTATACTTTTTACTTTAAGCATGATAATATATTCATTTGTAAGATATGTCTTGGTTTAAAAATAATTGCACTGATGTTTAATTAAAGTTAGAAAGAAAATAATTTTACTATACTTAAAGCTTTTCATGAAATAAAAAAAATGATTTTGGAATATTTATGGTATTTATATTGTGTTTGGTCAAGTCTTTTATATGCCTTATCATCGTTCTAATGTGCCAACTCATTTAAACTAAAAAAAATAATTAAAATTAGTGTTTTGAGCATTACAACACATTTTGATGACAAAACCCGACTTTTAGTGACATCTTGTAACAAGCACTGTTACTATAATTTTAAGTTTGTCTCTCATGTTTGCACATACACGAGCTATCACATCTAGACTGACATTATATTGTATAACTTCCTAAGGGGGGTATTACATTATCATTTATATTGGATTTTTGATTGGATCCTATAATATATGATCCTATAAATGATCCAATATAAATGATAATGTAATACCACCCTTAAACAAGTGTAAACTGCATAAAAATATGAAAATAACTCAGGAACATAATAAACTTAACAATATAAAGAATAAACTATTTTTAGGCATGTAATATTTTAATAAGGCAATATCATTTTGAACAAAGGTTCAAATTATAAACACAGACGTCGTTTTTATTTTAATGTGAAGTTTATTTATCGACTGCTAATAAATTTTTAATATTTTATATTTTTATTTTCTATAATATTTTCTTTCCTAATCCTGAACATTTTTTTTAAATACGTGTAGGTATATTTTAGTAATTTGACAATAGTTAACTTTTATACGCATTGGAATTAAGATGTAAATACATAATACTGAATAATATATTGTATATTATTTCATAAATAATATTAAGATTTAAAAAAATAAACCAGTGCTTACCAAGTGCTTACTAAAGATAATTTCCTAAATAAAAGACTCATAAGTGATAACGATAATTATTATTGATAACTCCATTGACCACTAGATGGCCTACAGGCACAACTTTGAACATTTTAGCGATATTTTTTAAATTAAGGGAAAAGACCTAGTGCTAGACACGGAACTAATAGATGACACTTACGAAAAAAATACCATTAAAATAAGAATTACTCTACTTATTTCTCAATACTGTAAATTTTATAAGCTTCTCAAGCTATCTGGTGATGTGACAAAATATATTAGGGACACCTTCGGGAACAAATTTTTAAAATGGGATCAGTTTTCGTAAACAATGTGACCGCGTCGACACGCGCTTGGCAATTTCTTAGCAAATAGGTTAAGGAAGGCGAAATTTTGCACGTAAGTTTTGAATACATTTATTTAATTTTTTGTAATTTCTATTGATTTCATTGGATTAATGGTCATGTTGTTAACACTAATTAATGCTTATTTATGATATATTATCCATTTTCCCTAACAATATAAAGGGTGTCTACTATTAGTTCTTGAAAATGTAAAAAAACCTAACAGATGACATGGATCTCATCTTTTAGTTTTGCAATACATACTAAAGTTATTTTGTAGTTTATTCTACTGCAAATATCATCACTATTCTCTGAAAATATAATTCTATTAACAAACTAACAACTTAGAACTACTGTACCGAAAAATGGACATGGTGTCAAATATTAGACCTTGTACTGATCTAAAAATCGATTGCTTTAGTTTTTCAGCAGTAAAAAGAAGAAAAAGGAGAGCTGAGAAAAGGAAGAAGAAAAAAGAAGAGGCAAGAGAAGCATGGCGACTAAAGACTGAAAATAAATTTGCTAGGAAAAAAATATGAAAAATAAAAATAAAAGGAAAGTTAGTTTCAGCCTGGAAGAACAATGGATAGAATCTGGAGACAACGTGAATAATATTTCTGATGCATGTAGTAACTATGATGAAGTAAATGAAATCTTTTGAAAAACAGCGAATAGAGATCTAATAAATAGGAAAAATGTAAAATGTTATGTAATGTTCTATGTCAATTACTATTAGTTCATATTGGTGTCTACTATTAGTGATGTTCCTTTTTTGTGATGTCATCCATTAGGGTTTATGACTAAGTTTACAAAAAGACCAATAATATATTTTTTATTGATTTATCAGAGAATAACTATAATAGTTTTAATTTGTTAAAGTTACACAAGACATAAAATAAGTTATCAATCTTTTATTTTCATAAATATACATTTTATTACATTCAAATGTTTTATTTTTCCTTATAGTGTCTACCATTAGTGCTTCCCTTAGTGCCAGGGCTTCATAACGTTATCGAATAACAGAAAAAATATCGTTACGTACCGTTATTTTCATAATGGTAGCCAGATAACGTTATTTTTATAACGATATCTAGTAAAATAACGTTATATTTACCGTTATTATTATAACGATATTTTTTCGTTATGGCATAACAAAAAAATAACGTTATAATAATAACGGTAAATATAACGTTATTATTTGGTATCAGGTATGCGATCGCGCACGGTGCACCAAATCTCACTCATATTTAAAATGTAATAAGCGTTCTCTGTGAAAATACAAAGAAAAAATACACCTTAAAAGCGTGATTACGTTTAGAAAATTTTCCCGCCTGTCATGACTTTCTTGACGGACTATAACGTTATCAAAGAACATATATTTACCGTTATAAATCCTATATAACGTTATAACATTTACCGTTATTAAATACATTTATAACGTTATTTCTAGTATCGGTTTAATTTTCATAACGTTATCTATGCCCTTGAAGCAATAACGTTATGAAAAAATAACGTTATTTGAAGCCCTGCTTTGTGCCCTATTTTTAAAATACAATCTGGATGAAATGGACCAAAATAGTATTATTTTGTTGAGAAAAAAATTACGTGAGATTTGCCAAGACCTCCCCTCTCCCCGACGTGAGATTAGGGCCCGTATTTTTGGTCAGTACTCGAGATGCATCTCGGTCTCAAGACACGGTTCAGGCTCTGTGATTGGTTAGCTGTCAAAATTTGGACCAATCACAGAGCCGAACCGCGTCTTGAGACCGGGTCGCAACTCGCATCTTAAGAGATACGGGCCTAGATGAGATTTGACTCGACCCCCTCCCCCCCTAAACACCTCACGTAATTTGTGGACGCCCTCTAATAGAAAATTATGTTAATATTTACTGCTACCGAATTTTCCTATAAAATTACACATCTAATCACTTTGTTTATCAACAAATTTACTTACAGGTGGTAATCGCTTAATAACCCTGCAAATCGTTACTCAAATCTAAAATACATAGGTACTTTACAAATAATTTTATCTAACGATAATAATATTAAATTTGTGACAACAACAATAATAATTATTGTTTTGTAGTGAATTCTAGTAGATATTGATCTTAAAAAATCTTACAAGTGCGTGTCGATCAAACAATGTTGGGTTCTGTTCAGCCCAGGATTTATCTCATCATGGCCCATGCGGCATGCCTGTCTGACTTCTGTGCCATGTCTAATATCTAGGTAAGTATGAAGACATATTAATGTTTATTAAAGGTGAACGCAGATTTGGCCGCACTGCACGCACCGCAGTCGCCGCATTCGGAATTCTTCATATAAAGAATATAGAAGTTGCGAAGACTGCGGCGCGGGTACGTATGCGAGCTTGCCTATAACTTCATATAAAGAATTCCGAATGCGGCGACTACGGTGCGTGCGGTGCGGCCAAATCTGCGTTCACCTTAAATGACTTATTTTTTATTCCTAAAATTCGTGTTCTTGCAGTTATCCAATTTTTCGTTGTTTCGTTAAGTAACTCTAATCAGCTAGGCTTATCTATTGATAGTTGTTATAAAATCGTAGTTCAATGTCAAAACCACAGGTTTGCGAAAAATGTTTTCCGCCTTGCTCCTTCTTTGCACCTTCTTAGTGGTGACCTCTGCGGAGCCGTCGCCTCACGCAGAGTACATCAACTACCTGATAGAGAGTAACCAGTTGCCTCGGATCTCCGACAATGTGCTCGAAGATGCTAGACTGGATGTTGTAAGTACCTACTATAAGGAATCGAAATTATTGAGCGAGAATATATGATTAGTTGTGTAAAATAAGAATAAAAGCAAATATAAAACCGACCAAGTGCGTGTCGGGCCACGCGCAATATCCGTGTAGAACCACTAGTTTTTGAAAATTTTTGTATGGTCAAGAATGTACATTTATAACATGTTTTACACTACTAACAACATTATCTCAGTTACTTTCAAAGGAACTTTGAACTTTACTTTGAAAGTTACTTTGAACGAAAAGTTCCTTTATACTTCGCCGAATACCAACATTTTTTTTAGTTGATCGATTATTACTCAATAACTTATGAAGTCTTCTTAGCCGTGATAGTTTTCCTTTTAAATTCAGCATATTTCCTACTCCCGTGAATTTTTTCACACTCCAGAAGCAACCGTTTAGACTTTAGCTGGTCGAAGGGGGGTGGGGGGGGGGGGGGAATGATCTATGAATACTCGTAATATTTTAAAAAACCTATCCAACGAGTCCAACGACGCCCCACACGATGGGGTGGGCGCGAAAAAAAAATTCAACCTCGCTTGATGTGTGTAAAAAAAAATATATTTTTTAAATATTTTATGTAAGTACCATTTTGTCGGCATCATTAATATGTGTATTCATGCCAAATTACAGCTTTATAGGTCCTATAGTCTCTGAGCAAAACCGTGGACAGACAGACAGACAGACGGACAGACGGACGGACAGACCGAAACTATAAAGGTTCCTTGTTGACTACGGAACCCTAAAAAGCTGACGACTGGATCCTAAAATTATAATGTGTAGTCGGAATTCATTGCCCATACGAATATTATGATATTTTAGAAGATAACAGCAAAACCAACTTACTATTCAACAATCTTCGGCAACAAAAATATGTGTTTTTCGTTCCGAAATGTATGAAAGTAGATGACTTTCAAATAACAAAAATATTCTTCTTTTAGGATGGTCTCATCCAGAAGTACCAGTATCCTTTTGAGGAGCACACTGTGACCACATCAGATGGCTACATACTGACGATGCACCGGATTCCCCGCGGCCGTGACGCCAACAACCAGCCAGGCGACAGGCCTGTCGTCTTCTTGATGCATGGTCTATTCTCCTCCTCTGCTGATTATGTGCTCATGGGTCCTAAATGCGCTTTAGGTAAGCCTCCTACCTGTCTTCATATAAATTTCGTTGCGAGCCCAATCGATAGCTCTATCATTTCCCTTGGGTTCTCTAAGAAAATATCAAAGGGTTTTCGTGTTTATAGGAGTTGTAGTGGTGAAAATATGTGATGGACCAGTGCCCGTTATAAAAAGTAGGGATCTAGACTTTTGATGAGATGAAAGTAGAAGTTGGCAATGTTTGTTTCAGCTTATATTCTGGCCGAGGAAGGCTACGATGTATGGATGGGCAATGCGCGCGGTAACTACTACTCCCGCAGACACGTTTCCCTGAGACCAGACGCTCTTCTCAACACCGCTTTCTGGGAGTTCTCTTGGGATGAGATCGGTAACATCGATGTGCCCACTATGATCGACTATGCTCTCGAACATTCGGGCAGATCCAGATTGCACTACATCGGACACTCTCAAGGAACGACCACTTTCTTCGTCATGGCTTCTCTGCGACCGGAATACAATGCGAAGATCATTTCAATGCACGCCCTAGCTCCTGTGGCGTACATGGGAAATAACAGGAATCTGTTGCTTAACGCCATTTCTCCATACGCCAGAGATATTGATGTAAGATATAGTTTTATTTCCTTACGGTAGTAACTAGTTATTCGCTGCTTTGGTATAGATTTTACACAAAAATTCTTCAGCAATCAGCTCACGCTGACGTGTAAATTGTGTAAATTCTAATTAAACAAATAACATGTTTAAATTCGCTGTTTAAATTAAAATATAAATTAATACCTTTTTTTAGTCGATAGCCAACATGATTGGAATCGGTGAACTGTTGCCAAACAATCAGCTGATGACGTGGGCCGGTCAAGCTCTGTGCATGGACGAGGTTTTCACGCAGGCGATCTGCAGCAACATCATGTTCTTGGTAGCGGGATGGAATGAGGACCAGCACAATTCTGTAAGTTTTTAACGCCGTACACCATACTAACTGACCTAACTTTATACCTACTACGTAACTGTCCTGACAATTCCTAAAGTCTTGTTTTATTTTAACTAAGAATGAAGTGCATCAACTACATCTAAGTATGATCTACATTCACTAGCTATCTACTTCTTTATACACTGCCTATATTTAGCAGTTATATGACATTGACGAAAATCCCTCATTTTCAGACCATGTTGCCCGTGAAACTGGGACACACTCCAGCTGGAGCCTCTATCAGACAGCTGGCCCACTACGGCCAGGGTATCGCTGGAAAAGAGTTCGAGAGATACGACCACGGTTTCATCAAGAACAGGAGGTTGTATGGAAGCCGCTCCCCGCCAAAATAAAATTTAGGTCGAGTCACCGCACCCGTGTTCCTTCACTACTGCGACAAGGATCCTCTGGCTCATGTCAACGATGTGGACAGGCTGTTCAGGGAGCTCGGAAGCCCAGTCGGCAAGTTCCTGATACAGCACCCCACGTTCAGCCACTTGGACTTCACGTGGGGCATCGACGCGAAGACCCTAGTGTACGATCGAGTTATCACCTTCATGAAATCGATGGACGTCCGTGGCTACTGAATGTAGAAAATATGTAAAAAAAATAAAACTCTTATTTTAATTTGTATTTGTTTTTCTGCAATTTATGAGTTTAGATTCAGGTAAAATTTAGTTTACATGAAAACTATAGGTACTACGTTATACCGTATACCGCGACGGAAAGTATTTCAATGCCTGTCATCTTCAGACTACGTCAGTTCGTCGCCTTATGAATACGAGAAAAGATTACAATCAGACGAATAGACACACTTCCTCATTTATATTACTAGGCGGTGCAATCGTTATTGATTTATTAGTGACACCACTGTTTCATTTTTAAGTATGTACCATCGAGGAAATTGATTCCTATGCAGTTGACGGGCCTACGTCAGTTGGTCGGCTTATGTCAATTTGATGTTAGCTGTGATCGGTCTGATGGGTTTGACTTAACGCGACCAAATTACTTAGGTCCGTTAGGCGCCATCTGCCTAGGAATCATCTTTCTGTAAAGGAAATTAAACGCAAAGGCTTATCTTATTTATATCTTTTATCTATGTCGCGTATTTTATTTAAACCTACCTATCTAAACGATTTCTTTGACCATTCATCATTGAAATAAAATGAGTTTTAGCAAGTTTCACTTACGAATAATAGAAAATTTTGTCAATATCTAATACTTACTACCGAATTTTCCTATTTACACATCTAATCATTTAGTTTATCAACAACTTACAGGTGGTAATCGCTTATTATCCCACAAATCAGTGCTCAAATCTAAAATACTTGGGCCTGTTTCACCACTTTCTGATAAGTGTCAGATAGGCTATCCACAAATTATTTGACAGATGCTCCATGCTCTATCTGTCAAGTTAAGTTGTGGATAGCCTATCCGGCAATTATCAGGAAGTGGTGAAACAGGCCCTAACTCAACAAATCGTTTTATCAAACGATTATAATATCTAATACTAGCGACCCGCCCCGGCGTCGCACGGGTATAAAATATATAGCCACTGAAAAAATGATTAAAATGGATAGCCTATGATGATCCTTTACGTGGTCTACTTCTTATCTGTGCCAAATAACATAAAAATTGCTCCAGTATTTCGCATGATAAGCCCTTTCAAATAATTTTCCCCGTTTTTTTCACATTGTCTTATTAGTCTTAGCGTGATAAAATATTGCCTATAGACTTCCTCAATAAATGGGCTATCTAACACTGAAAGAATTTTTCAAATCCGATCAGTAGTTCCTGAGATTAGCGCCTTCAAGTTAGCCCTTTCAAATAATTTTCCTTGTTTTTACCCCATTTTCCTCTATTTCTTCGCTCCTATTAGTCTAAGCGTGATAAAATATAGCCTATACCCTATAATCATCTTCGATAAATGGGCTATCTAACACTGAAAGAATCATCAAAATCCGTTGCGTAGTTTTAAAGATTAAAGGGAACAAAGGGACATGAGGGAAGGGAGTTTGTTTTATAACAAGTATAGATTAAATGACAGCAGCAATAATAATAATTGTTTTGTAGTTATTTGTAGTAGATATTGATTTTTAATATGTATTATTATATGCATGTGATCAAATGACGTTGGGTTCTGTATAGCCCAGGACTTATAAATAGGCCGTATATATAGGGCGGATTTCGTACTTGGGACGGCGAAAACAAAGTGGCCTACACTGATAAAAAATATAAACCCGGCCCTGGTTCTGTTTGAGCTAAATGTAAAAGTAAGAGTATACATAGATAATGTCGAGTGTAGTGTTTAGAGCGTCGCTCTTGACTCGGAGGTCGTGGGTTCGATTCCTGCGTTGGAAACATGTTATTTCCAAGTTTGGTCAGGACAATGCAGGCTGATCACCTGATTGTCTGACAAGTATTAGATGATCCATGCGTCGCATGGGCATGTAAAAGGTCGGTCCTGCGCCTGATCTCTCGCTAGTCGTGCCGGTCGTCCGTCCCACTGGGTTATAAGAGTAAAGGAATAGAGAGTGCTCTTGTGAACTGCGCACACACCTGGGCACTATAAAATTACTCCAGCGCGCCTGGCTTGGTTTCAATGAAACCGGCCACCATCATCGAAACCGGCGTGGGATTTATTATTATTATTATTTTGTGAATGCAACATGTTGCGGGTCCATGTTGGATGCGAGTAGCAGATCGGTCATCTTGGCGTTCATTGAGAGAGGTCTATGTCCAGCAGTGGACGAATATAGGCTGATATTATGATGATGGTGAATGCAACATGTGGGGAGAATCATAGCCCATGTGACATGTCTGATGTGTGAGCCAATTCTAATATCTACTGTATACCTAGTAATAGCTATAGTAAGTATGAAGACATACTTAAACTTATTTTAAATGCTCAATTTCGTATTGCTCTTGCATATATATATATATATATATATATATATATATATATATATATATATACTCTTGCAATTATTAAATTTTTCGTTGTTTCGTTAAGTAACTCTAATTCAGCTTGCCTTATCTGTTGATAGGTGTTATAAAAACGTAATTCAGTTTCAAAACCACAGGTTTTTGAAAAATGTTATCCAATTTTTCGTTGTTTCGTTAAGTAACTCTAATCAGCTAGGCTTACAGCTAGGCTTATCTATTGATAGTTGTTATAAAATCGTAGTTCAATGTCAAAACCACAGGTTTGCGAAAAATGTTTTCCGCCTTGCTCCTTCTTTGCACCTTCTTAGTGGTGACCTCTGCGGAGCCGTCGCCTCACGCAGAGTACATCAACTACCTGATAGAGAGTAACCAGTTGCCTCGAATCTCCGACAATGTGCTCGAAGATGCTAGACTGGATGTTGTAAGTACCTACTATAAGGAATCGAAATTATGAAGCGAGCAAATATGATTAAGGATTGCACAAACCTACGCGACCAAAGCGACTGCGAAGCGGTAGCGTCTACCGCGCGGCGGACGCTGCCCATGTAATCTTATGGCGCTGTGCACACCTGCACGACCGCGACGCGGGATGTTCGCGTCGGCAAGCGGAACGTGCGCGTCAAGCTGTCAGACGCGTGTTTTGAACTAGACTTCTTTTTTAACCTTTTTTTTATATTATTTTCTACAACTCTTTACTTTATGATTTTTTGATTTGTATACGTTTTGATAGATTGTGTCATGATATTGTGGCGGTACAATTCGCCTAACATTCCTGCATCGCGATATCGAAGTTTTCTAAGCGCGTCGGTATATATACGACAGCTGAAATGTATCACGTGGGCTCCGGCCTGACCGAGAATATCACCTCTCTCGGTCGGAAGATCTTCCTTTGGTCTACGCACTTATACCCACATTGGTGACCCTCGACAGAACACGCCTCCTTCATCATCGTCATTCCCCGCCCCTCCGCACCGCGCCAGCCAGCATCGCCTCATCGGGTACATCGTCCACTAGCCGCAACGTACCGCGGCCTGGGCGACTCCGCATCGGCATCATCGGGCTTTCTCACTACACCGACCGGTCAGCAAGCAGAGCACATCTCTCCTGGTCAGCACGTAGCATCGGCCCCGCACGGCAGCTATCCGACTCACTGGATCCCGTGCAGCAGCTTATAGTTCCGACTCACTGGGACTCACTGCAACAGTTCCGACTCACTGGAACTCACTGGCACTGGCGACTCAAGCGACAAGACTTCAAGATTCGACCTCCGGTCTTCGGGGGGGAGTGATGTGGCGGTACAATTCGCCTAACATTCCTGCATCGCGATATCGAAGTTTTCTAAGCGCGTCGGTATATATACGACAGCTGAAATGTATCACGTGGGCTCCGGCCTGACCGAGCATAACGCCACGCTCGGTCGGAAGATCTTCCTTTGGCCTCCACACATTATACCCACAATATTAACGTTTGACGGTTCGCACCGTAGTCGCGCAGGTGTGCACGGCCAGTTTCGCGTTGCAGACGCTCCCGTATCGCGACCCGCGTCCCCTGTCACTGACGCAGGTTTGTTTTAAGCTTAAGTTGTGTAAAATAAGAATGAAAGCAAATATAAAAGGTAATATAAAATGATATTTGAGAAGATAACAGCAAAACCAACTTACTATTCAACAATCTTCGACAAAAAAAATGTGATTTTCGTTCCGAAATGTTACATGAAAGTAGATGACTTTGAAATAACAAAAGAATTCTTCTTTTAGGATGGTCTCATCCAGAAGTACCAGTATCCTTTTGAGGAGCACACTGTGACCACATCAGATGGCTACATACTGACGATGCACCGGATTCCCCGCGGCCGTGACGCCAACAACCAGCCAGGCGACAGGCCTGTCGTCTTCTTGATGCATGGTCTATTCTCCTCTTCTGCTGATTATGTGCTCATGGGTCCTAAATGCGCTTTAGGTAAACCTGCCTTCATATAAATTTCGTTGCGAGCCCAATCGATAGCTCTATCATTTCCCTTGGGTTCTCTAAGAAAATATCAAAGGGTTTTCGTGTTTATAGGAGTTGCAGTGGTGAAAATATGTGATGGACCAGTGCCCGTTATAAAAAGTAGGGATCTAGACTTTTGATGAGATGAAAGTAGAAGTTGGCAATGTTTGTTTCAGCTTATATTCTGGCCGAGGAAGGCTACGATGTATGGATGGGCAATGCGCGCGGTAACTACTACTCCCGCAGACACGTTTCCCTGAGACCAGACGCTCTTCTCAACACCGCTTTCTGGGAGTTCTCTTGGGATGAGATCGGTAACATCGATGTGCCCACTATGATCGACTATGCTCTCGAACATTCGGGCAGATCCAGATTGCACTACATCGGTCACTCTCAAGGAACGACCACTTTCTTCGTCATGGCTTCTCTGCGACCGGAATACAATGCGAAGATCATTTCAATGCACGCCCTAGCGCCCGTAGCGTACATGGGAAATAACAGGAGCCTGCTGCTCAACGCTATTTCTCCATTTTCGAGGAATATTGCGGTAAGATTTAGTTTTATTTCTTCACGCAATATGTAGCTATTTCACTGCTTGAGCCAAATTTTTCACATCGAAACGTGTTGATTGTATGCGAATATTTTTTGTTAAATTAAATAAATGGATACCTTTTTTTAGTCCCTAGCTAACTTAATTGGAGTCGGTGAAGTGCTGCCAAACAATCAGCTGATGACGTGGGCCGGTCAAGCTCTGTGCATGGACGAGGCTTTCACGCAGGCGATCTGCAGCAACATCATGTTCTTGGTAGGGGGGTGGAATGAGGACCAGCACAATACAGTAAGTTTTTTTTAACGTTGTTTTTGCTTTACACCTCCTATAATATTATGTCTCGACACTTTCGATAAACGTGTATCTTGGGTAATTATATGTATAAACTTGTACCGTGCTTGCAAATAGTCTTCAGTAAATATTAAATAACTAGCTGTTGCCCGCGACTTCGTCCGCGTGGGCTTCAGTTCATAGCGCGCAGTGTCAACAAAATTGATATCAAATTTAAATGCTTTTTAAAACCCTAGTACTTAATTATCCCTTAAATCAAAATACCCAAAAACAGCTGTGCAGTGTGCACATAATATTTCATTTTTTAAATTAAACTTTATTTATACCAAATTTTAAAGCTTATTTGGCCCCCTATTACACAACCTTAGCTTTACTCATAAACTATTTATCATTGGTAGGTTTAAGGTTACGTGATACGTCACTGCATAGATAAAGTAAGTACATCAATTAGTTTCATAAGATTAACGAATATACCTAATTTACAGACCATGTTGCCCGTGAAACTGGGACACACTCCAGCTGGAGCCTCTATCAGACAGCTGGCCCACTACGGCCAGGGTATCACTGGGAAAGAGTTTGAGAGATACGACCACGGTTCCATCAAGAACAGGAGGTTGTATGGAAGCCGCTCCCCGCCAAAATACAATTTAGGTCGAGTCACCGCACCCGTGTTCCTTCACTACTGTGACAAGGATCCTCTGGCTCATGTCAACGATGTGGACAGGCTGTTCAGGGAGCTCGGAAGCCCAGTCGGCAAGTTCCTGATACAGCACCCCACGTTCAGCCACTTGGACTTCACGTGGGGCATCGACGCGAAGACCCTAGTGTACGATCGAGTTATCACCTTCATGAAATCGATGGACGTCCGTGGCTACTGAATGTAGAAAATATGTAAAAAAAAATAAAACTCTTATTTTAATTTGTATTTGTTTTTCTGCAATTTATGAGTTTAGATTTAGGTAAAATTTAGTTTAGATGAAAACTATAGGTACTACGTTCCATACCGCGAATGAAAGTACCTCAATGCCGTACATTATTAGGGTTCCGTACCCAAGGGGTAAAAACGGGACCCTATTACTAAGACTTCGTTGTCTGTCCGTCTGTCTGCCTCCATGCTGTATCTCAAGAATCGCTATAGCTAGACTTCTGAAATTTTCACAGATTGATTTATTATTGATATTATTGATATTTGATTATATCTGTTGCTGATATACATCTGTTGCCGCTATAACAACAAATACTGAAAACAAAATAAAAATAATATTCAAGGGGGGCTCCCATACAACAAACGTGATTTTTTCGGCCTTTTTCACTCTATTTCAATAATGGCAAGAGGTAGGCACTTGAATTTTTCACAAATTCTTTTGATATACAGGTACTTTAATATTTAATAATAATATTCAAATAAAATAAAAATTTATGGAGGGCTCCCGTACAAAAAACACAATTTTTAGCCTATTATAATTGCTCTGTATCGGTACAGAACCCTTCGTGCGCGAGTCCGACTCGCACTTGGCCGATTTTTTTCATCTACAAAAGTCCATCAGCTTTGACAAGAAGCGATTACAGATTACATCAGACAGATTATAATATAACTAGAAGGTACTTACATCATTATTGATGGATTAGTCCATAAACTTATAATATACTGTCGTATAGACCAACTGACAACCCGAAAATGCGTGACCATTTTTGATCTGTCAATGTGTGCGTGTGCTAGTGATGTATATTTTACTAGCGATAGTACAGTATTTTGCTATCGATAGTATAGTCCATTCGAGTTATTTTACCTGAGTTTCTATAAGAAATAAATAATATGCAACTTTGTCAGATTTTGTATTTCAAATTAGGTATTATAAATTTTATTTGGCAAAAAAAGGTGAGGATTGAAAAATAGATACACATTTTCGTTTGGAATGATTTTTCAATCGTCGGATGTGTTATGACATGAGGTTCTTATAGGGGTAAATAATATACACATTACACATAACACGTTATAAAGTTACTTATTTATTTCTCAGGTAAAATCTATCTGGTAAATCAGCCCTTACATTGAAAGTTTACGTTGAAAGTAAACAACACACATAGTATATTATATTTTATTCTTAAATTAAATACATATCATAAAATATCATAATACTTTTTATTACAATTTTTTAACCGACTTCCAAAAAGAAGGAGGATAGACTTTCTGCTGTGGATATATTTTTTATGTATGTTCAACGATTACTCCGCCGTTTGTGAATCGATTTTCAAAATTTTTCTTTTGTTGTACATTGTATTGTTCCGAATAGGTACCATGTTTACAAAAGTGGTGGTCTGGTGATGGAAACCATGAGAAATCGAAGTGACTCCTTGATATTCAAATGGGAACATATGGTTATTTTGGATTTATATGATGTATTTTGATTATATGCTACCAAAAAGTAAGGTTTTTCCCCATGGTATACCACGGTTCTGAAGGTGCTAAACAGAACTCCGGATTCCTTATACATACATGTTTAGGAGTTTCAGCGTTGTTTAAAGAACCAAAAGCATAAGCTACTATGCTAATTACATTAATCATCATCATCATCGCTACACCATGCATCATAACATTATGATACTATTATTGGTACTTTTCATAGTCTTGCTGGTGATCAGACTTAATAAAGTAAGTAAATCTTTTAAAGGTCAATGTATACGCCTTTACAATAGAATCCCAGAAAACGATCAAAATCTTTCGTTTATAAATTTAAAAAAGTAGTCAAAGAACGTTTTGTGCCAAAGCCTATTATAACGTCAATGATTTCCTAAACGATGGCACATCTTGGGAGTAGAATGCTGAATGGCTGCTTGCAAGGCTACTTCTACATGACTTACAATAATTATTATGCACCTATCTATGTTAACATTGTATAATTTTTAGTTACAGCATTGTAAATTTTATTATAAAAGATTAATTTTTTTCTCACTTTATTTGGTAAAAAGTGGGCCCCGTGCGAGTTTCTTACGCCGGTTCTTCTCGTCGGGTTAGTTCCCGAACCGGTAGTAGGCACAATGTATTCTGAAAATATATTTTATTTTAGATTTACCGACTTCCAAGGTAAAGACAATAGTAATATTATACTTAAATGAACTAAAAAGTATTAAATAATCCTTATTCTGTACTCAGTATTTCTGTTCTCAATCTTCATAATTTTGAAGTTGGTACCAGTCCTATTAATAAGTTTAAAAGTTGCAGTTATACCTATTCTGTCAGAGAACTGTCTTAAATATTATTGAAAGCTGCATTCAATGGGTGTTTGCACACTGCACGATAACGACACGACACGATACCCCAGAATAGAGGGCCACCGCACATATTATACAATTTCAAGTTGGCCGACTATCGTCCAAACTGACTATCGTACTAATTCTAATATTCTGTCACTTAGTATTGAATGCACCCAAAATATTCTCCTTTTTTTTCGCCTTCGTTTTATTAGTGCCACGATAAAAGCGTGCTTTTTACGCGTTTTAACACGCACGTGGCTAGGCTAGCAACACCGTTACCAAATAAATCTAAATGTCTGCGGCTGGCAGCCACAAACTATATAGAATGCTAACGCATCTGGCAGCGTACACGATGAAGTTGTCCAATTAAATTGTGACACTACGCAATTTAGTTTGTACGATAGTCGGCCAACTTGAAATTGTATTATATGTGCGGTGGCCCTTATCTATTTTGTGGTATCGTGTCGTGTCGTTACCGTCGCAGTGTGAAAACACCCAATGAGTATCAGATACAAGTGACTGATCTGTGAAACCTTGATTTTATACTATGTCAAAAGATTATTATTATTTAAAAATAATCGTTAAAATAAGATAATATGTCGTTTTTAAGGTGATAAATATATAAAGGTAAATGATTTTTATTTTAGTTTTATGTTATTGTAAAATATCGATAAGCATATCGATAAATTTGATTCAAGCACTAGCGTATATGTAAAAAAATTTGATGAAAAATTTTTCTTCAAAATTTGTGTAATATAAGGACAATAATACCTTTAGTTACGCAAAATATGAAAGTAAAAGGGAGGATTCACAATATTTTATTTGAAATAGAGAACTAAAGACAGAATATAGCAAAAATAAACACATCGTAGCAATTAGCACATGAAGATTAATTACCTGTGAAATGTATATTTTTCAGGATTATTCTTATGATTTACACTGTAATCACTCACAGAACAAGCTACTATTTTTATATGTAATAGTATTTGATGAAAATAATAAAGGATTTAAACAATAAATTGCAAATACCGAAAGGGCATAAAAACGATTGACGACTTTTGACGACCTGTCAAATAAAAGTGGTTACAATTTACATTAGACTGCCGCTCTCTTTTCATCTTGCTATAATTCCATAAAGGATTTTCTTCTCTCTCGCACTCTTTGTCGGTCTTTAGCATTGTAAGTTTATGGATTAGTCACATTGTTTAATTGCTGTAAAGAAATGTCTTTGTATGTGCTTGAAGTAGCCTTATTTGTAAAAAGTAATAATAATTTATTTTCTAGACTATCAGACAATGTTATAAGAAACAGGCGTCACGGTGATAAACTCTGCGTAGAAAAGTGCAAAACAGAAATGATGCTAAAAAGTGTCTATTGTATGGGACCAAAAATTTGTAACAAGATTCCAAAGCATTTGAAAGACCTGAATGTAAACCTGTTTAAAATAAAACCTAAAAAAACTCTTGACCGAAAAATGCAATTATACTATTGATGAATATCACTTTTTAACATTATTAATTCTAATTACTATGGTGACCAAAATCTATATTGTACTAAGTAATATCAATCAACTGACATGTATACTCACAATGACTATTTTTTTATTGATATAATAATTTTATTTAATAAATTTTTTCTTTATGACATGTTTTTACTATTATTGAATTATTATGGCGTAGTTATAATGTATTTTTTAAGATTATTTGATTGACTCTATTCTTTATTTTATTGACTTATTGTTATTACTAGTATTGACTTATTTTAATATTTTAAACTTGCAAGCATGTAAATGAATGAATTAATTATAACTATTGTTAATTAAGTTTCACACACCATTTAATGGTATAATGTAAGCACAAATTAGACATTAGATTTATAACCTTTATAACTACATTATGTGAATAAATGATTTGATTTGATTTGAAAGTCAAAGACGAAAGCTTATCACAAGAAATTAGTTTTTTAGATAACAAAGCTAAAAATGGGTAAGTATATTAGTATTAAATAGGTTCCTGGTTCATGTTTACTTCAAATGTTCAATTATTAAGATAGGGATTTAGCGGGGACGACGCTTTTTGGCCGCGGCCTGCGCTTGGGGACCTCACGATATCGACTTATTGTTGGTTTCAATGGTGTTTCAATCAAATTATTGTATTTTCAAAACTCTTTCATTTTGAATCTACCTAGGTAACGCTGAAAATGTTTAGAAAATGAAAAATGGCTTAATGCAGAAAGTTGCCGATACTTTTATTGTTTTTAAGAGTAATCTCCGATCCTCTCTACTCATCGTCGCATTTGATGGAACCCCCGAGAACAGCAGTGGACTTCCTTAGGGGTCTCTTCTATGGTATTTTCGTACGCTTTCATCGCATCTTCAGGGCTCGTAAAGCGAATACATTGAATTTTATCTTTATTACATGGCGTATGACTCAATATCTCGACACCTGCAATAGTCAAAATATATTCAACAGTCCGTCTTGCGGAGTGCGCTGAGGCATTGTCGTGGTGAAGGAGTGTCCTGCTTCTGTCGAAATGTTTCCAAGACAACAGGCAAACAGCGATTGACATGCCATTCTGCAATAACTGTTCTTTCATCTTCTAGCACAACTGTCGTAAAATTACATTTCGGACCAAATAATGAGGCAATCATCTTTTTGCCTTGACTTCTTGCTTTCTTTACTTTAGTTCGCCAAAACTCGAAAGGAAATACCCCTTGAGCTGATTGTCTTTTGTTTTCGGGTTCGAAGCAATATATCCAGCTTTTGTCACCTGTGAGGATGTCAAATACAGCAGTCACTGCCGTTAAACTTATCTAACATTTGGCGACACCAGTCCATGCGAAGGCGTTTCTGGTCGTCGATTGAAGTATGGGGAATGCATCTGGTACAAAGCTTCCTGACGCCTAAATGACAAATGTTCATGTAATATTTTTTGAACTTGACTCATAGCAATGCCTAGGCTTGCCCGTATCTGCTGATAGGTCACTCTTTTATCTCCCTCTATCATGCGTCGCACAGCACTAATGTTAACTTCAGTAGTCGCTGTTAAAGGACGTACCTCACGCGGATCATCACTGAGATTGCTACGTCCACGCTTAAACTCGTTACTTAAACCAATAATGTACCTAAATAATGGCACGAGATGGGGCTTCATTATGAAATGATAATAGCAGCCTATCAAAGCTTTTTTATTAAGTAAGTCCACAACGAAAGACATAAAAAAAATTCATTGAAAAATTTCTCGCGTTAAGTTAATTTTCACGTGTAACAAGAGTTTTTGATTTGCCGCCAATTTACCAAAACAAATGACAAATGAATGCAATATACCACATTATGTTACAAAAGAGTTCTAAAATTGTAATTCAAAAAAAGTTTTCATTAGTTAATTAGTTAATGTTTCTAACTCGCTATGAGGGCGGGATGATAAGTAACTAGCCTAATTATACTCCTACACTTAACTTTCCGTGATAAAATTAATTTTATTATTCGAAATAGTCTCTGTGAACCTCTATGCACTTACTCTATCTTAATTCTAAAGCAGTAATAACTTCTATAAAATTATTTTTTTCGAGGCCTTCAACAAATTAAATAATCAACAAATTAATACTCCTCTATAGCGGCTATCATCATTTGTGGCAAATTTCTGTCCACTTAAAAAAGTTTTGAGCTTAGAGAATAAATAGAAGTCTGATGGCGCTAGATCAGGTAAATAAACTGAGTGGGGCAGCAAATCATACTTTAATTCATTGATTTTCTTTAATTCTTTTTTGATCGTGCGTAAGCAATTGCGGCACTTAACGGGCCGGTAACTTTACGCCGGTTCTTCTCGCTAGTTCCCGAACCGGTAGTAGGCACTAGGCACCAGTGTAGTTATCTTCGTCTGACGTTCAGAGAATATTTGAATTTTTTTTTATTCTGAATAACAAATTTTGAGTTTGAGTTTGACTGATTCGAATTTCGACTTATTAAAGAATTCATTTTGATTTAATTGGTTGGTTATTTTCTTGAAAAAAAGTATTGAAATCCCACCAAAAACATACCTGTTAAAATGGGGCCGAGTTCATATATCGGCTTAATTCTTGGCCTAAAAAAAGAGTTGAAATCCAATCTAATATGCCAAGTTTAGATGCACATCAACGATCATAATCATCTTCATCAATAGCCTGATCCATAATATTTCTAATTTGAACTTGGCAGGTTAGTTTAATTGTATAAATAATATCTAATTATTATACAATTAATCAAGTGTTACGTATAGCACGAAAACCTAGTATACCTATATAATATAGTAATTCGTTTTAGAAGCGCGCTGCGATGTGCAGTGATTGCAACGCGGAGACTCAATTACCAGACACGATTGTGGCTTGTTCTGCGAATACGCCAGCACAACCTAATTGGCGGTCACAACTTACCAAGTAAGCTTGGAATTCTGCTTATTTTCAATTTCGTTAACTCTAAGTTCTATCTGATGAGTCATTAATCAAGTATCATTATATAATTAATAACTACAATAACATTGAGATGTACAATAATATTATTGTATATTAAAAGTCTATGTATTATTGTATTACATTTTTGAACGAAATTACTGTCGGTGGTTTCAAACAAACAGCTGTACGTTTGCCTTCAAAATGACAGACAACAGGCACAAAGTTGGCACAACTTTGAATTAAAAATGAAAAAGCAATAAAACAAACTATTAAAAATATGAACAAAATTCAACCACCAATTGTGGAGGTGAACGGGCAACCGCACGAGAAACACATATTATTAGCAGACGTCAACATTCCCTACAAATTCACATTGGACAGATCTCGAAATTCGCTAATATTCTGTATTAACGCTGATGAGTTTTCCGACCAGAGCTTCCAATCGGTGGTGCTCGATTTGAATTCGAATGCGGTGAGAATCGTCCCCGGCATTCGGAATGGTTTCGCCAGTGCCTTCGACCATCATACGGGACAAGTTTATTTGGGAGGTAGCGACGGCATATACAAATACGATTACGACACAGGAGACGTCGACAGACCCCCGATCGTCCGAGGCGTCGATGTATTCGATATGTACTACGCGAACGATCTCTACTACGTGGACACGACCAATCTCGATCTTCACATCCTCAAAAACAATCGCGACACTATAATCAAAACGGTAGAAGATTATGAAATAAATCATTTCGCTGTGGACGACCGAGGTAACCTCATATTTGCTAATGCGGCTGGGTTGTACTTGCTGAAGAACAAATCGAAGGTTCCAGAGAGATTCGACGCGGATTTGAACATGATAAGAGGTATAGCGATTGACGTACACGGGACCCCTTATGTGATTGCCCAAAATGGTGCTTATTCTATTGGTGTTAAAACTAAAGTAGTAACGAAAAGTTTAAACCTCCACAATGGCTACGCGCTGGCTTTTGACAGAGACAACAGCATCGTGTACGGTGAAGATAGGTCAGTGGTAAAGTTAACACCACTTTAAAAATTGTGATAAACGTTTCAAAGAAATTGTAAGTCAGAAAATATTTACTTAATAAAACTACTATAATATCTAGTTTCTTTGAAGTTTGGATTTTTCGTCTTTTATAGATTTAGCTTTTTAATTTCATTTATCCAAAATAGGTATCTATATCCTAATATTTGATTAAGGTGACGCCGCGTTAAAGTATAAAACCGTGTTGGATATGTTTTATACAAAATGGTTTTTGTCGCGTAATTTAAAAACCATAAATACATTAATTATTCATAATATGCTTTTTTATTTTCTTTTAAATTATCAAGCTATGGGCAAATTCAAGTGTATGCTTGAAGCAATCTATGTACAAAGGTGAATGCCCAAAAAAACCCATAGTCGATTAAAATAATTTATATACAGCAAAGTAGACCATTAATACTAGAGTGTAAATATGTAACTCATTTTATTCAAAACCATAACCGAAACGGACAATTTGAAAAAATAAAGCTGAGATTTTGAGATAGCGCATCGAATCAACTATGTAGTTTCTTCCTTTGTTTTTGTGTTTTCCTCGTAAAAACGATGGTGTCAAAACCGGCCAAGTGCGTGTCGGGCCACGCGCAATATAAGGTTCCGTAGTACCGCTAGTTTTTGATATTTTTTTAATGGTCAATGAATGTACATATTTTATAACGTGTTATGCATTACTAACAACATCATCTCAGTTACGTTTTTAAAGAAATTTAAATTATAAGTTCCTTTAATAGGTACTTCTCCGAATAGTTACATTTTTTTAGTTGATCGACTATTACTCTATAACTTATGAAGTCTTCTTAGCCGTGATAGTTTTTATTTTAAATTCAGCATATTTCCTACTCCCGTATGTGTGTGATACATTAATTTAATATAAAACTAATTAATTAATTCTTATAATTTAATTATAAGCTAATTAATTATAATCCCGGGAATTAATGTATATTAATATACATTATCTGCTTTATGTGTGAACCTCTTGAACATTTTTCCAGAAGCAACCGCAGAAGGGGGACACTGCAGGACTCTAAAGATTTTTTTTCCATTTTAAAACTTCATATTTCACATCTCTAAATCGGAAATGTTATACTCATAATATTTCTAAAAAATATCTATCCAACGACACCACACACGGAACACGCGAAAAAAAATTAATCCCCGATAAAATATATTGTGTAGGGGAGGCTGTGTTCAGACCAAACTGACTATACGCCGCTGAATGTGAGCAGGCTCACTGTGAGCCCCAGTGTGAACGTGAAAATCATACAAAATATACGGTATCGAATGTCCGCGCCTACGCCTAGCGTAATGGCGTATTGTCCGTTAGGTGTGAACGAAAAAGTAAATATGTATGGAAATCTACGAATAATAAAACCTAAGGAAACGTAACTCCCATACTAATACAGTTTTGAATTTGGTTCCATTCGAACTGTCATGTAACGTCAGCCTTTATACCGCTCAAGGTCACCTAAATATTGCAAATGTATGAAAAGTGAACCTAAGGTACACTTTTTTGACAAGTATTTTGGAGCATGTTTTTTGACGGAGTTACTCTTCCTTAGTTTTTATTATTCGTAGATGGAAATACAATAAACTGCGTAACGCTCGCTCACATTCAGCAGCGTGTTTGGTGGTTGGTGTGAACACGGCCTAAACATTTTTTTAAAGATCTTATACACCATTTTGTCGGCATCATTAATATGTGCAGTCATGCCGAATCACAGCTTTGTAGGTCCTATAGTCTCTGAGCAAAACCGCGGACAGACAGACGGACAGACAGACGGGCGGACGGACAGACCGAAACTATAAGAGTTCCTTGTTGACTATGGAACCCTAAAAAGAGATATTGTCTTATATTATATACTAGCTGTCCCGGTGAACTTCGTGTCACTTTAAAACCTTCCCTGGGCTTCTACGAATATTTTAAGACTAAAATTAACCCAATCCATTTAGCCGTTTTCGAGTTTTAGTGCGACTAACACATTTGAAAATTAATTTTTATTTATAAGAAGATTTTATGAGTAAACTAAATCACATTTGAAAATTCATTTTTATATATAAGAAGATTTTATGAGTAAACTAAATCACACGTGGCTTTTCACTGTACTCTGCACCGGTTGTATCACGGGGAGTGCTCTGAGGAATTGTTCAGAATCATACCTCCTGCAACTTTTTGCACTCGTTCCACGCACAAAATATACCATCCTCATCACTTTGATGAGTGGCAGTCTTCCACCGTACGTTTTTCGGAAGAAAGCGTATTCCCTCTTAAACGCACCTGCAGCTCTACTAATGTTGCGAGTGTCCATGAGTGACGGTAATTGCTTTCTATCAGGTGACCCGTTTGCTCCTTTGCCCTTTTATTTTCGAAAAGACGTAGATAGTTAACTGATATCATGTAATAATCGTTAAAAATACATTGTACAGATTATACCATTTCTATACCTAAAGTTCGGCCGTTCAGAGAATGCGTTCCTGACACCTATCACACCTATATTGTTTACCAAGTTATTTGACACTCAGTTAGGCACAAAATTATAACATTCATCGATTATTGATATAATAATGTTGTTTTAATGCTCATCAATTGTTAAAACGGTAAACAACCAGCAAAAATATTTTTATCGTATTAATCGTGACGTGTCAGGAACGCATTCTCTGAACGGCCGAACTTTAACTGACATTCTATACTTTCAGATATAAAAGTGATAAATATTTTAATATTAAATACATGAATATAAGAATCAGTAGACAAATATAAATGTGTTTTTACTACGTACTATTCGTCACTATATCGTTTGTAGCATCATGTCGTCCTAAATATCATATATTCCTATAAGAAAAGTCAATTGGTTACGATCGTTTTTAAAGTACTTGGTGATTGCTTAATCCAAAAAGGACATTGTATTTGGGATATCATAGATGCAGTCTACTATGCCCCATATAAATGGTTTGAATCGATTACGGGTTTTTGGTTCATACATTTTTGGGCATTCACCTTTTGGAAGCTTAGATCACTCTCCTCTGTTGGCAAAAATATAGGAATCCCTTTTTTTACAGAGGTCTTTTTGATTGCTTATTCTGTATTATAAAAGTTGACCAATCGTGTTATGCTTTATTGGTAAGGACAAAGACATGATAAATACTGACAATGAACTTTAATTGCTTAGCTTTAGTCATTGCTGAGAAAAATCGATATCGCTACAGCCAAATTATCAAGGCGTCGCCTTAAAGGGTAAAAGTAATTAATTAATTAATTTCAAAGCTGATTTGTTTAATAAATCCAACTTAGCGAAAAGCGATTAATCAGACAACCAGACAAGCTCTCGAAACTACAATCGAGGCTTGTTAGTACTTAACCCGCACAGAGTTTAGAGGACAATTCGGCCGAGTGCTCTCTAGCGACAGCAAAATGTTACGCCACTTAAGTAATAGTTTTGAACGTGTGTCATAGTTGCAGAGACGTTTTTAATTAAATCAATTACAATAAGTTTTATTGCGCAGCTTAAAATAAAGTCACTTTCCGCGGTCGATGCTTAGGTCTCTAGTAATGCATAATAATGACGTCTTATTATGTACTTGTAACTTGTCGGCTCAGCTCACACTGCATAGCATATTTATCTCTATTTTTCTATTATTTTAGTACAAATTTCTGCTATGGCCTATGAAAATGTAGAAGCGTCGAAAAGCGAATGCGCGCGCTAGCATTCATAGCTGAAAGTACTTAAATAATAATAGAACGATAGAGGAAGTAGGTAGTCGGAAAACAAGACGCGACGCGACGCATCGGCTTTGCCACAGTGAGAGTTGAGCCTTACTACTTACTAGTCTTACAAAGTACTACATAATAATTATATAGATAGTATTTGACAAGTGAGTTAGTTGTATATATTTCCAACTCTTCTTATCAATTCGCATCAAAAAATTGTAAATTATAAATGTTACTAGATGATGCCCGCAACTTCGTTGCGCCAAAATTCGTTTATCGCGCGAGAATCGTACATTTTCCGGCATAAAAAGTACCCTATGTCCTTTCCCGGGACTTAAAGTATCTCCATACCAAATTTCTGCAAAATCTGCGCATTTTTGCTAATTTTGGCGCAACGGAGTTTGGGCGTGAAGAGGTAACAGACAGACAGACAGACACACTTTCGCATTTATAATATTATATGGATTTTCGTTACTCAAATTCCAAGGACCAAAAAATTGGGAAGGCTCATTCATTGTTAAGGGCACAACCTTTCCAAATGCCAGGAGTCAAATGTATGTTTACGATATATCGCCGGCGCTAATCCCCTAACGATTAATTAGGGTGAGGGATCACAAGTTTGTGCCCATAAAATTATGGGTATTTTTTACGCATAGCTACAACCAGTTTAAATAATTCAAAGTTCTAAATTTCAAAACTTTCAATTTCGGTTAAAAGTACAGTTTGGCATTAAATATACTTTTTTTTTGTTTCGAGACATAATAAGGAAGGGTAGTAGGAATAATGCTTTCGAAATAAAAGTTAAGTTTTATTTTAGTTGGCTTATTCAGTAGTGTAGGGTATAAGTACAGTACAGTGAGCAACAGAATGAATACTCTGCCATGCTTGTAAATCATAAATGGAATAAATTATCACACACTACATTCAACATTTCTGCTCGGAGTTTGGTTGAAATGCAGAGTACGTGCACAATTTAGTGTTGTAACAAAATATGTTACAACACAGGCTACCATTTTACATAATTACGCGAACGCATTAGTTCACCCGCCGCCGCAGTCTAAACCACAGCGCATTGCCAGTAATTTAGTTATTTGACTAGGCATCTACGATACATTACATCCAATTAAATCCTGAAATGTCACTATTACCCAAAATTTACTGCAAAATGGTCTCTATACTTAATAATTGTAGTTTGCTTACGTTGAACAGAATTAGGTAATACTATCATAATATATAGACTGCACTCTAAACTAGGCATTTGCATCCATTGTGGATGATTTATACAGTATTTTCAGAGCGAAGTAACCACTCCTCAAATACTGTTGTGTCTGGGACAAGATTTTTAAATGTCCGTATGGTTGCCCAAGCGCATACGGCATTCTCGCAACATAGTCGGCCTAGTCCAGAGGAAAGAACTAGTCAATACGTCTGGGACCAACCGTGTGCGGGTTTCCTCACGATGTTTTCCTTCACCGTACGAGCGTCCGTATTGTGTAGTTGAGATCTGACCATTTAGCTGAAACTTTTTCGTTTTCGCTTCGTTATAGAATCACCGATCAAAATGTATGGAATTGACATATTAAGACGAGTCGAACGTCAACGTCATATTAACGAACACTTATGTCAATTCCATACATTTTCATCGATTTTATAACGAAGCGAAAACGAATTTTGGGCACACCCCCCAGAACATGTCTCATTGGTACACGCCTCCACCTGGGATCGAACCTGCACCCTCTGCGAGTGCGAACCAAAGGTCTACCCATTAGGCCACGGACGCTCCTAAGATTCATAATAAATACTGTATTATTTGTAGCTGACATTATTACATATTGTGCTCGATCGAAAAAGTCTTTTGAGTAAATAATAAAACTTCAACACATTTTATACGTTTATTTATTTGCCACAGCAAAATAAAGATTAATATAGATCTATTGTTCATTAAGTCTAGGAACATATAATTTCCGTTTTACATCGATCACAATAGAACAAACAATTCTCTACACCACGGACTCTATATTAGGAGCTATACTTTATAAATATCTGCCCGCTCCACATTATCACCAGAATTGAAACGGGAACGGATTTCATTACGGATCAGTACAATCACTCGCCCGGTGGCAATAGAAATTATTTCTAAAACTTCAGGGAAAAATCAGCTGTTCTCGGAAAACTCTGTAGAGAATGTAGAGCGGACTATATGGACTTTATGCATACAATTCTTTTATAATATTCATAAAACCGTTAATACAATGAAAAGTTTATACGCGGTATACAATCGTGTAAAAGTTAGTAAGTAAATAAAGTTTGGCGAGGTAACAAAATATACTCGTTCGCACGGATTAAAAAAAAAATACGGATGTAACCTTGTCTAATCCCGAGTGAAGCATAGTAATGGCCGCCCGTGTAGGATGTGTGCGTGTCATTGGCGCCGTTACTCTATGTACAATGACAGCGGGTTGTAGTACCTAGTTGCGTGTGTGAGTGTCGGTCACGTGTACAATAAACGAAATTGTGACGAAATTGTCGTACCTTCACCTCTTTATAGTGTAATGCTCCATCCGTATTTTTTTAAAATCGGTGCTCGTTCGTAGAATATATATCAATTGAATGCAAGTAAATCTCAATTTGTATAGCCTAATATAATTTTAATTGACTTTTTGGAATGGTCTTGTAGATGTCGATGAAACGAAGTGAGAAGTTTCTGTATGGAGCGATATGAGACATTTTGTAGATATGCTTCGGTTCGGATATGATATTTTTTAATTTTAAAAATAATGACCATTGACCACGTATACTTCAAAATATTTTTCTTAATGTGAAATAATATTTTGTACAATTTACAATTATATATCAATACTTTCTCGAGTTAATTAAGATAAAGTTGCTATAAAAATACATTTAAATTTTGATTTGATACTGGAATCAAAAAGTCTGTTGCAAAATATGTTAAAAAGTCTGTAAGATTTGGCGATAATAAAATATTGAATTTATTTTAAATACTTATTAATAATTTCATGATTCTTTTAATGAAAATTATTTCGCTACGTAACATAAAAACAAAAGAACATGTTTAAAATTCAATTATTTTTTTTGTAGATTTACAGCGATATTTTATTTATAATTTCTAAGATAGATATGTGTATAATATGAAGTTAGATATGGTGCAATAACTACGAAGAAAACAATATAATATTTTAAAGATAAACCGCTTCAAAGTGTACCAAGAGTTTTAAATATTTTCATTTAATTATTTTTGACATATTCATATACCACTATGAAAAACTATAATAAATATAATTGTCTATTTAATATACATATATTTTTATTGTATAAACATCAATACATCCTTTATAATAAATTTGTATACACAGTAAACACTGTAACACGTACACCTATAAAATTTTAAATATACACAATATTAAGACTAACATTGAAAATCAGTCGTCACAGACTAGGTATACAGTACAAATAGAAATATTCCGATAGGGTAAAAAGCTCGTTTTAAAGCTTAGACATCGCAGCACAAAATAGTTACAAAAGCTTACACTAAAACGGTGCTTCTCGTAGAAAAGTGAGCAGTCTTTCGGCGAAGTGGTGCGGAACGATCGCGAAGTGGTGCGAAACGATCGCGAAGTGGTTTGAAGACGATCGCGAAGTGGTGCGGGACGATCGGGAAGCGGTGCGGGCGGGTCGCGGGTCGCCGGTGCTGTGTTCTAGTACTTCGGCTTACAAAAATAAGTCAACAACGAGTCTTAAAAGTATTTGGTCGGGAACTCCTACTGGAATCTACATACTAGGGACCGTAAGCTCCGAGTGACGCGGGCGCCATCACATGGAAAGTATCAACAGTCTTCGTACAATTTACAATTAATACTGAAGAGTAACCTACTGTAGCCACGTACAAATAAAATTCCGAATTAAATACATCGAAAACTTTACATATTGTCGAATTTTTGATGGACGTTGTGCGTAAACAAAAGTAGCGTCGAGAGGTCGAATCAAAAATAATTTACTGTTCGGCGAACCGCAGCTTCTGTTTCTTGACGAAGTCTATGGCCAGCTTGTCCGTCGTCCGCGACTCCAGGATCTGCAGGATGGGGTGGTCTGAAACAACATTTATGGCCTCAGTTGTTATGCATAACACAATTATTAATATTACTAGGACTAATAACAATTAGTATTATAGTCATCTGAACTTCTTAAACTATCAAGGTGCGTTTACACTCGAGGCATGAAATCGTCGACCATGTACTGACTAAGGACATGTAATGCTAAAATGTAATCATTATCAGCAGTTCTTTCCAGTGTTTGAAATTGATAAGAGGCATTAGAGCGTTCCTGATTAAAGTCTGTTTTTTTTAATTAGTTTAAAATTAGTTTTCACTAGCGGTCAGTTAGTTAGTTTTCACTTCGGTAGCGCGGACACGCAGTCAGACAAAAAGCTTTTCCTCATTTTTGAATTCTTTGAACATGATAAAGTTAGGAAAATTGACATACACCGCTTTTTAAAATGGAAGTAAGTATATCAACATAAAAAGCTTTAGACGACATAATATAAATTGATACATTACAATTGAAATAATAGCAAAACAGAGAAATTCCCCAGAAAATTACACTCATTTTATGTCGGCCTCGCGGCTGTCTGATAAAAAAATGTCAAATAGATAAATTGTTTCTCGACATTTGTTTCTGGAGCGCTCCACATAATTGCTTAGCGACATGTAAGTAATGTCCCACTTACTCACGCATCAGCTCACGTCTTACACAAGCTACATAACGCCTTTCCATACATTGCTTTGTTTGTTTGGGTGTGAAATTGTTTATCCAAGTTCGAAATATACGGCAATATAGGACCAAAGATTTTTCTTTATCTTGCATTTGATGAAAATATGGCAAGAACTGATAGGTCCATGGCACTAACGAGATCTTGAGCTTCTTTTAACGAGTACGTACCCGAGGCTTAACGCTTTTTTGACGGAATTTTCAGAAACGTTCTGTACGTATAAAATATTTCTCTGCAAATAATTCATATTAGTAGCAGAATTCTTTTGACAAAGACACCATAACTTTTTGTGAGTTATCTGCTGGACAAAAGCGCAAACCATTTTTAGTCACCATCCAAACAGTTAATGCACCTATTTTTTCTTTTCTCTTAGGAGATAAAAGGAAAATAGATGCAATGTTGGATAAGGACCCAGGAGTAAAGATGGATGGCCTAGGCGACTGATTTGGAGAGCAAGCGGGTGCGACTGACTTTTTGCATTGTTGAATCTTCCATCTCACTTTTACCAAAATAAAGAATCATGAGCGTGCGCTCCACTTGGATAGTATAAAAAATACTTATTAAAGGCTAGCTTGGTGGAATAAAATTAGCATTAGGGCGAGGCCGCCAATTTTTGCTGATTTTGCAATTATTTTTCTCCGCCCTTTGTATTTTAAAAAGTATTGTGTTTATCTTATGCTCGAAAACTGATTCTAACGAAGAAAACAAAGTACTCAAGCATGCATTAGAATTATTTGAGTTCCAATAATAGTCTAAAAATATATTTACAATTAAACATAAAAAAAAGGTAAGAAAATAGCTTAAAATATATCCGCCGTGGAAGAGGTGCACTTTAACTGTCGCTGTAGCAGTAAGTATGACAGATTTGAAGATAAATCTGATATGTTATGAATACTTATTTAAATGGCTATTACCTCATCTAATTCTTATAGTATTTTAAGATAACTTTCTATATAAACTTTTTCAAATCAAATGAATCGTTCGAAATATCAATTCTACCCCACATTTTAAATGTCATCAATAATACCGATTTATTGTTATCGTTGGGTGTTAGGGAAGGTAAAATCGGGAAGTGGCAACGCTGAGTTTTTACGTATTCTATGGAAAATCTCGTAATATTTGCCATTTCTCGACAGTTCACATTTGAACCTCAGTCGGGCTGTGTACACAGTTTTTTCAAAGGAAGTTTTTTTGTGACACAAATGTAAGTATTACTGTTTCACATAAAACTATCAATGCATCATGTGAGTAGTCAAAAGGGCCATGTTTGGGGCTATAATACAAACCGCATTGTGTATTATTTACAGAGATAAGTTTGATTTTCTCTACGCTATGATAGCCTCTACGCTATCATTTTAGTGCTCCAACGGCAATATGCTCAACGCTATGATAGCGTAGAGAAATAAATTCCCTACAATTTATTATATTTGCTATATTACTATATTTGCTCCGACGTCACAAGCAGCGTAGATTTTCTTTCTCTCGCAAAATTTTTCTGCGTCATATCAGCAAAAATTGGTGGCCTCACCCATTAAAATCTATTACAATACCTTCAAGAAGAGAGCGTATTCCCTCTTAAAAGGCCGGCAACGCACCTGCAGCTCTTCTAATGTTGCGAGTGTCCATGGGCGACGGTAGTTGCTTTCCATCGACGTTTGCTCATTTTCCCCCTTATTTCATAAAAACATTGGTTGTCTGTAAAGTCGATTTACGGACGGTAGTTTGACGTGAGTCGTGACAAATACGAACTGAGCCGATCATGCCTTCGTGCCGCGCTCTCGCTTGCGAAACGGGACAATGACGTCAACTTTTTCGTGCATGTAGCCCGTAGTAACGACGGCGTTGTCACGTCGAAAAAAACTCACTTCTATCATGCAGCTGCATCAGCGGCAGCTCGACGGGTCGGAGCGGGTCGGGCGGCGCGTGGCAGTTGACGCCGGGCACGCGCGCCAGCGGCACGAACGCCTCGCCCGCGAAGTCGTCCGCCGTCAGCACGTCGCGGTCCCACACCGACAGCGCCAGCGCCGCCTGACCGGACTTGCATGCCTCGATAGACACCGGGAACTCGAAGCACTCGTCCCACACCGGGTTCAGGGTTTTCTGGTGGTGGACGCGTATATTTATTAACAATAATGATTACACCGTACTGTGTCTGTGCACACGTTAACGTCTGCTACGTTAGATGATGCTTGACAAACAAAAAAAAAACATTGTGCGACTAAAACGGGTGATCGACGGGCGAGTATGACCGCGGTCTCTTATATCGACGAATCCGATTAGTTAGTGCTGCTCGACTAGCGAGCAAAACAGTCACAAACACGTCTATTTACAACGGCGAGCTATAAAACTCGCTCGTCGATCACCCGTTATATATTACGCCGTACTGAATTACGGCTAGCCATTTTCAAAAACAGAGCCGTTTTGAAATACGGCGGTTCAACCACTCGCCCTAGCGGACCGAAAGTGAGTATTCCTTCAGGTCATTTCCTTTCAATCCTTCGATCGGGGATTCTTGGAAATGCTATTGTATTCTATTGTTGTCGCGATCACCAGTGCTCATACGAGGCTTGATGGGTTAAATTACAAAATATGCGTAGGTAAATGTTAAAAGTACTTAGTATTTAAAAGTAGTAGAATCGGTGAACAGGTCTACATCATACATACATAGATCAGATGCTTCTCACCTATTAATTATATAAAAATCGTCTCGAATTGCTTTATAAAAAGAACCAAATACCTTCTGGACGTTTGTGCTCTGTTCGTGTGTCTTGGGGAAGAGACGCTTGGGCAGCAGCTCCAGTACCACAAACGGATCGCTTAGGCCGTTGGGGTCCAGTGGGATTACATCGCGAGCCGACATCACCTCCACGCATAGCGAGTCGTGGTTCAGGTATACTCTGTAATGAATTTGGCTTTAATCTTACAGAACCTAGAAAGTATCAAAGGTATGGCTTCAAATCCATAAGATGATTGTCTGAAATGTTTAAGGGACACATTTTGTGTGAGAAAGTGAGGGACAATTCATAACGAAACGAAGCGAAGCGTGACTTCTCGATATTATAGCCATGGCAAGTCAGACAGTATGACGCTGATTGTTATTTTCTAACATTTGTTAGGCAATATCACATCACTTATCGTATGGTTTCGGTTAGAAATGTCCCTAAATAAATACAATTCCAAGAACCGCATTCCTATCCCACTAATGTAAAGAGCATTATTTACTAGTCGCTACAGAAATCAGAACTTCTAAGAAAATACACTAAAAAATGCAAGTTAGTTGAGACTGTACATACAAAACAAAGCTTTGCTGAAGTTCGGTCTAAGTAAGCGTAAAGTTACACAATCATTATGTTCACTTTCAACTTTGATCCCTCATTGAGTTTACGAATACAACAAACTTATCTTTGATTTTGTAATTGGAATACGCGGAAAATATATTTATAGTGTAACAGCGATCATCTTTTGCATTCAAAGAAAGTTCCGTCACTTTGAGGCTTTCTATCTTGGCAGAAAGGAATAAGCCCTAAAAATCTTCAAGATCTCAAGGTAAGGTTTCATAACAAATACACCGGATCTGCCCTCGGCTGAACCAACCAACCAAAATTATAAGTAGTGTTATTTTACCATTTTGGGCAAGAGCCGCCGTTTCTATGCCTGCCCTATCAGGCAACTTAAAAACTTCAGATTAGCACTTTGGTAACCATTTAGTAATGTTGTGCTGAAACGGCTTACCTATCTATGAAGAATGTTCACCTCTGCTCTATGTTCCATCAATCAAGAAATTTATGGCCCCCTTTAGTAGAACCAAAACGCCTCTCGGTAACCTTTACCTCTAGCAGGACAATAAGACCCACCTGACTAGTATGGAGCCGTAGGGCGAGGGTAATGGTGTCCGCGCCTGCTCAACCAGGCGGTCGGCCAGCCAGCGCTCAATGAGCTCCTCAGTAGGTGCCTGATGGTACTGCATGCGCTGCTCCACGCGCGCCCACTCGTGGTTGTGGACTTCCGCCATCGGTAGACCTATCAAGAAGTCAAGGTTTCTAATAAATTCCTGTAATTTTTAATGTTATAAGGTAGATAGGTTCCTTTTGGCTGTGGACTTCCACCATCGGTAGACCTAACAGGAGGTCAAGGTTTCTAATGAATCCCTGTACTTTTTAACATCATAAGGTAGAAAGCACGTAGGTAGAAAGGTTTCTTTTTGAAGTGAAAACTTCTTTAGCGGCGTTGAGCACTTTTGTGGGATGGGTAAAAACTGTGAAACTCGCGTCAGATTCTCGTGCTGATCGAAAAACCGTAAAACGGTTGGAAAGTAGTGTTGTAACATCGAAATCGATTAATCGAACAATCGATTGTTTTTTTTCGATTGTCGATATTTTTAAATCGATTAATTTTTTCGATTGGGTTTCGATTAATTAAAAAAATCGATTTTTTGAGAATCGATTTTCATAAAAAATGGGTTAAAAATTTAATCGATTGTAAGGGTTTCGATTAATTAAAAAAATCGATTTTTTAAAAATCGATTTCATAAAAAATGGGTTAAAAAATTGTAAGGGTTTCAAATAATTAAAAAAATCGATTTTCATAAATAATGGGTTAAAAATTTAATCGATTGTAAGGTAAAAATCGATTTTCATAAAAAATGGGTTAAAAAATAATGCACAACGTTAATAATCAAGTTTTCACTTCTGCCGGCACTCCCGGAGTGCAACCTGTCTTTTTTATTAACAAGCATCAAAGATGCTTTGAAACTACTGAATAATAAAAACATCCCTTGATCAAACTCAGTCACACTAATATGTTATGCGAATTTAGTTTATCTGTCGTTTAGTTCGTGCGCGATGCTTCGCAGTAAAAATCTAGTACTATACTTTGTTGAACATCTAGTTTTGAGTGCAATTTTTAAAATTGTATGCCAAAAAAGGTACAATATGAGTTTATTTCAACACGGGATTCATTATACGATGTTTTGACATATCCACTCGTAAAAAAGTTTTATATAAATGAAAAACGATGGACCCTCGTTGTTTGAAGCCGTTATATTAAATACGTAGAAACGAGCAGTCGGAAAAGTCCGCACCCGAACCGGCAGCCATTCTGCAACACTGAGCGGTGAGCCGCTGTAGAGCCACACAGTTTGTACGATATTGATCCTTATTATATAAGAATAAAGGTCACATGAAATGTAAAATAACTCCGAACGGTCTATAGCAATTTGTACGCATGAAGTCAAAATTGTCAACGCTCTCGCGATAATCGGCTTGGACCTTTCATATTGAAATGGACGGATTTCACGGGAATGATACAAAGCGGAAAAGGGCGTCAATATTTCAGAGTTTTGAGGAAAAGTGTATTAATGTAGCTAGAATTTTAAGTGTACATAATACACTTTTAGATAGAGATCAACTACGATAACTTGGCGCGCCCCTCCAAAATTCAAAACGCTTGAAGTGCGTTGTCTTGCGCGGTAGGCTGGTTATGATTAGTTGACCAACAAATCTTGGTAATAAGTGACATCAACTGAAATATTACCTGTACTGTGATTGGTTGAATACTTATACTACATACAAACTCGTTCATAAGGATGTGACTACACACATTGAAACAGTCATTTGGAGGGGCGCGCCAAGTTATCGTAGTTGATCTCTAACTATGTATGAATCTTTTTAAATATTGCATACTATGCAACGTTTCTGGTATATTATTTACTATCAGAGAAGTTGATTCCTTGGCAAATGGGGGACCTACGCAGTTTGGTCGCGGTACGTAACAGTCGACTGATCACAATTAACATTGAATTGACATGATCCGACCAAATGACGTTGCAGGTCTGTCAACTGCCTAGGAATCAATTTCCTCGATGGTACAAATACTTTATGTTCCCGCGCGATAAACGAATTTTGGCGCAACGGAGTTGCGGGCGTCATCTAGTACTTACTATTATTAAAAATGAATGTCTGTCTGTTTGTTTCATCTTAACGCTTAAACCGCTGAACCAATTTTGCTGAAATTTGGTATGGAAATACTTTGAGTCCCGGGAAAGGACATAGGATACTTTTTATCTCGGAAAAATGTATGATTCCCGCGCGATATATGAATCGAAGTTGCGTAATTTTATAATCCTTTTATAAAGTACTAGATGATACCCGCAACTCCGTTGCGCCAAAATTCATTTATCGCCCGGGAACCGTATATTTTTCCGAGACAAAAAGTATCCTATGTCCTTTCCCGGGACTCGAAGTATCTCCATACCGAATTTCAGCAAAATCGGTTCAGCGGTTCGGGCGTGAAGAGGTAACAGACAGACAGACAGACAGACGCACTTTCGCATTTGTAATATTAGTATGGAAGTATGGATGGATAATAAACAATTTATATACAGACAGTGGGTTAAATAAATTTCTAAAAGCTAAGAGATTTTTATCCGGCAACATATAGCCGCGGCGGGCAATAAAACAACATGGACCTTTTTGGGGTTCAACAATGGGTTATGGCGCCATAAAAACAAATTATTGTTATACATCTGACTTCTCGGTGATATATTGTGACACTGTATCGCATACATCGCTTTTTCTATACATTTCGACCGTGATAGTGTGAATCTGAGCCCCCAGCCAATACGTTTTCTTTATCACTTATTTATAGCATCGCCGATCAAATGTATAGAATTGACATGGCATAAGTCGAATATTGATTCATTTTTGATCAGCGATCCTGAAAAAAGCAATAAAGGAAATTTGTTGGCTAGGGGCTGGGCTCTGGCACAATACGAACAGAAATCGCAAATCGCCCTGGCCCCTGCTGCAAAGCTTAGAAAGCAATTTTCGGGCTACGCGCTACGGTGCTACGACTACGTGCTACGACTACGTGCTACGACTACGTGCTACGGCTACGTGCTACGACTACGTGCTACGGCTACGTGCTACGACTACGTGCTACGACTACGTGCTACGACTACGTGCTACGACTACGTGCTACGACTACGTGCTACGACTACGTGCTACGACTACGTGCTACGACTACGTGCTACGACTACGTGCTACGACTACGTGCTACGACTACGTGCTACGACTACGTGCTACGACTACGTGCTACGACTACGTGCTACGACTACGTGCTACGACTACGTGCTACGACTACGTGCTACGACTACGTGCTACGACTACGTGCTACGACTACGTGCTACGACTACGTGCTACGACTACGTGCTACGGCTACGTGCTACGACTACGTGCTACGACTACGTGCTACGACTACGTGCTACGACTACGTGCTACGACTACGTGCTACGACTACGTGCTACGACTACGTGCTACGACTACGTGCTACGACTACGTGCTACGACTACGTGCTACGACTACGTGCTACGACTACGTGCTACGACTACGTGCTACGACTACGTGCTACGACTACGTGCTACGACTACGTGCTACGACTACGTGCTACGACCTACGCGGGATATAACACGGGTTTCTGGAGATTACTTAGGTTTCGTAAAATAAACAATCTAATGCACGGACTTTAAAAACATACGGACGTAACCTTGTCTAATCTCGAGTGAAGCATAGTAATGGCCGTCCGTGTAGGATGTGCGCGTGTCATTGGCGCCGTCACTCAATGTACAATGACAGCGGGTTGTAGTACCTAGTTGCGTGTGTGAGTGTCGGTCACGTGTATAATAAACAAAATTGTCGTACCTTGCATGCTTCACCTCTTTATAGTGTAATGCTCCGTCCGTATTTTTTACGTCCGTGATCTAATATATAACATTCTCGTGTTACGGTGTGCGTGGTTGAACTCCGCTGAAACGGCTCGACCGATTTTCGGGAATTTTAGCGAGCACATCTTCTAAATCTAGGGTAGAGAATCGGACAACAGCTACTTTTTATATTGATAAGTGCATTTGTTGAATAAATAACAGTAAATTATTACAACTCGACACTGACGGCGACTATTGTTTGTGCGACGGGATAGCGATAGACGTTGACATGGTGCCATTCTTATTTAGTCACTTCAATAAAATAATATGGGCGAAATACTTCATAATATGACAAAATAACGTATGTTGGGACAGCTAGTAACAATAAAAAAACGTTATATTTTGTGGCCTATATACCTATTAACATATTGAAATTTAATAATTCATTTAATAAAGCTGCGACAGTCATAAGCAGTTGCCTCGCACAGAGTCCCAATGTTTTTGCCGATTTAACGAAACTGCAAAACTTTTTTCGTTTCCAATATCTAAGATTATAAGGACCTGTTTCACCGCTTCCTGATAAGGCTATCCACCACCTAACTTGACACATAGAGTATGGAGAATCTGTCAAAAAAGCCTATCGGGCATCTTATCAGGAAACGGTGAATCAGGCCATAAATGAAATAAGTTTTATTACAAGAGTTATTTACACGCCACTTAAAAATGACATGACACAATAAACCTTAGTTTCGCGCGGTTTAATTACAATTACTTACTTACAACTTAAAAACTATTAATACAGTAGTTTTTAAGTTTCTTTAATAATAATTAAATACAAAAAAACGAGCAAATTATAATACATCTTACCTTTCCCCTCAGCATGGAAGAACTCAGCCAGCAGATCCAGGGCCTCTCGTAGTCTGTGATGGTAGACTCTGGGCCTCTCCGCGCCGCCAGTGTCAGCCTGCGCAGACACCTCCTTCAGTACGGCGCTCCAGCAGCCTCCAAGCGCTCGCCCGAAGGCCCGGGGCAGCAGCCAGGTGTTGAGTGACGAGAGGTGCTGGTCCAGAAACTCCAGGAGGGGAGTGATGGCCTGAGTGATAAAGCCTAAAGTTAAGATAAGCGCCAAGTTCTGCACTATCAGAGAAGTTGATTTACAGGTATTTAAAGCTGGAAACATTAAAGATGTGCAAACTTATTTTTAGAATACCCACATTAGAAAGATTAAGAGGGACTAAAAAGTTAAGGAGCTATGTTACCGAGGTGGACAGGGACTAAAACTATGGTCACGTAGTATGCTTACGTTGATTTATCAAATCGATATACATGCTGCATTATTGTGTAATGTGGTTTTAGCATTCTAAATAACGGCTTTACATAACATGTAATGTGCTGAAGCTGCTATGCTAAAAGGTGAATCTATTTCGTAGTTGAGCTGCGTTAGTAACTAAAACATTCTACTAAATTACCGTATATTTTAAAAGTGTAAAGTAGTAAAATCCTGGCGACAAACGGTTGGTGACTAATGATAACGATAGCGTGCTCTTATCTCTTTGATATATCGTTGTCTTCGCTTTCTTGATTTATATTCAGTGGTGGTGAACTGGTTTACTGAACGTTCTTTTAGTAAAATGCGTTACATAAACTGCGGGGAAAAATTATTACAAGTCTTATTATGTTGTCTAATATTTTTAAAACAGCTTCAGCAGCAGATGCTCTACATCCGCGTGAAACTTATGGAAATATTTTTCGTAAGTTGTACGCAGTACAAAGCAAAAAGATAAAATTTGAAATATATACTTCAAAAGTTATCCTGCTAGTGTTATTCGTAAAATACATTAACTGACAAAATCTCTACTCTTCCTTGTAGATTTCGTTGGGTAAAATTAAAATATCACATCGTTTTTAGTTATATAAGAACAAAATTTTCCCAACTATTATACGGACTATATTAATTATTATGTATTTCTACTTAAATTCGATAGAAAGTTTTTGCTCATATATTTTGCAATATTATTTTATACCCGCATAATTAAATAATTGCTCCTTAACTTAGACGTGCTCTTAAAAGTTCGTGAAGTGCCAACTGCCAACGTTATCTACTTCAGCGGGTTATTTAAACAGCGAAATGAGTTTAGTTAAAAATTAAATACGATGTTATAAAGATATGAACATGTCTTTAACACTAAGATAATAAGGTGTAGGAAAAAATCAATCAATCGAGTGAAATTTTTGATAGTAGAAATGTTACTAATAAGTAAATTAGTTAAATTGTAAGAAATTTAAGCAAACGAATATGATATTCCTCAATGTTAAATATCATTAAAATTGTATCTCATACTGCCGCACTTATGGCTGGTTTACACGTATTAAGTTGATAAGTAGTTAACTAAATTTTAAGTTATTTATTGCATGTAAACACAAAATTTAGTAGCAAGTAGCTAGTTAAAATTTAGTTAAGTACTAAACATGGAAATTAGAATTTTGACTATTTTTAGTTAAGTTGGCAGGCGGGGCTTGTCACTTGACACATGTCGGGCAGGCACTTCAAATTGAGTTAAAATTTAGTTACTACTTATCTACTTAATACGTGTAGACCAGCCATTAGAGACGAATACTGTAATTAAATGAAAAGTTTGACAGATAATCATCCTTTAATTATAGTTTGTGCGTTTTAAGATGATATAGGTGACACATTATAATTGACAATAGTAGGGTAGTTACCTAAAAATTTTAATCGATAATTTAAAAATATCGAATCAATTCGTTAAGGAATTACAATCGAAATTATCGATTTCGTACTGACGTTTCAAAGTGGCGCTAGCGATTTAAGATGGCCGCACTTTTTATCGATTTGATTTCGATTCAACAGTGTCAATCTCTATCGGCATAAGTTCCGTTTCATGCATCTGACATTTTTCAAATATTTTCGTACCAATAATTTCATACTCCTATTTTACTGTTAATATTTGTAATTTTATATTAATAAGTTAGCATTTAGCAAATTTTCATTTTTATTCATTTACAGTTATAGGAAACATTTGTTTTTGTAGATGGAATATAATTTATTACATATTTTTGATTTTTTTGTTTTCTTGTAAAAAAATCCGTAGCAAGGAATATGAGAACTGTCACCCATATCATCTTATAACGCACAAACTATAATGTTAAGTAATTAACATTCGACTCTGCGTGCGACAATTAATTAATAAAATAACTATTTCAGTTAGAAATTAAGAGAAAAGAAGTCATTGCAGCTCCGTAAAATACATATTTAGTATGATAAAAATGTGATAATTTTGAAGTAGCGACTCACGATAATAATGCTCTTTATACCTACCTACTCATTTCCTCCTCATTACTCTGAATAATTACATGAAGCTCCTAATGTCGCAGTTTCCTGCTTTCGTGAATATTTATAGTTAGCTTGTTTCTGCTCTAATGACGGTGAGTAACAATGTTTTAGTTCTATAATTTTGGAAAACAAAGAACAAAATCTAGAAACACGACTTTATAATTTAGTTTAACGCAGTAATATAAATGTGTTCATTATTTTGGAGATTCCAGGATGCCAAGATCGTGAACATGTAGAGAGAGTCATAAACACTTTTTTAGATCCACATTAATGTTATAAATGTGAAAGAGTGTCTGTCTGACTGTCGTCACGCCTAAACCGCTGAAATAAATCTGAATCGAGTTTGCTCAATTTTGGTATGGGAATATTTTTATCCCGGGAAAATGGACGCCCGCGTGATAAACAAAGTCGCAACAGAGATACGTGCGTCATTAAGGGCCTGTTTCACCGCTTCCTGATAAGGCTATCCACAACTTAACTTGACACATAGAGTATGGAGAATCTGTCAAATAAGCTTATCGGGCACCTTATCAGGAAGTGGTGAAACAGGCCCTTAGTGTCCAATTATTATTATTGATATTATACATGACTTCAAAAATGTAGATCCTTTTGGTTTTCATAAAATCATAATATTAAAGCTGTAAGGATCATTTCACACTGCTTGTTTGTGTACACAATCATGTTTTAAATGATTCATAACAATAATAATTGGCGTCGCCCAAAATATTCGCATTGTATTGCGAGCGACAATGTTTGCATTGAATTGATACGAGTGATTCTATCAAACATGGAATTATGTGCTCGTAAAATTTCGTTCAATTAGCAATCTAAATCTGTAAAATGTACGCATGAATCTGGAATTTAATAACCGACGTGAAACTTTACTGGAACAGCTCTCCGATGGGGGTTTTCGATAATAATTATTTCAGATTTTCATTTGCCTATAAGGCTACAGCTGGAGCTATATGTATGTAGGGTCATTCATGTTAAACGGCTGTCATATATCACGAAGTAGCTTATTAAACGGGCTTTGGCCTACCACACATTCCCACCACTGTATCTCCTGTATCGCCAGGATCGACAGCGGTATCCAACCACGAAAACCCTTTGATATGATTTCAGCGAGCCCGAGGGACTTGCTAAAGCTCTTTTGGGTCCCGCAAAGAAATAAGTTAGTTGGAGTAGAAAGAAACTGTCGTTAAACATTCACCTAATGGCAAATGAAATACCGAAGACCCTCATTAACTGGAAATTTCTATGCAGTGTTCTTTGAATTCACTAACTTAGACTTTTAAGGCTTCTTTTCTCGGTAAGCAAACTACTGACCTTTAGAAACTATCAGCTTGTTTTCTTTAGATTTTCGAAGTTTACCGGTAACACACACAAAGTTCCAAGCTGTTTGGCCTTGTTGTTACATAATGTCATATGTTTACCAACTCCTAAAGTTGTGTGGTGTAAAATAAATTGCTTTCGATAGGTATGAAATTGGTATAGAAATGATTTTATATTCCTCTATACGAGACGTTCCGCGAGTAAAAAGGAATTCTTCGGGCACCATACAATTTTCCTAAAGAAAGTAGATTTTGTCCTTTCGTGTGGTCTACTCTATATTCTTGCCAAATTACATAAAAATCAGTACAGTAGTTCGTGAGCTTAGCGTGTACAAACAAACAAATTACTTCGGCTTTATGATAATATCAAGTACCTACTTCATTGCACACAATCAGAATACAAAAGTATTCTCCACAATATTGTTACAATAAATTTAAATGTGTTTTATATCGTTGGAGAGCGTATCTGCACTCTAGCTTTATCTCGAATGGGCGACTCTTTACGATCGCCCCGACTATTAACCGACCTCTGTTGGGCATTCAAAGGTAAATTTCAGCCAATTCTGAGGTATAAAGGAAATGCGCCAATCCGACTCGAAGCCTCTTCAATTGTGAAGAGGTTGCATACCGCAAAAGCCAACCTGTTTTACTTCTTTTTTGTACTAAATCTATACATATTATAAAACAAAGTCGCTTTTTTCCCTCACGTCCCTTTGTTCCCTTTAATCTTTAAAAACCACGCAACGGATTTTGATGTTTCTTTCGGTGTTAGATAGCCCATTTATCGAGGAAGGCTATAGGCTATATTTTATCATGCTAGGACTAATAGGAGCGAAGAAATAGAGGAAAATGTGGAACGCTAAGACTAATAGGAGAAAGTGGAAAAAACGGGGGAAATTATTTGAAATGGCTTATCTCGTGAACTACTGGAGCAATTTTTATGTTATTTGGCACAGATAAGAAGTAGACCACGTGAAGGATCATAGGCTATCGATTTTAATCATTTTTTCAGTGGCTATATATATTTTTATACCCGTGCGACGCCGGGGCGGGTCGCTAGTTGTATTTATAATTTATATCATAACAGATTTTTTCGGCTTTAATGAGTCACATAGGTAATAAGGATATCACATAACAATAATAATTTATTTATTTTTGCTACTTTATAATTTTTCCTCGTCAAACATCACCATATTAATATCTCAGATACTATGTGTACGATAGGAAATGAAGTTTTATCATTTCGGTCGCTATCAGTTCTGTATCAAAGTAGATTACTACTTGTAAACAGAAATTAACGAATTAAGTCTAAATTAATTACAACGATTAAAGCGAAGATAATGGGCAAATTAATTTTTCCGTTGTTACGCTTCTTGCTGGAAAATTCTTTTGCGCCGTAACGCCATTACAATAAGCTTTTAAATTGCTGCAATTTATTTTAAGTATGCTTTCCAGCTGTTACAGCATCATCAATAAGGCTTAGAGAAAGCAAAAAATTTTTATTGAAAAATGAGAATCATCTAGTCCGATTGATTGTCACAATAAAATTTTAACGCCTCCGTGGTCCAGTGGTCTAGAGCGTTGCTCTTGACTCGGAGGTCGTTGGTTCGATTCCCGCGTTTTAAACATGTTATTTCCAAGTTTGGTCAGGACAATGCAGGCTGATCACCTGATTGTGACAAGTAAGATGATCCATGCGTCGGATGGGCATGTAAAAAGTCGGTCCTGCACCTGACCTCTCGCCGGTCGTGTCGGTCTTCCGTCCCACTGGGTTATGAGAGTAAAGGAATAGAGAGTGTTCTTGTGTACTGCGCATACACCTGGGCACTATAAAATTACTCCTGCGTACCTGGCCTGGTTTCAATGAAACCGGCCACCATCACCGAAACCGCTGTGGGGAGTATTATTACAATAAAACTGTGGCTCTACCACTCTACCCTTTGAAAATTTCACACTTCGATAAACTGTTTTGTATTAAGTTCTCTTTCCAAGTTAGGCCATGCTGCCTGCTGATAATTTTGAAGATGCCTAAGTTACAACGGACGTCGATCATAGCTCATCAATCATCATAGAAGAATATGAAATATATTCGTAAATACTTAAGTAGAGTCCAGGCTGGCCCAATGTGTTATCTGTTGGCTAGGCTTGATATAATCCGACCAAAGGTCAAATATATCTGCGTACGAATTGATTTCTTTGAGTAATTCCAGGTAGATATCTTAACTCTAATAATTCTACTTACCTGTGGCGTAGGGAGGGTGTCAGGTGACCAGGCGAGGTGGAACACCGCCTTGCGGAGAGGCGGGCGGGCGCGCGCGGACAGCGGGGCGGCGGCGCGGGCGGAGCGCGAGTCCAGCGTGCCCAGCGCGCCGCGCACCAGCTGACGAGCGCTCTCGTCGTTGCCGCTGAAATGTTATCTAGTTATAACAGTGATCTAACTTCTCACAGAACTGAGTCGAGACCGACAAGCCAGCCTTTTCTGAAAAAGTTTGATACGATGGAATTTGAGATTTTCTCGAGGTTCTGTTTTTATTTGTTGGGCGAATTTTTGACTTCAAGTTTCAACGGATACCTATAACCAAATTTATGCTCCGCCAGATTAAAGAATGTAGCGTAGCTTAAATCAGATGGCAGTCTGATCTTTGCTCTGCGCCCTGAAATAGTTACGACGACGAAGTTTGAAAACAAAAATATTATTTTAAAATCACACAATTATCGCTGTACGATACGCTAAGCGATGGCGATACTAAATGTTCAACTTGTACAAAAGATACGAGATAATTTTAGTCCCGTGTATTTTAATTTTTAGTTATGGCTACATTTTTAGCATTTCAGCTAAAAATATAGGTTTGCTTTCAAAAACAAAAGTTTTGCTGAAAGCATAGGTATTCCTGGATATTAGCAATATCAATTTTTCATAAGTCATAATATATTGTGCTGAGTACAATATTTGTGTTTGTTTACTCACATGTGCTCGTCGTCGTACTCGGCCAGCGAGCGGCGCACGCACTCCAAATTGTTCACGATCGTGCATATCTCCTCCGTCGTCTTGCCCTGACCTGAAAACTTACACTTTGAATTTCCTTTTATTGCGAGCTGTATTTTACATAACCTCTTTTGTATGGACACTAAGCAGTACAAAACTGTTGAGTACATATTGTTAAAGCTCTGCACTGAAAAGCGATATTTTTATAAATTCAAAATTATACTTGTGGTAAAAATTCTAATCATCAGCGTAAAGCGTATATTTAGGGAAATTAAGATAATGCAGATTTACAATTCAATATACAATAGACACTCAGAAAGGAATAACTTATATTATAAGATCATCTAACTATGACTCTGCGCTCAATGTAAAATCATCTGTATTATATAATAAGGTAATGCTAGCTTAATTTTTTTGCCATAATATATACTTAATCAGTAAATAATGTGCCTAAAATATCTTAGTCGATTACCCTACACTTTACATAATTTCCGTTAAACTTTAACCAAAATTTAAAATGTAGAGGTTATGTAGTAAACAAGGAATTGCGATAATGTTATTGTGTTTAAATTTCAGGGCAAATTAGCTGCACAAAGCAGGCTGTATCGCGTGTGTTTTGTAATTTTCGCGAGTCTGAAACTCGTTCGGAGTGAGCTTCACCTGTATAAATCCCGCGTTACGTTTACCATAATGAGAATGCTGTTATATTACCACAATTTCTGCTGCTCGGTTAATATTACCAGTAATATGTTACATGCGTATGTTGTGTAAATGAGTTACAGCCCTATTTTCCTGTTCTGAGGTTACAGCTAATTAATTACGTTACATGTTAATTTTAGTTTCATGTTAAAACTATGTTAGGGATGATTATTATATTAAACCTTGCCTTATTTGCGTAGTGGATCAGACACAATCATAATTAATGCTATTGTAGTTTCTGAAATCAACGCAATCTAACGAACTCCTGAAATAACTAAAGGGGGCTGAAGATTGAGCACAGTGCTCGGCTCGGTCGGAAAATCTTTCTTTGGGGTTACCACCATATTCCCATAAGTGCAAACCCTGCTCTAAGGTAAGATTTCGCTTTTTAAACAATCTATGAAGTTATTAAACTTCCAAAAGTATATTTTTAAGACTGGGTATGGTGACACTCTCGAAACATTACAAATACAATATAGTTATGCATATTAAAATCAGCCGTGTACTTGAAATTAAATATTTGCTTATCAAAGTTACTCCTTCAATACGACCGCTTCGTGCTACTGCTTTGTTGTCCAGTGTCCACTCTAAAGTTATCTACAAACCCGCTTATGTGTGCACGTACTCGATCTAAGCGGTCTAGTGTGAAGATCTACTGCATATTAATCTAAAGGCCTTTCCACACGACATATTTTATGCGAACTGACGACGCGCGTTTCAGATGCGCTCGTCTTCTGCGCGTTTTCATCGCGTTTTGGTAGATATAAAAGTTTAAAACTTTTCGGCTTCCTTCCGTTTGCTGAGAGTTCAACTTGCGTTTGTATCGATATAAACGAGCGTCAAAAAGTCGTGTGGAAGGGTGCCTGCACTCATACCGTGGTTCTCATAGTAGCCCTGATCGGCGAGTGCTCCATGTATGAGGTCGGCGTAGTGTAGCGCGGTGGCGCAGGCAGCCTCCAGCAGTCGCAGGCTACCGCCGATCGTCCCCTCTTCTATACCGCCGATGGCTCGCCACACTAGCCGCATATGGTACAGACTACAAACAAACAGTTTCTTAAATTCCAAAGGTATGGCTACGGCGAATCTGAGAGGAGTAAGATAGTTACACCGTAGGCGGGTTCGGTTTTTGTGGATAAATCAAATAATTTCGATAAGTCAGTAAAACTTTACAATCACTATTCACTATACAAACTATAATATGCGAATTATAATCACAAAATTCTTTGGCAAAAGAATTTGCGTTTTCCACTTGTCAAAATCAGTGAACTATGCATTATTATTTTTGCTATAGCATACAAAGTAGGGACGTTAAAAGTTATGACTTTAGCTACTAGCAATGTAACTCTAGCTTTAGAATGCCTACCAAAAGCAACAAGGTTTCAGCATCACGTTTTGATTAGTTAAGTTATTAAATGTAATTAGTTTGTACCCTTTACAGTCTACAGCATTATTTTTTTAATTAAAAGGAGCTTTTGCTCTCTCAGTAAAAAGTTTAATAAAGTGCCAAAATTGTATAATTAAGAAAGAAACAAAAATGTACTGTTATTTTTTAATGAAATTTAAATTGGAATAAGGAAATTAAAGTCGAGGTAAAAATTAATGAGATTTAAATAGTCAATTAGCCCTTTCAGTGCATTAATTTATAATGATTGAAAAGAAAATTACGGGTCAGAGTAATTTGTTAATTAATTAAGATATTTTCCTTTATTAATGTATAGCCCGAATACACTGAAGGTGGAATAATTTATTACCCAAACGACCACGACTTCTAAAATAATTTGGAAGTAAAATAATATAAAAGTGAAGCCAATGAACGATTAGTAAAGCCTTAAACGATGATATCCTTTTTTAATAGGACGCATAAAGTGATAGAAAAGAGGATATAAATACATAAAAAAAAACAAAGTGACATAACAAAAGCGCCCTTTTATGGCAATGAAAACATATTGTGTTATTGAAAGGGATTTTCGTGACAAAATTGAATATTAAACGTACTCAGACAACACCTGAGCCCTCTGTAAACTGAGATATATTGCTTTAGGTAGATGCTGTATAATGTCTAGATTCCAGAATAACTTAACTCGTTAGTAAAGTATATACGTTTACCTGCAAGGTATATTATTATATCACTGACAAAAGTTGCTCGCCAGTTGCGAGCAGAAATTCATTTAACCTATGGGACGTTCTGTGGCGATAAGAATAGTTTTTTTTTTATCGCGACCAAACGTACCTTGGTCCTTTCTAGGGACTCAAGGTCTCTGAATATATACATAAATCGCTTAACGTTTTAAGCCTGAGACACACTGTCACAATCATATTGGACTAGATAGATATGTATTATAAATTATAATATACTAGCGACCCGCCCCGGCGTCGCACGGGTATAAAATATATAGCTACTGAAAAAATGATTAAAATGGATAGCCTATGACCCTTCACTTGGTCTACTTCTTATCTGTGCCAAATAATATAAAAATTACTAAAGTAATTCGCGAGATAAGTCCATTCAAATAATTTCCCCCGTTTTATCCACATACTTCTATTAGTCTTAGCGTGATGAAATATAGCCTATAGTCTTTCTCAATAAATGGGCTATCTAACACTGAAATAATTTTTCAAATCGGACCAGTAGCTCCTGAGATTAGCGCGTTCAAGTTAGCCCTTTCAAATAATTTTCCCCGTTATTCCCCCATTTTCCTCTATTTCTTCGCTTCTATTAGTCTTGGCGTGATAAAATATAGCCTATAACCTTCCTCGATAAATGGGTTATCTAACACTGAAAGAATCATTAAAATCCGTTGCGTAGTTTTAAAGATTAAAGGGAACAAAGGGACATGAGGGAAAAATGCGACTTTGTTTTATAATAAGTATAGATATATTATGCTTTAAGTAGGCAAAATGAAAAATGTTTTACATTAACTTAAGCCGCAATTTTTTTATGTCTTATAATATTGTTAATGTAAAAGTTGTTTAAAAAGAAATATTGAGACAAGATTTAATAGCCTCTTCGGATTAAGAGCAAGGAAAAGTAAAAGGTACTATGGAAAGTCTCCCGGAATAACATCGCACGCCGGAAACAGTCGGAACGAATCATGTTCACTTCCGCTACTGGTTGTTAATTTCATTTCGCGAGGATCATTTTTCGGTTCAGAAACTTTCTATTTTGTCGGGGAAACGAATTGATTCTTTTTTAGGGTTCCGTTTCAAAAGGGTAAAAACGGGACTCTATTACTATGACTTTGATGTCTGTCCTTCTGTCTGTCTGTATCTTAAGAAATTTAACAGTTAGAGAGTTGACGCAATTTTCACAGATTATGTCATTGCCGCTATAACAACAAATACTAAAAACAAAATAAAATAATAAACAAGGGGGGCTCCCATACAATCCATTTTTTTATTATTTTTGCTCTATAAGTTCTATAACGTTACGGAACCCTTCGGCCTACTTGCGCGAGTTCAACTTGCACTTTCCCGATGGTTTACTTATTACTCACCATGCTGCAGTGTCTACGGATGATGTGCTGTGCTTTACAATGTGCTCTCCTTCTACCGGACGATCTGCAATGAACGTTTTTATTTTAATTGATATTTCAGACTGAACTATTACAGATTATAGTTCTATGATCAACAACGTGAGGCCGGTTATTGTTGTGTGAGCTATATTATTGCAATACTGCCCGTTGATAAATCACGTTGAAAATACAACGCGAAGTAGCGTAGTTTTACAAATGTACACACAGTTCAGTTTACAGTTATAACAGAGACTATACATATGCGCTATCTTAGTATTCTATTTCATTTCAGGTTGATGACTTCTTTTGTGCAGTTCTAACTTATTTTATCATTAAGGGTGGGTTGCACCAGCGGCGTGGTTAAAGTTAAAGTTAATAGTTAAATATAGCGTCCTTTAGCTTTAACTTTAACCTTCACTTTGAGTGGAGAAATTCACAGATGTCTATTGCGTTTATTTTTTTTATTCAAGTTACAGGTAACGGGATTGACAGTATAAAAATTTTTATTATCCGTAAAAATCGTCAGGAAAAATATAACACTGTAAAAACATGGTAAATTTTCACGAAAAATTTAGATATACTTATGAGCGGTTATGGTTAAACATGGCGTCCGTGGACGCCATATTTAACTTTAACCAAAGATTTGACATTTTGAACTATACTTATAGTTAAAGTTTTTATAGTTAAAGTAAGTTGGTGCAACCCACCCTAAGAAATTAAACTGTTCTTAAAATGATTTAGAAGCCTCAGAAACGAAGTAGGTATTGAACAAAAAGTCCAACTGTTGCATGTCGATCCTGATGATTGAGTGACATTTAGTCGACCTAACTCGCATGAGGTAGAACCGCAACCAATTTAATCTATTCCCCGAATAAAACCACCGCTCGCAATAAAAACGGTAGATAATAAAAAGGCTGTTGTGTTAAAATTTACATTTATTTTATAGGTCGCGGGGGTGACCCGCTATCGGCCGATAAATGTTTGAAATCTAAATATTCAGGATGTTCTAATGTTCGTGTCGGCCGACCGTTTAGAGGCGATCCTTATCCGACGATCGGGGTGTGAGAGAGCCTTCCGACAAATAAGCGCTTTCGGAGGTGATATTTTTCTTTTTCGTTAATGAAATGTATCACGTGCGCTGTATTTTGGTTATCCCGGCCCGGTTACTCGGCTGTCGTAATTACTTTTCAACTTTGTCGATTCCCGTTTGTTGCGGTTCATCCTTGAATTTATGTTTCGTTATTTGTTGGAATGACTTATAGCATTTACGAACGTCGACGACGATTTACACAGAAACGAATTTAAATTAAATGGGAATCAATTCTTTAATTAGCGTTGAGTTACATTTTAATGTAGAAAATCAAGTGTCCAACGTTCGGGTTAAGAATTTAGATGCGTAGAGATCAACTACGATAACATGGCGCGCCCCTCCAAAATTCAAAATGTTTGTGTGTTTGTGTGTTGTCAAAACCTTTGAAGTGCGTTGTCTTGCGCGGTAGGCTAGTTATGATTAGTTGACCAACAATAAGTGACATTAAGTGAAATATTACGTGTACTGTGATTGGTTGAATACTTACTACATGCGAACTCTTTCATAAGGATGTGACTACACACATTGAAACAGTCATTTGGAGGGGCGCGCCAAGTTATCGTAGTTGATCTCTACATTAAGCTAAGGAGGACCTTTTCTACTGGTGAAAAAGAGAATAGACATTTTAACGATACTTTTTCTGAGTAGTGTAAATGTGAAAATTGTAGGAGTATTTAGTACGGCGCGACCAAAATATTTAAAAACTCGGCACTTGGCCACTCAGCAATGACGTCATGAAATCAGTAGGGTGGCTTCTGTCAAGCGTTTTTTGCATTTCTGTCGTAAGATAAATTATAATAACCCCGGTGGTCTGTTGGTTTTACATACCCAGTTCGACAGCAGCGCGGACTCTCTGTAGCGCCATAGTCTTGGTCACCGCCAGCCAACGGTCGATCAACGGCTCGAACCACCTGAAGAAGGATTGTATTTACGAAATCTCTCATAACTCATAAAACATAGACCGTTTAGGGCTCTTCCACACGACGTTTTTTACGCTCGTTTGTATCGATACAAACGCAAGTTGAAGGCTCAGCAAACGGAAGGAAGCCGACGCGTTTAAAACTTTATATGTGCCAAAACGCGATGAAAATACGCAGATGACGAGCGCATCAGAAACGCGCGTCATCAGTGCGCAAAATATACGTCGTGTGGAAAGACCCTTAACCCATCGCATAACAATTATTGAAAATATTGTCTGCGATTCCCACGATCGAGATATTAAATACTTTAGAACAAAGCACCAAGTACTTAACCCTTTATTTTTTTTTACTTTTGCAATTGTTGGTTGCAAATTCCGTAGGAAATGCGCGTGACAATCAGTGGCGACTGGCGGGGCAAGACCTTCAATTTAGTAACTTGAGAGGCCCCCTAAAATATATTATGCGAGGCCCCCTGATGGATATGCCAAAGAACGGATATTTTGTTGAGAGAAATAATTTTTGATACCCAAAGTTTAATTTATAAAACTTTTTATCTATGAATATTTGAGTATTTCAACTCGTAAAACCTTTAAAAAACCTCGTGGTCCAAGGGGCGCGTGGCCCCTTAGGCTGCGAGGCCGTGGGCGGTCGCCCACACCGCCCACGCCTTGCGCTGCCTCTGGACTGACAATTAGTGAGTGACAAATAAAATTACTGTACTGCAACGCAACACCCTTCAGAGACTTTGGTCGCATTCTAACAGCATTTGCATCTGTTAAAAATGAAAAGCTGTTTCACTGTAAATGCATATCTGCTGCTGCAGCTACTATACAGTATTCACTACTAGACCGCTATTTCTAGTGCTTTTTAGAACAAAGAGTGATGATGCATTAGATTCCACGGGTGTTGCGTGCAGCAGTGTGATTGCACCGCACATACTGCCCACTGACTGACTGCATTGCGGAACACTCCCCTTGGTACTTGTCATATTAAGTAAAGTGATGACTTGCTTTATTGCACATTTATATAAGTAATGGTAAAATTAACTAACAATACTCATAAGAGATAATTTTCTTTCTTATATATATAATCTTATATATAAAATTCTCGTGTCACAATTTTAGTCCACGAACTTCTCCGAAACGGCTTTAGTGATTTTTACCAAATTTTATATTATGCATATTCAGTAGGTCTGAGAATCGGCTACTGGGTACTTTATATATTGATGAGTGTATTTGTTGAATAAATAATAGTAAATTATTAAAATCTGAGACTGACGGCGACCATTGTTTGTGCGACGGGATAGCGATCGACGTTGCCATGGCGACATACTTATGTCACTTCAATAAAATAATATGGACGAAATACTTTATATTATGGCAAAGCAACGTTTACCGGGACAGCTAGTATACTTATATAAAACTCAAAGGTGACTGACTGACATGGTGATCTATCAACGCACAGCCCAAACCACTGGACCGATCGGGCTGAAATTTGGCATGCAGGTAGATAGATGATATGACGTAGGTATCCGCTAAGAAAGGGTTTTGATCAATTATTCTACCTCCAAGGGGTTAAATAGGGGATGAAAGTTTGTATATAATAATAGTTTTAACGCGAGCGAAGCTGCGGACAAAAGCTCGTTAGGTATATTGTTATTAGGATATAACTATGTGTAGTTGTGTACACCTTAAGGCTAATAAATAAAATTTAATGTCATACTTACTCGTAAGAAAAATGTTTCAAATGGGCATCCCATATTCTTAGGTTATTTGATTCGAGTTTTATATCAATCATTGACCTTATTTCACATTTTATATTCAGCATTATAAATTATAATACTTATTTGTCTACTAATGTGTCCGAATTTATTGTATGGTTTTGTTGTTTCCAACTCAGTTGGAAGACAGCTGTTTCAGTGTAGCAATATAAGGCTAGATTAAGGTGGTAAACGTCTTCCAAGCAATATTTCACTTTATTCTATTACCATATTTTAAATAAATTTATCTCAATTATATAAGCATCTTGTTCCGTACAACTTACTCAACAACTTGATGTGTCAATTAAAAGTTTTGTCACTATACTGTACTCGGCGAAACATAGCGATAGCGGTCATTGACTCCCTGTCAAAAACTTGCCATTTTCTATATAAACCGCGATTGACAATGAAGTGTCAGATGTTGTCAATTGCGGCTTTGTATAGAAAATGACAAGAAGACAGGGAGTCAGTGATCGCTACCGCCATTTTTCGCCGAGTATAGTATACCAAACGGCGTCCCGTATACAACCAAACCGATACTAACTTTTTACCGAAATACCTATTTGCGATTGTTATGAAGTCGAAATAAATGATGAAGCCGCCGAGGGTAAAGTTACAGAAGGAGTAATACGTCTCGTGAGAGTGCCAAGTATTGTCACAGTTTATATGATTTATTTGCAAGTTTGTCTCTATTTGCCGCTTATTTCTATTACACTTACAAGTACGGTCATAACTTTTATGCTTATATACTGAGTATTAATAACTAATAATATAAGTACAAGCAAAGTATAACTTATATTAAGAAAACTAGTATTAGTTGTACCTACTTTACTTCCAACTGATTTTGTTTATCTTCGTTTTTTTTTCTACTTTTAAGGATCCCTGGGAATATTTTCGAACACTATATCTTCTAAAAAAATCTATTCTAAGAGTTTATTTACTTAACTTTAGTCTAAGATCTAAAAGTAATCAAGGAGTTGTTAGCATTTAGCTGTTAAATTTAAATTAGTTGTTGAGATCTAGGCACTCAGTTCCAGTCGTTTTTGTTTGCAGTTGTATGCTAATTAAATATTTTGCTTACCAACTCCTTTAACTTGTTTTTCTTTCTCTTCCTCAAATGAAAGATACTTAAAACAAAACTTTTTTAAAAATAGTGTTTAAATTGAAGAAATCCTAAAAGCATGAAGCAGGTTCTAAAGAAAAATACCTAATATCATCATAGAGCAACGTAGAATTGCTACCTTCCTTTGGTCTGTAGACTATTGTTAGTATTGATAAATATTAAGTATTAACGATTGAATAAAATTCAGGACAGTCAACGAATTTCTCTACAATAGAAATTGAATTCCTATTAAAACTCATGGGAAGAATTGAAAATATAGTAAATGTCTGTCTGTCTATCTGTCTGTCTGTTACCTCTTCACGCCCAAACCGCTGAACAGATTTTGCTGAAATTTGATTTAGAGATACTTTAAGTCTCGGAAAAAAAGATAGGCTACTTTTTATCCCGGTAAGCCGTAGGTTCTCGCGCGATATACGAATTTTGACGCAACAGAGTCGCGGGCATCATTTAGTAAAGAAATACAATATTTTTCTTTCTACCTTCCATTGTATGGTACTTACTGATAAGCTTCAAGCAGTTGCGGCGGGGGATCGTGCGCGGAGTGTAGCGGGCCGGGCGCCGCCGCGACCAGTTCGCGCACCGCAGCCAGCACCTCGAACGGTAGCGTCTTCGCTGATATCACGCACACTAGAGAACGATAGCGTAGTTAGCGATTTTTGTGTTGTCTTGACTAGGTACCTACTCGCTGACATAATATATGATGCTTTAATAACATAGTCAAATGTATGTGCTCTGTAAAAATTATCCTTTTCCAGATAAATCGCAATGCGTTATACGCTATGCTTTCGAGAATTGCATACCCCTCGAAGTGTTGAAACTGACGATTAGTGTGAATTTAAAACCCGCCTAAGCAGCCCGTATTTATAAATAGGCCGTTATAGGAGTTCAAGTGGCGACAGCGTCCTAACCTACGACGTCATAGAGTAGCGGGCGGCAGGCGGCAGCGTCCATAGAGTAGGGCTGCCAACCGTCCTGTTTTCCCAGGACATGTCCTAGTTTTCTTAGTGTCCTGGGACGTCCTGGATAGTTTTTAGATAGCGTCCTGGGTTCACTACAAATTATCCAAGTTTAAAATTTTGTTGTACACAGAATTGTTTGTTTTGTATTATGATAAATAGTTTTAGCTATATTGTTTTATTTAATAGTGTCTTTTGTCACTAGATAATTCCACTATTGCGAGTCTTGTGTCCTGTTTTTGTAACTTCAAAACCGGTTTTTTTAATTTTAGGTTGGCAACCCTACCTTAGAGGATCTACAGATTTCGTACATGGGGCGGCGGAAATTAAGTGGCATTAAAAAATTAAATTTGGCACTGTGCCTAAACCTAATACATTTTATGACGCGTCTTAACCCAGTGTCATTTTCAGCAGTGGACGATGATGATGATCATGCAGCAGAATTACCAATAATTAAGTTGTATTAGCCTATGTCAATAATTATGTATTTATAGTTCCTTTTATGGGTATATCTATAAAAGCAACTGAATTGATTAAAGTAAGGCGTAAGCATTCAGGTAAACTTTTAACAATGAAATGTTTATAAATAGAAACGTAGGGTGCTCCTGCAATTTATTATACTGGGAACATCCCAGAGATCTTATTGCATTAGATTCAAGGAGGAATTTAATCGCGAAGCAAATATATTTTTCCACTTTCCCGACGACCGCTCGAAAGTTCTCCGGAAGTTTCCCCTCGTTCGTTATTCACCTATCTGTGAGATACGGATCTGGCACGCAATGTTATTTATTAAAATCCATCGCTCCATTAACCTAGTACCTACCTGAGATTTCACTAATCAATACAGTAATGAACAAACATTTATTTAAAAATAAAAAAAACGGGACTTGGGGCAAGCTATGTAGGCTTTAGGAAAATGTTTAAAAAGTTGTAGAGACGATGAATAATGTAATCTAGATTAAGTAACATAAGTTAGAAATTTAATACAGAATTACCAAAGAAAATAATGGAACAGCGCTTAAATTATTCTGGCTGCAACAGCTGTAACAAATGTTCAATCGATAAAAGTGCTGACTTAAATTCGTTTTGAACATATTATATTCCGATTCCATATTGATAAATGTTTCAATTTCAATTTTCAACAACTATTGTAGTGATTGCTCTCATAATATGATGATTGATTTAGTGACTTACTTCCCATTCCCTGTTCATCCATTATTTCCTCCTCAGCGACCCCGCACCAGCCTGCCGCTACCCAGAAGTCCACACATTGCTTCACGTCTTCTGATACCTGGTTATTAGAAAATTATAATGCAGTAAAGTTTTGATGCATACCACTGCCGCACTCAAGTTTAATTACTACATTTATTGTCATCAGTTATCCTTTTCAATTAATTTAAGTGTTCATCTATGTCTCTGCGTGTGGCCGTTAATTGATAAATTGCGTTCCCTTTTAAGTAATATCCCCTCAGGTTTGTCCTTTCATGCCATAAATTGTAGAAAATGTGCAGTAGCCTCCTGGCTGGCCCTGTGACCTCATTTCAGTTAAGTGAACATCGAGTAGGCAATTCCGACATCATTTTCATTTACACCAGAATCGATTCCGTACTTAGTTCTCGCCTATCAAAACATGCCTTTCTTTTACAAGAGCGAAGGAGATGGCAAGACATCGACTATTACCTTTATCATGGCGAAAGTGGCGCTTACGCTATGTAATTTACTCCAGCGAGTAAAACGAACGTTTTAGAAAGTTTTCTTTCAATTATTCATGTAGTGAAACAGCACTTGCAAAGTATCGAACCCCGAAGCACACGGTTGCATTCGCAATATCGTTTCGCGAAACCCTTGCATATTCAAAATATGTAATCTCGATCTCGTTTACTTTTATCGGGCTTATGGTATGTGGGAGATTCGATTTGCATCTCTTGCCTAGACTTAGTTCCATGAACTTTGGACATTTTCCAGTTTATTACTCTTCAGGTAAGCATATTAATTGCTTAGGATATGTGTGCGGTCGTTAAAGGTCTAGAAGTTGATAATTTTATAAACGGATCTGTCATGGGCAAACACGTTAAGGCCTCACGCCAAACGTGGAATTTAGCAGTAAGCTTTCTGCAGTGCAGTATCGTCGATGTCAATTACATTCAAACTAAATAACACGTCTGATGGCACGGTGAACAGTTGGCAACAGCCGACATCATTGCGATACTTTCCTAACATTTATTATTCATATTGGGAACTAGCATTTGCAAAGTATTGAGGTGAAATATTCTATGCAATTTATTTCTGCATTGCAGAGAAAACCTTTATTTATTTTAATCATAAACCATTATTAAGGTAGGTGTTGAACTTACCATTTTGTCAATCTGTGTAAAAACCACGCTAAAGTATGATACGTTGTTCGTCCTGAAACAAAAACATAATAATATTAGCTTTAAACATTGCTACTTTTTACACTTGCTTTTTATTTGGATAGATGCCACTTTATATTAATTCGTAACGTTGCTCTTCTAATTATTCAATCAACATAATATAGTAGAGTAAGGGTATGTTTCACCGCTTCCTGATAAGGTGCCGGATAGGCTTATTTGACAGATTCTCCATCTGTCAAGTTAAGTGGTGGATAGCCTTATCAGGAAGCGGTGAAATAGGCCCTAACTCTGCCGTATGCTTAAAATCAATGCAGTCGCTCACTCAACACAAGAAAAGCGCGTGTGACTTTATCGTTTTGGCACTAGGCTATCTGAAACTACGCTAATGTGTGCGTCTAGTATGAAGACAGTCTGTTATAATATGCCATCAGAGAAATTGATTGAAATGTGAATTTAATTTATTATTAGGCCGGGTTATATCAAGTCAATGTTACCCGTGATCATCTGGGCTTGACAGCGCCATCAGCTAATAAATCAATGTTTTAGCTATACTACTTACGTCTCGAACAGCGGATGGTAGTACGTGAGTCCCTGCTGCAGGTCTATCTGGACCAGCGTGATGAGGTTGACGAGGTCCTCGCCGCGCTCCGACTCTGTGTCCTGCGCGCACAGCGCCTCGTACCACTCCGCCGTGCCCTTGCGCAGCGCGCCCACTATCTCTAGCCTGGAGGAAAATAATAATATTATAAATATAATTATACTAGCGACCCGCTCCGGCGTCGCATTGGTATAAAATATATAGCCACTGAAAAAATGAATAAAATCGATAGCCCATGATCCTTCACGTGGTCTTATCTGTGCCAAATAACATAAAAATTGCTCCAGTAGTTCGCGAGATAAGCCCTTTCAAATAATTTCCCACGTTTTTTCCACATTCTCCTATTAGTTGTAGCATTTTTTATTATTATTATTAAATAAGGGGGCAAACGAGCAAACGGGTCACCTGATGGTAAGCAACTACCGTCGCCCATGGACGCTCGCAACATCAGAAGAGCTGCAGGTGCGTTGCCGGCCTTTTAAGAGGGAATACGCTCTTTTCTTGAAGGTTTGCAGGTCGTTTAGATCCGGAAAAACAGCTGGTGACGGTTCATTCCAGAGTTTTACAGTGCGCGGCAGAAAATTACGCGAAAAACGCACTGTGGAAGACTGCCACTCATCAAGGTGATGAGGATGGTATGTTTTTCGCGTGGGACGATGGCGAAAAGTTGCAGGTGGTATGATTCCGAACAATTGCTCAGAGCACTCCCCGTAATACAACCGATAGAAGATGCAGAGTGAAGCTACATGATAAAACATAGCCTATAGCCTTCCTCAATAAATGGCCTATCTAACACTGAAATAATTTTTCAAATCGGACCAGTAGTTCCAGAGATTAGCGCGTTCAAGTTAGCCCTTTCAAATAATTTTCCCGTTTTTTCCACATTTTCCTCTATTTCTTCGCTCCTATTAGTCTTAGCGTGATAAAATATATCTTATAGCCTTCCTCGATAAATGGGCTATCTAACACTGAAAGAATAATCAAAATCCGCTGCGTAGTTTTAAAGATTAAAGGTCCACTCCGCCACTCCGTTGCGCTAAAATTCTGCAACAAAAACTATCCTATGTCCTTTATCGGGACTCAAAGTATCTGCAAATCAAACATGGAAATCAGACAGACATACATACACACTTTCGCATTTATAATAGTCCTGTTCTACTACAGAGCAGAAACAGGCACTTTGGTCGCTACGAATACTCGTCCACAGAGGAAATTCGTGGCACCAACCCCAACCACATCGTTCTATTTATGAGCAGCATTGGGTTGGGGATGGTACTCTAATGCGAAAGAGTCACAATATAATAGGAGTCAACCCTCAAGGGTCACAGTGACGTCAGGGCTACAATGACCTACCTTCAGGAAAAAAATGTGTCTATCAAAACATAAAAACTGAATCAAAATTTCAATCAAGAAACTATTCAAAGTTTAACTGACGTACAAAATTGATTTCATACACGTGCTATTTTACTTCAGTCTATTTGCGCCGATACGCCAAAAACTGAATCGCTTCTACACGTGTATGTTAGCTCAATCAATGGAATTCCGAGATGAGAGTAAAATTTCCGGTTATGGAATTCGGGAGCGATACAATTTAATCCTATATATACTGGTATATTATAGTGCATTGAAGATATAATTTTTGGCCCCTGACGAAAACAGAGGGGTATTATAAGTTTGAAATATTTGTCTGTCTGTGTGTCTGTCAATGGCATCATCCAAACGGGTGGGCCGATTTCTAGTTTTTTTTTTTCATAAACTCGTCTTTCTTGTGCCTTAATAATAATTATACCAGGAAACGAATGCACACTGGTAGGTATAATATTATGTTAAAAACAAGCAGGTACCTAATGGAAAATAAATTGTAAAATTACATATAATCAGTGGCTAATGGCCCTGGGCAATGTTCTTTTTCTATGGAAATAACTGACGATGTATACGGGGTGAACTTTTAAAAAAGCCACATTAGTCGAAATCAGAAAGAAAAGGGGTAACTAAAGGAGAACTCGATTTTCACTGTGGCGGTACCCACAATTCGCCTAACATTCCTGCATCGGCGAATTATTGTGGGTACTGCCACATCATGAAGACCAAAAGTGCATTTCTATTCCTTGTAAAATCAATATGTTATAATATTATATTATTACTCCAATGTTTTAGCGCTAGAGTGCAGCATCAGCATAGACAGTAAACAATAAGTTTAGTTCGAAGTTTGACAACATTTCTGTCATTATTCTGTTATGCTGTAGGTATATGATAGTAGCGCTCTCTGCTCCGACTTTTGCGTAATAATTCCTATTCTCTCAAGGCTGTACGCGGCCTACTAAATGCTTTGTTACCAATATCAGAAATTCAATTTCAGGCTTTTAGAAGCAATAACATTTAAAGCTCTTTAGGCTCTTAATTATTTATTGTATTCTATTTGTGTTGAAGCACCGATAATCCGTTAATAAAGCAATTATTATCACAGTGAAGGACCACTAAAACAAAGTAAATCTCAACATAATCTTTGAGAGAGAAAAAAAAATAAATTCTGCAACTTTTCCCATTTGGATTACGCCGTTAGGAATTTCTTTGATCTTTTGGAGAACGTTTGCTTGGCAAGGCTTAAGAACAACGTCTTGTACTAGCATGTTAAAAGAAAATGTAATGTTAAAACAATAATTCCTTTCTTTTATTTCTTAAATAAAGGCAGAGTGAATATTTATTCCGTTTCTCGAAACGTAAAATAATCTCGAATTTGCAATAGAGTTATCGGAATTAATACTCACCATATTTGGACGTTACACATCGAAATTCAAAAGCATTTTATTGATAAAACATTTTTTAATATGTTATTATAATATTGTTTTAGTATAATTCACATGCTGATTATAATTTATTTCGTATTAAAATATAAATATTTGTAGTGAAACAGCTAATTTCACGCCTCGTTATACGCTACGATATTATCGTACAGATTGATGAAAAATTGATCGTCTAACCTACGTATATCACAAATCGTAATTTGAAAGTTTTATGTTTCAATAGGCAGTAAAATAAATCAACTGACAAAATGACTAGGCGTCGGAGATATACTTAAGTTATTAGATTTTTGTCACAAACCTCATTTCGTTGTTGAAAGGGCAGCATCGACGGAAAGCCTTCATTTGCGAGAGTTGATTAAGACATCGCAGGAGATATTCCAATCTGAAACGAAACGACTGTTATTATACGTTCACATCGCTCCGGAATATTTTACTGGGAAATGAATATTTTTATTCAATTATGGCATTAAATTGATCTACTTACATTTGAGATTCATGATATATATTATGTTACATTTTATGTAACAAAGCAAATAATATAATACTAAGGTAGACGGAATTGGAGCAATTAGAAATAAGTTTAAATTAAAGAAAAAGCCGCCCTAAACTTTAAGATTGCTCAGTAACAATGCGCACTATGCAGTGTTAAATTTTCAGGACTTTTTGTTGGAGGAGAGTGCGGGGCATGTACGAAGCTACGTCATTGGCAAATCAGCAATAAAACGTTGCGAAACTATCTTTGGAGAAGTTTGAAGAAGAAATATTATTGAAATACATACAATATAATTTATATTAAGAATTTCGAAACCTTTTAAATAGCTCCACACGTTAAAAATCTTATACTTCAGCTTTGTTCGGTCGATATTAGACTTTGCTTGCATAATTTGCAGTCCGTATTACGCTTGTCATATCGCCCGCATTGAGAGGGTTCAGAAGAAATTTATTAAGTCCTTAGAATTCGTTGGAAATCATGAATATATCTCTTATGAGACCTCACTCAGCCGATATTTACTAACGAGTCTTGTAAACCGCAGGAAAATGTTTGACCAACTTTATCTTTTTAAAATTATAAATAACCACATTGACGCCTCACACATTTTGAAATGTATCAATTTTAAAGTACCTAGACCTGGTTCTCGTTCACAAAATGTATTTTCGGTTCCTTTGTATAGATCAATTTATACTAGCAACTGTTTCCTCAAACGTAGCGTTAAGACTTACAATGAAGAATTTAAGGACTTTGATATATTTAATATTAGCTTGCCTATTTACAAATTAAAATTACAAAACCTGTTAAAAAATAAGTAATTAATAATTATGTATCTATAACAGCCGCATATCTTTCTGTAAAATTACATTAAAATTCTATGGAACTATTAGTTTTTAAGTAAAAATTGTATTTAGTTAAGACAATTTAAAAAACTGTTTGTTTCCTAAATAAAGTAAAATAAATAAATAAAATAAACAATAAGCCGTAAAATTAACCTTCTATGGGGTCTAAACATACTTGTTCAAGGTCAGATGATGTAGCACGGGGTAGAGGTCGCGGTGCAGGCGGAGCTGATGCAGCGCCCTCTCCACGAACTCGCAGAAGCAGTCCGCCAACCACCGCTCCTCATCATGAGAGACCCCCACTCCGGAGTCCCCGCTGCCGCTGCCGCTCCCCCCTAAACCTTCGCTCGCACCCCACGCCTTCTCCAGCTCACTCAGCAGTTTGAACATGTACCTGTTGGATCAGATTTCACGTCGTACAGTAACATGTAGAGCGAGATTGAGAGAGAAAAGTTTTCTGCATTTGAAAATATGTCTGAACCCTAAGAAGCTTAACAAGCCATTATTACCATTAGATTCATTCAATTACTAAAAATCCGCGCTTGGTCCTTGGTCACTATAACTATATCCTACAAATCCATTAAAATGAAATATGTTGCCATCAAAAAACTTTGTTGTTTACTTGTTTAAAATTTGCGTGTGGAGTATAATATATTCTTTCCCGTCAATCCTGCTCCACACAAGTGTAATCGTCGAAAATAGAATCTTACACTGGCTTAGTATCCCACGTAGCTGTTAAGACGGCAGACCGCAGTGACCCCGTGACTGTCACCTGCAGCACCTGCCGCTCGCAGGATCTCTGACCTCCCCCTCTTCTTACGCGACTTTATCTCATGTTTTAGGAGTATGGGGTATGGCGTGTTGGTGGTCTGGGCTGCATTACAATTCTCTATCCCACAACCATCCCTCTTCTGAGTTGGTAGCTGCTCTACCTCATGCTTTACGACGGGGTTTTGGGTATCACTTACTTGGGGTCAATAGGCGTCTCGCTATTGAGTCGGCAGGCGGCTGTGAATCTTGCAACTGCCTCCTGCAGCGGGCTCAAGTCCCCCTGTACGGCATGTTGGTGGAGCAATGTCTGTGCCGCACCGCATAACTCGCCGTCCCACAAACCCCCATCTTCTGTGTTGGTAGCTGCTGTCTCTATCTCGTGGTTTAGAAGCACGGCAAAAAGACGCTCGTGCTGGCGCACCTGTAATATTCAAGTTGTTGATTTGTTTTGGTAAGCTTAGCTTATTAGGTTATATTTTTGTATCTTGATTGTTAAAATATTATCTGATTTAGGTTTTACATACATTTTAATAATTTCAAGTATTAGGTGTAATAAACACGTTTTTATTAAAGCTTTTTTGACACTTGAGAAAGGATAAGTACTTAAAAAAAATTATCTTGGTCAAATATACTGGTCCCGTGCGATAAACTAATTACTCGCCATATTATCCATAGTCACTTAAAACGACAAATCGGATACAACAATTGACAGTACCGTTATCATTTTTGCTAAAGTCCACTTGAAATTATAAGCCCCGTGCGTCAACAAAAAGCCAACGTTAGACGGCAGATAACACCAGCAAATTGAACATGTCGGAGAGGCACAGAGTGAGTCTTAAGCTCCTGTAATTATAGCCATCCATCCTGCTCATACCTACGCTACATATCTCTGATGTCCGTATTGCTATCTCGCTCTTTTCATTACATTAATTAAACCTCTATGTGAAAGAAATGACATTTGAAAACAATTTCCTCTGCATACTACATCGCGATTTATCTGTTCATATTGAAATGTTATTCATTTTATTGTCTCTGAGAAGCAACTGACAGGCTATTTTATATACTTAATAGTTGCTTATTTCATAGTTGTTATTGCGAAATATAACTTTATTATTGTACAATGTACAATACTTCTATGTTTAAGCTTTTCAACGTTCTAACATGACTAAAACCACGGAATATGTAACGCTAAAACCAAATACCAAAATACTTGATTTGGTGAGACATGTGCAATACAGTACTCGGTACTCGATTCTCATTATAATTATGTAATAAAATTAGGTACCTACTTAATTTTTTACCAAATTTTCCTTTAAATAAATGAATCGTGGACTTTAAAGGGGGTGACAGACACGCGAGTAAGTACGCAGACTTATGGCTCGACAATCTTAATCGCCTGTGTGTCAGCAAAGAGCCGAGAGCCGCGAGCCGCGAGCCGCGAGCCTGAGGGCATGGTAATCCAGTGTGAGAGATTCTCGTGTGTCACCGACGCGAGCCGAGCAAGTTCGCGAACTTAAAACCCGCGTACTTTAAGTTCGTACGTGTGTCACCCCTTTAATATAAGTGAATTACGCGGATAGGCAAGTAGGCACAGTATGCGCGCATCAAAGAAACACCACGCCGGTACCCTTCCCTCGCGCGGTGTCCATGCATTGGGTAAATAAATAATTTGACTTTATGCTGCATTTACTCAGTAAGTAATCAATTGATATATTTTTTCATCTAATATAATAGCCAAATATCACGTCGTCGAGTATTGAACATGTCTCACCAGTCATGTTATATAAACTTCTGATAACTCGTTACTTACAGTAATTACTTAAAGTGAACGAGATTCACCTAATTGAAACAAAAGAGATTTTTTAGAAATTGATTTCTATTGAACGGTCTCTGAAATGTAAAGCGGTAACACACTGGGCGTTACAGACGTTACATGGCTGACGTTATTTTCCGCTGTGTGACGTACATGGAATAATTACATTTAAAATTGATGGTCGCAGTTAGTGCACTGCATCAATCCACGTCACTAATATGATAAATTGTTAAGCAAGTATATGTGTGGGCAATTTGTACAGCCATTGCGGGCTTTGCTACGAAAACATAATAACGTGGTACTCAAAAATGTAAACAAACTATTAAAGCAAAGCAAACATGATGATGAAAATTGTACGCGATCATCGCATTTAGAGTAACCATAAACGGTTATCACTTTTTTTACGGGCAAAACACAAAGGTATCAAGACGTCTTCCGGCTGTGTCAACTGGCAACACAGAAGCACTGGCAATACCGGATATATCTTCACTTCACAGACGACTTCACTTTACATCCGATCCCTGGCCAGGGAACGCATCATCCATTCTTCTACAAACGTAATAATTATATCTTATTTTTACAATTACATCTAACAGTCCACAAGTTTAAAGTAAATAACACAAACAAAATGGTCCTTCAAATATGAAACAAGCGACCTAAGTGCAAAATCAGGAAGGGAGACATCGCCTGCCCACGCCATATTGGAATCAGAACAAAGAAATTTTTTCGGCACTTTCGAACCCAATGGCCACATTATAACTGTGCAGCCCATAATCAAGGAATTAACTGGGGACAAGAAGAAGCAATCGAGTGAGTTCGTTCCAATTTTCCTTTTCCTTACAAATTACAATCATTTCCCTCGAGTTGCATTTCGTATTTTTTTTCAATATTGCATCATCTGACACAATATTCGTACGTAATTATAAATGCAATTACATTAAAATAGCAAAAAATATACTTGTAAATCATTATAGCTTCGTGTTTCTCACAATATTTTTACGATATTTGTGTAATAAGTGTTGTTTCTACTACGATTTCAATTGATTGTTTGTTTTGGTAATCAAGTCAGCGCAGGCGCCGGCGCCATTTCAAGCTCCGCGTGTTTATCACAATAAGTTTCCTTTGTTTATTTCTTATTACGTAAACCGGGTTTTTATTAAACATTGACGTTTTTTAAGGGGCATATTATCGTTCGAAATCTTGTTTTAACATAAAATGGCTTCTATTAAAGATTTAATAAAGAAACGTGGAAGTCTAAAAGCTAAATTAACGTCATTCGGAAGTTTTTTAGAGCTTATTAGTGGTCATGAAACACTCGCCGAAAGACAAAAATGCGAACTAGAATGTCGAATAAATAGAATAAACACTACATTCGATCAATTCGATGCATTACAGACGGAAATTGAATCATTGTCGGAAAAAGTGGAAGACGAATATTTAGTTCGTGAGCAATACGAGGAACAATATTACAGTCTAGTTTCTTCGGCACGCCTTTTGTTGAATACTGTCATGTCACCACCAGCTTCTCGAGATGTATCAATGGTTGTCGATCAAGATGTTAACTGTGCTCCCAAGTTCAATTTACCGGTTATCAGTGTACCTCAATTTAGTGGAGACTACCAGGAATGGTTGGAATTTCGAGATACGTATCTTTCTATTATCCATAACAACAACAACATATCACAGGTACACAAATTTCATTATTTACGGGCTGCCTTAAAAGGCAGTGCCGCTATCATTATTCAAAGTTTAGACATAACAGCGAACAACTACCCCATTGCATGGCAATTATTAACTGACAGGTTTGACAATACACGACTTTTAATTAATAATCATCTACAAGCTTTATTTAATGCAAAAAATATAACAACTGAATCAAGTGCGGAAATTAGGAATTTGATTGATGTTATGAATAAGAACCTCCGAGCGCTTTCTGCACTCGGTGAGCCAGTCGACCACTGGGACTCAGTTGTGATATTTCTTTTATCCAAAAAGTTAGACCTTGCCACTGCTCGAAGATGGGAGGAATATAAAGGCAGTTTAAATTGTAATTCACCAAGTCTTGAACAATTCAAAAAATTTTTAAATAATAGGTGCGATTTATTGGAAACTTTGAATTTTGACTCACAACGTTTAAATTACATTAATAAAAGTCATTCAAACTCATTGAATAGTGACAAAAATTCATTTTTAAAAAAAGACAAACCTAATTTTAACAGTGAACATAATAACAATTCTAAAAGTAACATTTCATGTCCTATGTGTTCACAAAATCATTTTTTGTTTTCTTGTCCATCATTTATCAAACTTGATGTTGATTCACGAATAAAAAAGGTGAATGAAAGTAGAGTTTGCATCAATTGTCTGCGCCCAGGTCATCATCAAAACCGGTGCAGATTATCTAATTGCAAATATTGTAATTTTAAACATAACACACTTTTACATAAAGATAAGGTCAACAAAAATTCATCATCATCATCTTCTGCTTCTACTTCTAATATAGCTCTTACATCAAGCACTTCATTGTCTTCTAATGCATCTTGTGTTCTACTATCCACAGCTTTAGTGCGTGTAAAAGACAAAGATGGCCAATTTCATAAAGCAAGAATGTTGCTGGATAACGGAAGTACTTGCAACTTCATCACCGAGGAACTATGTCATAGACTGGGTTTGGTGAGGCATTGCACTGACTCCGCTATTTCTACAGTAAACAATAACATAACAAATGCCACTCAGGTATGTGAATTAGTTTTTGAGTCTTGTTTAGGTGACTTCAAGGCAAATATAGATTGCTATATTTTGCCTAAAATCACAAACGCTCTTCCTAGTTCTTACATAAACATCACGCATCTACCAATTCCACCAGAAATCAAATTAGCTGACCCCACATTCAACATTCCATCTACTATAGATATCTTAGTAGGTGCAGAAATTTTTTGGGCAGTATTAAATTCAGAAACCTGTAACATTGGTTCGTCTCATCCAAAATTGCATTCTTCTAAACTAGGATGGATTATATCCGGTTGCATTTATAACAATTATACACAAAATGTTTGTTGTCATAATATTTCTAATAATGAATTAGATTACAACTTATCAAAGTTCTGGGAATTGGACTCCATTTCTTCTAAACATACATATTCTCACGAAGAAAAGGCTTGTGAGGATTTATTTAAAGATACTACTTTTCGTACTTCAACTGGTCAATTTGTAGTTACAATACCGTTGAAGGAGTCACCAGACATTTTGGGTGATTCATACGCTTTAGCTAAACGTAGATTTATAGCACTTGAGAACAGATTTATGAGAAATCCTAAATTAAAAAATGATTATGATGAATTTATTAGAGAATACATTAATCTTGGTCACATGACATTAAATTTCCCAAATTCACACTTTTCAAATAAACATAATTATTATTTGCCTCATCATGGAGTGATTAGAGAGTCAAGTACAACTTCAAAATTACGTGTCTTTTTGATGCATCTGCTATTACTACCTCTGGTAAGAGCTTTAACGACATCCAAATGATAGGTCCGAAAACTCAAGAAGACCTGATGTCAATATTGCTAAGGTTTCGTCAGCATAAATTTGTAGTAACAGGGGATGTAGAAAAATTTTATAGAGGCGTCTTAGTGCATGAGTCACAACGTCCTCTACAACAAATTATTTATAGGTTTAATATCAATGAACCCTTAAAATCTTACACTCTTAATACGGTTACATATGGTACCTCATCAGCTCCATATCTAGCCACAAAGTGTCTGGCGTCTCTTGCCAACGAAACATCTAATTTTTTAGCTTCACATTCTATCAAGCACGATTTTTATATTGATGACTACTTAAGCGGTTCAGACTCTATAGAATCTACTATTGAATTGGCTAAAACTGTAAAATCCATTTTAGAATCAGCTCATTTTAAATTACGCAAATGGCAATCAAATAGTTCAATAATTTTAGACAAATTAAATTTTAGCAATGATTGTACACATAAAACTCTTAATTTAGATTCGTCTCCTTCTAAAACATTAGGATTATATTGGGATACTTCACTTGATACTTTTTATTTTTCAATTAATAATTCCTTTGAACAAAAATACACAAAACGTAACATACTTTCATTTATTAGTCAAGTTTTTGATCCTTTAGGCTTGGTAGGTCCGTGCATTTTGCAAGCAAAAATTCTATTACAACATTTATGGAAACAAAAATGTAGCTGGGATGATGAAGTGTCTCCAGAAATAAAACAACAATTTAATAACATAATCAGTTGTCTCGACCACTTAAATTCGATTCGTATACCACGTTGGACATTACAAGATAATTAAAAAATTGTGCAACTTCATACTTTCACAGATGCTTCTGAGCGTGGTTACGGTGCGTGTGTTTATGTGAGAACTATCTCTACCAGTGGCTCTATACATGTGTGTCTTTTAACATTAAAAAACAAGGTGTCGCCTCTTAAGCCTACGACAATACCACGATTAGAGCTGTGTGGCGCCTTGTTAGGAGCAAGACTCTATAAAAAAGTTGTAAATTCTTTAAAATTAGAGATTAACGATTCTTATTTTTGGTGTGACTCTACAATAGTCTTGGGTTGGCTTTCAACCGAGTCAAGTTCCCTTAAACAATTTGTTAGAAATAGAGTAAATGAGATAAAAGAGACCACTGGTTCTATGAAATGGAGTTATGTGCAATCCAAACTTAACCCAGGTGATTTGGCAAGCCGCGGGGTGAATGCTGAGTACCTCAGCGCTTCCGCACTCTGGTGGAGCGGTCCTGACTTTTTACATTCTCCAGAATTTTGTACCACTTCTAATCCAAATTTAGATAACATTTTACTTCCTGAACTTGCACATCATGCGGATATTAAAGTACAACAAAATAATAATTCATTACATCGATTAATTCATAAATCATCAAATTATAAAAAAATAATAAGAGTTTTTGCATATATTAATAGATTCATATTCAATTGTCGAAACAAATTAAACAAAAATAAACATTTTTTAACTTCATTAGAATTGCAATCATCACAACAGCGTCTTCTTAGCTATTCACAGCAGGAAATGTTCCCTGATGAATTTTTATTACTTAAGACTTCTAAGCCATTACCAAAAAATAGTAGATTAAAATCACTTACACCTTTTATCGATAAGGACAATTTAATTCGAGTTGGAGGAAGATTAAATAATTCATTTTATTCATATGACATTAAACATCCTATTTTAATATGCTCAAAACATCATATAACTAAAATCATGTTTGAATGCAAGCATAAAGAACTATTACACGGTGGAGCTCAATTGATTTTATGTAATATTAGAACACATTTTTGGCCTTTAGGTGGTAGAAATTTAGCGAAATCAGTTGTTCATGCTTGCATTCGATGCACAAGACACAATGCAAAGCAAATTCAACCCATTATGGGTAATTTGCCAGCTGAAAGGACGTATCTTGAATTTCCATTTCTCAATACCGGCCTGGACTACGCTGGTCCAATTGTTATAGCTGATCGAAAGGGTCGCGGTTGTAGATTGCAAAAATCCTATATTTGTGTGTTTGTCTGTTTTGCAGTTAAGGCTGTACATCTAGAACTTGTAACAGACCTCAGTAAGGAGGCCTTTTTGGCTGCTTTTAGCCGTTTCATTTCAAGAAGAGGTAAACCTCAAAACATTTACTCTGACAATGGTACAACTTTCGTTGGAGCATGTAATGAACTTAAACGCTTTTTAAAACTTAACAATTCTTATATTCAAGCTAATTTAGCCGAATTACATATAAATTTTCATTTTATACCTCCATATTCTCCTCATTTTGGAGGTATTTGGGAGGCTGCAGTAAAGTCAGTTAAAACTCTTTTGCGTCGCGTCTTAAATTTAACACACTTAGTTTACGAGGAGCTTTCAACATGTTTGTATCAGATTGAGGCAATCTTGAATTCAAGACCTCTTACTCCTTTGTCTACCGAACCGACAGACCTATCCTTTTTAACTCCATCTCATTTTTTAATTGGACGGCCACTTCTGTCTGTACCATATCCCCAACTTGAAAATACAAACATCAATGTCCTTCAACGTTATCAAAGAATAGAGAAGCTCAGACAGCATTTTTGGAGTCGCTACTCTCAAGAATACGTCTATCAACTTCAACAAAAACAGAAATGGCACACTTCTTCTGGGAAACTACAAATTGGAGATATGGTGCTCATCAAGGAGTCCAACGTGCCACCTTTGCTTTGGCTCTTGGGTAGAGTCACAAAGCTAACAAAGGGTAGCGACGGAGTCGGTCGAGTTGCCGAAATACATACAAAAAAGGGCACTTTAATTCGGAGCTTCAATAACCTGTGCCCTCTTCCAATTCATCAATAAATAAAACAACATTGAAGATCATACTTCAAGGCCCGGGAGTATGTACGCGATCATCGCATTTAGAGTAACCATAAACGGTTATCACTTTTTTTACGGGCAAAACACAAAGGTATCAAGACGTCTTCCGGCTGTGTCAACTGGCAACACAGAAGCACTGGCAATACCGGATATATCTTCACTTCACAGACGACTTCACTTTACATCCGATCCCTGGCCAGGGAACGCATCATCCATTCTTCTACAAACGTAATAATTATATCTTATTTTTACAATTACATCTAACAGTCCACAAGTTTAAAGTAAATAACACAAACAAAAATTGATTTAAGAACCGATGAAACTTTTAGATGCATTGCTCCTCAGATAACAACAAAAGTAACATTTATAAAAACATGAGTATAAAATATAGCAAGAAATAATATTGAAATGCTTCTGAATTAATAAAATAAAGAAACCTGAAGTTATAGTCGCAATAAAAGGTTTTTGAGAAAATGAAAAGAAAAAGAAACAGTAAATTTTTATAACAAAGCTCTCGTAACTTGAGCAAATAGGTATAAATGTAGTGAAAAAAGTTAATAAAAGCTAAGAGGCATTTAATACAACAGGCCCTCCAGCTCAAAATGATAGTAACAAGCTATCTTGTTTGTAATTTATTGTCAAGTTTATTACTCCGAGAATGTGGTTAATGTTTTCTGCTAATATTACAAAGAATATTATCTGTTTTTTTAAGTATTGTTGGGTAAGAACTGTTTTACCAACTTACTGCTGGTGTCCTTTTTATAAATAAAGAAAATTAACTCTAAACTTCATTAAAAATGTAGACTTACATAGTTATAGAAGAAGTAATCGAAGTGTAGCGAAACAAAGGTTGATGAAGCAAAAATACTGCCATTTTTATTGCACAGTAAAAGTACCCATCGCAATGTAAAGAGTACTTTAACTGTCGCCACGAAATGATGCCATTTCAGGTTATTTCAATTAGTAAAAGAAAATTTTATTCGACAACCTGTAAAAATTTCGCGCCATGATTTTCGTCACCATTATAAACGCTACAGCGGGCCCGCATTACACTCGCACAAAAGGGACGTTTTAGCTCCTGAAATAATCTCGCAAATTGAAAATGTAAAATGAAAAATTATACAGAAACTCAAGAAAAACTGGGCGAAAGAATAATCGAGAGTTTCTGAAGGTGAATAAAGGGCAGGGAATAAATTGGATTTATCGTGTAATCGCAGTTCCCTCGCGCGCTGACTCACTTATTGCGTGCGGATCGGCGGAGTGTACACGGCAGTGAATACGTTATCGCGATAGAGAATTAGAATCGAGCATCCTCTAATGAGATTCAAATGCGTTACCGTGCCAACACTAGCGGAAACGTTGGAACTTCGAATACTTGCAGTAGCGAACAATTAATTTAATTCAATTATTCGCTACTGCTTAAGTAGTTAAGTAAAGATGAGAAAACGCTCCCTCAAGTAAGAAGGGTTTTTTTAACCGACTTCAAAAAAAAAGGAGGTTATCAATTCGACGCGTATGTATGTAATATTTCCAGAGCTGCCCAGTTTTTGTGTAATATGTTAATCTATAACAGCTTCTGAACAAATGTGCCAAATTTCAAAAGTGTATGTATGTATGTATATATGTATGTATGTTTTTATGTTTGTGCACGCATATCTCCGGAACTGCAAGTCCGATCTAAATGATTTTTTTTTTATTGTACTAGGTATTGTTCAACTTAGGGAATACTGCAAGTTTCATCAAAATCCGTTCAGTAGTTTTTGAGATAGGGAATTTTAATTCTGAATTACGTACAATTTTGAAGTCGGTTTTATTAACCGACTTCAAAAAAAGGAGGTTATCAATTCGACGCGTATGTATGTAATATTTCCGGAACTGCCCAATTTTCGAATATGTTAGTCTATATCAGCGTCTGAATAAATGTGCCAAATTTCAAAAGTGTATGTATGTATGTATGTTTTTATGTTTGTGTTCGCATATCTCTGGAACTACCATTCCGATTCCAGTAATTATTTTTTTGCTGTACTAGGTATTGTTCAACTTAGGGAATAGCGCAAGTTTCATCAAAATCGGTTCAGTAGTTTTGGAGATAGGGAGTTGTTACAATTTTGAAGTCGGTTTTATCTTTTTAAAATACAGTTATCTTTTTATTAAAATACAGTTATTCCTCCTGTACAAGTATTTATTTCCGAGAATGAAATCATGAATCTTGAAGGCAGTATTTTTAACTCCCTTATCTCTAACAGTGTTTTGACCACTGCAGTAGTCATAAGAGTGTTATAAAGTTGTTACTGCCTACTGGTTACTAATATCAAAGTACACGTCTAATATTTGTGGTTACTAGGTACAGGGTGCCTAATAGACAAAGCTATCGACTTGCTAGATTTGATTTAGTAAACGTCTGTCTCAACAGCGCTTTGATGGATATTGCCAGACCGCATACAGTTTGCAATGTAATCTTTGAAATACTTATGCTTCGCGTAGTGTAAGTATATATTCTCTGCTTAGGTAGAGGTTACAGAACTATGAATAGGATAAAAAGTGAGACTGTATAGTGTTTTAAACTAATAAATACATAATAATCATTATATAATATAGACGTCATTTAAATCTGATGATCAAAAATATTAATTAACTTAAATGGAAATTTAAGTTAATTAATATTTAAGAGGTTTCCTTGCCGCCTAAAATGTTCTTTGTTTGACCTCTCTCGTTTTGTGGTATCTGATAACTAATTTCTAATATTATTTGTGACGGTTACTATAGTAGTTGGTAAAGTTTAGAGAAAATTGAGTTTTAATCTGTATGGCTTTAATTGCCAGCCTCAGCAATAAGGATGGATGGCTTCACGTTTACAACATCGTTATAACATTTCATGCCCATATAGCTCATTTGTGAAAACTACTGGGCGTTAAACTTTTATTACATACTACTGGCGTTATTTAATTTTTATTGAAATGGCAGGAAGTTACAATGAAATTGATAACGTAAGTTAATAAGTCGGTCCTGCGCCAAATTTTTCGCCGCTTAATGTGTCGAATGATCATATCCAGCGTGTTAGAATCAGGGTCAATCCACATTGCAACGCGAGGGGTTGATGTGTTTTCAATGTCTGCTATCTGCTGGCTGCCTATTCCGAATAATTCATTAAAAAATCGCGACGCGTCGTGACGTTACGATGCTAAGGAACAGAAAATACCCCTGTGTACTGCGCAACACGTAAAACTCACGTTTGGTTTGCATGAGAGTGTTTGAAATTCTATTTGCCACCAGGTGCCGCTATGTAGCCTTAGGGTCTATCGTATCAAATATGCATATTATTGTAACACATGACAGCTATATCGTGACATAGGAGTTTGACGCCATAGACCCTAAGGGCCAGACCACAACACTGCGTTGCGGCGTCGCATCGCAAAAACAACCTTAGAAAAGCAATCTAGTTTTTTGCGGTGCGACGTCGCAACGCAGTGTTGTGGCCTGGCCCTAAGAGCCAGTCGACGCAGCGCTGCCGTTGCGTAGTTTTACATACAAATGATCAAAGAGTTCACATAGCGCGCTGCGTCGTCGCAACGCACACATGACGGACAGCAGCCCCCCAGACGAAGCGGTAGGGGGTTTAACGTTAAGAGTTAAGACTGCTTCGTAATAAAGGTGCGATAACGTAGCGCCCGTGTGGCCGGCTATGCGTCAAACGGCGCTGCGTCGACGCAAAGCTGACGCAACGCGCCGTGTGGACTGGCTCTTAGGCTACATAGCGGGAAGCGGAACCGGGTGGCAAATAGAATTTCAAGACCCTCATTAAACCAGCCACCTAAATCAGTACTATACCTGTTGCCAATTATCATCATCGTGTCGTCCAGCCTCGCGCGCAGACAGCCACAGCCTCAGCCGGATGCGGCCCTGTACTGAGGAGCGCTGGGAACGAGCCTCCAACTTGTACCACGCCTCCACGCCGGTGGATGGGATCTCACGCAGAGGGATGTTCACGCAACCTGCGATAAAGATGCTTAGCTAAGTAATGTTGTAATGTTGGAAGCAGCTGAAATATCGTGAATAAGAAAAGAGCTCCGAGACAAAATCCGTAGGTGAATAAAATATATAAACACAGTATAAAGGACTTGTAGCACAGAGACAGGGCATGATATTATGCTATCATGTCTTCAGATAAATATCTGAATTAAACTCCAAGTAAATACTTGAAGTCCAACTTTATGACATTGGAATTGCAAGGTTATCGTACTAAAGATAAGTTTAAAGCAACATTTCAAAATGTTAGCAGCATCATTGTCATAAGCACTAAGGCTTAGGTAGGTTTTTATTATTTTTTTTCCCTTATTTATCAAAATCGGTTATTATGCTGGAAAAATATTGTCATTTATAGCTTTATACATAGACTCAAAAAATCACTACCCATTGCATCATCAGCTAAAAACCCTAAAAAATGATTTGTGATGTTTTTCCAAATATAAGAGCAATACAGAAAAACCGGCCAAGTGCGTGTCGGGCCACGCGCAATATAGGGTTCCGTAGTACCGCTAGTTTTACAATTTTTTTATGGTCAATGAACGTACATTTATAGCGTGTTTTATACTACTCATCATCTCAGTTACTTTCAAAGGAATTTGAACGAAAAGTTCCTTTATACTTCGCCGAACACATTTTTTTTAGTTGATCGACTATCACTCAATAACTTATGAAGTCTTCTTAGCCGTGATAGTTTTCCTTTTAAATATAGCATATTTCCTACTCCCGTGAATTTTTTCACATTTCCAGAACCAGCCATTTAGCTGGTAGAAGGGGACTCTAACAATTTTTTCCCCTTTAAAACTTTATATTTTACAAACGGATCCCTAAATCGGAAAATGATCTATGAATACTCGCAATATTTAAAAAAATTATTCAAAGACACCCCACACGATGGGGTGGGCGCGAAAAAAATATTCATCCCCGCTTGATGTGTAGGGGAGGTACCATAAAAAAATATTTTTTTACGATTTCATGTACCATTTTGTTGCCATCATTAATATGTGTGTTCATGCCAAATTACAGCTTTGTAGGTTCTATAGTCTCTGAGTAAAACCGCGGACAGACAGACAGACAGACGGACAGACGGACGTAAAGACCGAAACTATAAGGGTTGATTACGGATTACGGAACCCTAAAAATCAGTGCCCTTTTTAAAGCACTGAAATTGAAAACTGAAGAGTAAATAGCTCTTACAGTGCATGTTCACAGCATTTATAATCTGCGAGTCTACTTTTATGAAAATCAGATTCGTTTCTTTAAGTAAATATTTTGGGCGGATGGAATCTTTTAAAATTCGATTTTTCAGTGAGCTTCGGCAGACGATCCCGCGGCGAGGGATTTTAAAATGTCAATTCCGCTGTGTCGTTGTGTTTGAAAGGTGGATGCCGGTGTTTAAAATAAAGCCATTTTCAGCTCGCTTCAAAGAGATCGCCTCAAAGGATTTATAATTTATCAAACGACAAAATGGTTGAATAGAAATTACTCAATTATATTGATATTCGAGAACATTACTCGAAGGCTTCTTCTTAGAAGGAGCTAACTAGCTCCTTTGAATTCTCGCTTTAAGCGTTTCTGATTTAAAGTGGGGTTTTTTACTCTCAGTTGAAAGTTCTTTAAGTAATTCTGCTAAAAAGGATTACTTTTTAATGCCCTAATCATTTACCAAGCTGTATTTGGCGTATTTTATATGCTACTTTGGCAAATCATTCAATCGCTGGCACTAATCCAGCTTACAGTCAAATTCCAAAAAACAAGAAATGCCAATAGTAGGGTTATAAATAAGTACTCACCCAGAAAGTCATCCTGGCTGCCCTGCCTGGCACTCTGGCAGACCTGCTTGAAGAATCGCCCCAGGCCTCGCACACCGCGCACCTCGTTGAGGCGGGAGACGGCGTCCAGCACCGAGCTCTCGTCGTCGTGGTCCCAGATGTCCAGGTGTAGCACGTCCGACGAGATGTCATCGATGTCGCTACTCGGGTTGGAAGATACGAGCGGTTAGTGATAGGATGTAGGGTTCATTATTGTTTACATTGTGGCTTCCTATTGTCATTTAATTCAATTTCATAAGACGACGGTAAATAAATGAGTACTTTGAGTAATTAACAATTGACTAAATATAATACAATTGGCTAAAACTTAGATTTAGCCAATCGTATTAAATTTAAATTCGATGGTTAAATGGTTTTTATCCAAATCTACTGTTTTCCACTTAGTAAAACTTGAATGTGAAGGACAGAGAAGTTCAATATCAAATAACAACTTTATGGGATGGGCGCATCGCTAAGTGACATCGTTATATCAAAAATTCCTATACATTATTATATATTATTAACTAGTTGACCCGGCAAAGTTGTTTTGCCATATAAATAATTTTTGGTATGAAAAATACATATTGGCCGATTCTCAGACCTACTCAATATGCTCACAAAATTTCATGAGAATCGGTCAAGCCGTTTCGGAGGAGTACGGGAACGAGCATTGTGACACGAGAATTTTATATATAAGATTTAAATAATTTCGACTACGACTGACGAAACCACCGAATGCAAATTGACTAAATCTGTTCACGATTGTGCCATAGGAACTTGCAAGGTAAAGCTTTTTGAAAATTAATTTTATTATTTCTTCGCAAGTAGAGACTAGAGTGTGGTGTTTGCATAAAAACGGAATGAAAGCTTTTTGAATGTAAAAATGTAAAATAAAATAAACAAGGACTTGCTATTTACAGCGTGCATAAATGTTTGAAGTTTAACCTAGCGCGGGGCCTGTGAGCGCGTCGCAGTTTTTGTACACCGGAAAAGTTAAGCTTGCCAAAGTTATGTTAGACGAAAAACGGAATATGTAATAGTATAAAAATGCAAATTATTGCGAGAACTTGTATCGCGTATATTAAGTATCCAAACATTTAAATAACAAAAGGCCGACTCTACATACCCGAAAGCTTTAACATGAAATGGACATATTAAAACTGTATAATAAAAGGTAGGTGCAATGTAATTTAAGACAAATGATCTTGTAGGTACTCTACTACTTTTAATGAGTATTATTCATCTTATTTCCCTAAAACGGCTCATTCACTATCCTGCATTGCAGTCCTGCTGCAGTCCGCCGTGCAGGTCTGCAACACTATTCACTATCCTGCGTGCAGTCCGCCGGCTTATGCAGGATAGTGAATGGTGTTGCAGGCCTGCACGGCGGACTGCAGCAGGACTGCACTGCAGGATAGTGAATGGGCCCTTTAAGGCGGAGATAATAAGGTATTGTCGACAATTCATCTCACGAACATAATAAGGCTTTGATTGCGGAACTGCATACAAGTTTTTGTGACTGGTTTTATTCACATCACTTATTTAATATCTCTTTAGTACCGGTTTAAGAGCTTTACTTAAATCTAGATCCATGCAAATTTATGTTAATCTGTTTTTAATCCTTTTAGTGTTCTATTTTTTTATTTCCCTGTACTGATATTTTTAGTGTTTCTAGGCTCTTAGCTGAGTACATAACAAAACTTGAATGTGATAATTATTTTGAAAGCGAAATTCGAAATAAAATTCGTATGGGTTTTGAGTTTGGTCACAACGCGTCGCTTATTGCGTACAATAATTTGTAAAGAGTCTCGACTCTCGACATTACATTGACAGTAGATATGGTAGATGCAGTGTAGACAGAACTAAGAGTTGGTTCTGTTTACTTTGGTAGATGCAAAATAGCCATAAACATGATATCAGGGACGCAGGATCTTTGTTAAAAACTTTCGTTAAATAAACAACTTTTTACGTTCATTCAGGGATTTTGACTTTGAAAACCTGATATGATTTCATTTAAACTTTGATAATAATTTGTCTCCAATTAAGACAACCTCTGGATATCTCTCATCGTTTTAGTCTCGTCATAATTTTGTGGGCGCTCCGTGGGCGTATAACTAAGGCTTGGCTTATTATGACACTAATTAGTTGATAGCTCTTTCAGAACTTCCAGCCAATGTCTCCCTTGATACAATTTGTCAAATACAGAATGTAAATACGGATTTTTAGAATCCATCATGTGATTAATAATATTATTATGAATTTAAGTTATAGTGCTGTTCAACCTCTTCAACAAAATGCGAAGCATAATTTTTTGGTTTTACTTGATCTCTACTTGTATTAAAAAATTAAAAGCACAACTTTTCAATAGGTAAACATTTTTATTTATGTTATCAGATACACATTCCTCTTTTTCTTTTCAATTTTCATCCACTATTACGGAAATCAGAGGTTTGCATGATTTTTACGCTCTAGGCACTCCACTATAAATTTTTATTTTATATTATCACATTTACAATTCATATAACAACAATTCAGCATATTACATATTATAATTAACAAAAAAGTATGAAATAATAATTCTTACTCTTAATAGTGCCTTATGCAGAATTCTCCTAAACCTCTACTATTTCTGTACACAATCTTCATAATTTTGAAGTCGGTACCAGTCTTTATTATTATTTGTAACAAAAAATTAAAAGCGACTTTCAAGGTAAAAACAATAGTAATGTGAACTAAAAAGTATTAAAAATAACTCTTACTCTTACTCTTTAAGAGTGCCTTTTTCGGAATTCGTCTAAATCTCAACTATTTCTGTACATACTACAAGTCTTCATTATTTTGAAGTCGGTACCAGCTAATTTAATCGTGAGTTTAGTAATGTCAGAATATCTGAAACTTTTGGGACTGGTACCGACTTCAAAGTAATGAAGACTGTAATATGTACAGAAATAGTTGAGATTTAGACAAATTCTAAAAAAGGCACTCTTAAAGAGTAAGAGTTATTTAACACTTTTTAGTTCATATTACGCTACACGTCGCTACACCCCGAGAACGAGCGGTTTGGTCGCAACACCGCGAGAACGAGCGGTTTGGTCGCTACACCGCGCCGCGAGAACTAGCGGTTTGGTCGCTACACCGCGAGATCAGGCGGTTTGGTCGCTATACTGCGAGAACGAGCGGTTTGGTCGCTACACCGCGCCGCGAGAACTAGCGGTTTGGTCGCTACACCTCGAGATCGGGCAGTTTGGTCGCTATACTGCGAGAACGAGCGGTTTGGTCGCTACACCGCGCCGCGAGAACTAGCGGTTTGGTCGCTACGCCGCGCCGCGAGAACTAGCGGTTTGGTCGCTACACCGCGCCGCGAGAACTAGCGGTTTGGTCGCTATACTGCAAGAACGAGCGGTTTGGTCGCTACACCACGAGAACGAGCGGTTTGGTCGCTTTTCCGCGAGAACGAGCGGTTTGGTCGCTACACCGCGAGAATGAGTGGTTTGGTCGCAACACCGCGAGAACGAGCGGTTTGGGCGCTACACCACGAGAACGAGCGGTTTGGGCGCTACACCACGAGAACGAGCGGTTTGGTCGCTACACCGCGAGAACGAGCGGTTTGGTCGCTACACCGCGAGATTGAGCGGTTTGGTCGCTACACCGCGAGATTGAGCGGTTTGGTCGCTACACCGCGAGAACGAGCGGTTTGGTCGCTACGCCGCGAGAATTAGCGGTTTGGTCGCTTTACCGCGAGAACGAGCGGTTTGGTCGCTACACCGCGAGAATGAGTGGTTTGGTCGCAACACCGCGAGAACGAGCGGTTTGGGCGCTACACCACGAGAACGAGCGGTTTGGTCGCTACACCGCGAGAACGAGCGGTTTGGTCGCTACACCGCGAGATCGGGCGGTTTGGTCGCTACACCGCGAGATTGAGCGGTTTGGTCGCTACACCGCGAGAATTAGCGGTTTGGTCGCTACACCGCGAGAATTAGCGGTTTGGTCACTACGCCGCGAGAACGAGCGGTTTGGTCGCAACTCTTTGTTTTATTTTTTATACCAGTTAACAGCATCATCATAAGTGTACATTGTAAAAATTATTGTGGGTAACAGTAACCATGAGCGGGTAATGAGCTTTAGGTTATTATAATATTAGAAATTTAAGCGCCCTAGTCTGTTTTTAGAGCAATAACGTTCGCACGTGTATGACATATCAATGAAAAAGGTGCTTTGAAGATTTTGAGGTTATTTTGGATTTTATCAAATTACTCCGAAACTACGGTTTTGTTTACAAAGAAATTTTTATAGGAGCTAATATGATAATTATAGACTGTAAAAAACCAAGTTTGGGCATTATCCTTTGTTGCGGACACTACTCATTCTATAATATTTAAACAGACTCATTCCATCAAGATAATAATAAATGAATACTAACGTGATTATGTTTTCAAATAAATAATCTTATATCTTTTCACGAGCAATTCTTGTATATATGTGTTACGCTCAAATATCGAAATCGCTCAGTGAGCGAAAAAATAGCTCACAACGCGTTGTGGTCACAGTGAAACAGCCACGACGCGAATCTATCGTTTACGTGGTCGAATTCGACCGCTTGGGAGTTGATATAAGTTAAATAAATACTGTTTACTTGAAAATTTCGCTTCTATCTTGATAGTTTAACAAATACAACTAGCGCCATATATATCGAACGTATTGTTTAAGTCGGGTGTGGCACGAAAAGCAAAAAATAAAAATCCCACCAAAAACATACCTGTTAAAATTGGGCCAAGTTCCTATCGGCAAATTATTGGTCTAAAAAAAAAAAGAGTTGAAATCCAATCCAATGCCAAGTTTAGATGCACTTCATCGATCGTTATCATTTGACGATCGATGAAGTGCATTTAAACTTGGCATTGGATTGGATTTCAACTCTTTTTTTTAGACCAATAATTTGCCAATAGTAACTTGGCCCCATTTATGGTATGTTTTTGGTGGGATATTATAATCTACCCAAAAAATCATATTTGAAGTAAAACTATTTCCGCAACGCCGTCATACTTTATAATATCAGTTTTTTAAGCGTAAGGCGATAAGAAATACTTACTTCCCAGCTCGGACTAACGTAAAAACTCTCCTTAGAAAATTTTCAAAGAGTATCAGAGATCAACTTACAACTTGAATGTCTCGTTCCACTTGGGCGACAGCGTATGAGGTCGCACGCTGGTCGCACGTATGTACCGCGCGGGTAGGCGGCCCAAGCTGTCGCGTTGCTGTCGCCCGTCGCGCCGCTTGAAGCTCAGCCGAAACCCATGCTTCCTCCCCTCGTCTTCGGACGCGCGGGGGGACGCAGGCAGCGACGCTGGCTGGATCCCCAGCATGCAGTACGGATCGCTGAACCCTAGGGAAATAGAGAATTTCAGTCAAAAGCACATAGCTTACAGGTTCAGGTCAAAGATAGATGTGTACAACTTTCAGACTATATTTCTTGAGAATAACCTAACCTTACATTTGATTTGTCCTCCTCTATATTTCGTTTAAAATATGGACATGTCACATGAATTTTTAGAGTCCAAAAGCTAATAGAGCGCTCTACATTTTAAAATTCAAACAATATAAATCCAAAATATTCACAAATCAAAACAAAGGGTTTGTAGCATTCACTATTTTCGTGAAAAGGTTTTCATTGGCGCAACGTAGAAATATTAAATTTAAAATTGGAAACGAAACGCAAACAAAAAGTAACGCTTGGCTTTTCATGTCAAACAAAATAGCCTGTAAAATGCAAAGTTACTCGAATAAAGTTTTCAATTTAGTTTCAGTGTACGTTCGTCGGGCACCGGAAGTAATCGTTTTAAATAAGCGTCAAATACATAGTAATACTGAAGGATTATCGTTTGCAAAATGTTGGAATTTCATTCCAATAGATTCTTACATCAATGAAAAGCTATAATTTATAAAGCTTTTCATGAATTTTATTTTTTTATTAATATAATATAGGCGTTTATATTTACATTTTTTTTTTTGCAAAGGGATGTTAGCAAGTAGAATATCTCATACCAATTTTCTTAAATATGAATGAATAAATATTGAGGGTGCAATGTCATATTATAACCTTTATAAGCAAGTAGTTTTGAAACTTTTTTGAAAAATCTTACATCAACAGATTAGTATTTTCATTTACTTTCTAAGGTTATAGAATATAATAATAATAATACCTCCCACACCGATTTCGGTGACGGTGGCCGGTTTTGTTGAAACCAGGCCAGCTACGCAGGAGTAATTTTATAGTGCCCAAGTGTGTGCGCAGTACATAAGAGCACTCTCTATTCCTTTACTCTCGTAACTCAGTGGGACGGACGACCGACACGACTGGCGAGAGATCAGGCGCAGGACCGACTTTTTACATGCCCATCCGACGCATGGATCATCTTACTTGTCACAATCAGGTGATCAGCCTGCATTGTCCTAACCAAACTTGGAAATAACATGTTTCCAACGCGGGAATCGAACCCACGACCTCCGAGTCAAGAGCCGCGCTCTATACCACTAGACCACGTTGATTTATAGAATAACAAACGTATTGACGGTTGGCGGTACAGTTTTCCAGATAACAACGTTTATTTCATTGTGTAACCAGGCCCAGATTTCTTGGCACTATTTACCCCGGCGCGATTGACGTGTTATTTCATTTACAGCGTAGGGTTGGAAACTTGCGGGTTACGTGACAATTATCATGGATGTGGGATCACTTCGATCTGTATTGAGTGTTAATTCGGAATACAAACTGACGATGTGACGATATTCAATTAGAATGAAGCCTCTCGATCGTAATGAAATTGGATTTTTGTGGTTTTGTCCGTTAGTTCAGACAGCATTTGATTGGCTGGAAAGTTTAAATCTTGGGCCATGATGGATGAAAATGATTTCGTCTAGTGTAAGTATATAATCGACGTCGATCGTCGATCATTGACGAATATTGTGTTGGACTATCACGGGTCATTCGTCTATTCAAAGCCAAATGTGAAGAGACCACATAATATCTATTGACCATACCGACAGAAAAATTACAGTTTTAGATAATCATCTATGCACTTACATTACTGTTTACAATCGCCATTTGATTGGTATCGGAGGTAGCGCAAAAGATCGCCTGTTTGTAAGATATGAACAAATAGAAGACACACTCAACAACTGCAGCTTACCGGTGGATTTAAAAAGCATACAAAAAAATCTTGCCCTAAATGTCATGTGAAAAGGATAAACAGCCTTCTCCTGAGTTAAATGTTAAAAGTTGATCGACATTTGATATTTAAAATACTATTTATAAATAGAACAAAGAAGGTACCTGTACAGGTTTTTGAATTATTTACCAAAACGATGAGATGAAAATAACTTTTAACACAGCCCTTAGGCGTTTTGTTTACATTTTGTTCGGAGCTTTTAGCTCAACAATTGAAATATTATTGAGAGTTTGTAAAAGGTTTATTACGAAATAGGAAACGTAAATTTAGATTATTTAGATTTAAGACTTGAATAAAACAAAAACGTTTCGTTCATAAAATAATTTGTAACAAATTTTACACTGTAAGGTGAACCTAAATTAATAATAGGTGAATTGAAAATCAGCACTATACTGTGTCACTCTCCCTCAACTGATCTTTGTTCTGTCTTTATCACTTCGTTACGTAAGGGAGCATACCCATACTACGTGACCTACTTTTTAAGATTTTTAAGATAAAAATAATGATCACCAAAAATACTTTGATACCCAACAGTTTTTTGACACCAATATTTAAGATATACTATACAAGCTGGTGTAACAAAACTAAGTGATAATACTTTAGAATGTGTACGTGTACTTTCAGCGCTGCTACTTTCACAGTGAACTCTATGTAAGGAACACATACACACCCTAAAGTATTATCACTTAAATTTCTGTTTAATATGATATATAATAATAGTCTAAAATTACAACAGAAAAATCAGAGAAATTAATTTCTAGGCAGATGGTGGACCTAAGTAATTTGGTCGCGTTTTAAGCATAAACCTAACCAACAGATCACAATTAACATTGAATTGACAATGTCAATTTAATGTTAATTGTGATCTGTACGTCATGAACGTCATGTAGTCGGATCAAGTCATGATCCGACTACATGACGTTGGTCTGTCAACTGCCTACCTAGGAATCAATTTCCTCGATGGTACATACTAGCTATTTCAGTCACGACTGTAGTTCAAAGTGTAATTGAACACCAAATATTAGTAAGCTAGATGTCCCGCGCGGCTTCGCCCGGGTAAATTAGGAATTTCAAGGAAACCGTACATTTTCAAGCAAAAAAAAAGATTATGTCCCTTTACGTGGTCTACTCTATATCTGTGCAAAATAACATAAAAATTGCTTTAGTATTTTGTGAGATAAGACTCTTTCTAATAATTTTCCACGTTTTTCCACATTTTCCTCTGTTTCTTCGGTCCTATTAGTCTGAACTCTGAGCGTGATAATATTATATAGACCTCGCCTCGGCCTTCCTCGATATATAACCTATATAGCTCGATAAATCTAACACTGAAAGATTTTTTAAAATCGGACCAGTACTTCTTGAGATTAGTGCGTTCAAGCAAACAAAGTTCAGGTTTATAATATTAGTAAGTATAGGTTTTTTAGAATCGAGTCGAACTCGAATATCGATCTAAAATACTATGAAAAGCACCAGTAATAGGGTCATAATAGGTATAATATGGCAGTGATGAAGATAATTATGATGAATGTCATTAGCATAGTAGCATAATATGCTTTCCGTTCTTAAAACAACGTCGAAACTCCCAAACTTGTATCTATAATGAATCCGGAGATCTCTCAGCACCTTCCGAACCATGGTACACCTCGATGCAAAATCTTACTTGTTGGTAGCATATGCAATATGCATATGCTTAGACACTTCTCACGAAACCGAAGTCACCACATGTTTCTATATAAATTTTGAGGAGTTCCCTCGATTACTTATGGATTCCTTCATCAGATCACCATTCTTGTGAATATAGTACCAAATTGGGATGATACTCTATACAGCAAAAGAAAAATTTTGAAAATCGGTTCATTTTTTTATGTTCAACGATTATTGCACCAATAATCGTTGAGCATAAAAAATGAACATAACACCTCCCCATTTTGAAAGTCAGTTAAAATTGTAGCCTATGTGTTATTATGATGTACCTACAAGCTATATTATTGTAAAGTTTCATTAAAATTCATTCAGTAGTTTTTGCGTGAAAGAGTAACAAACATCCATACATCCAAACAAACTTTCGCCTTTATAATATTATGAAGATGATCATCAAGCTTGACAGCTTCACCAAACTTCAAAGTCCTGACAAGTGACAACAGTGCCTGATTTTTTTAATGGCTGTTGGCTATAAATATAAATAGCCATAATAAATGTCAGTGTCAAGTATTAAATGGCGAGAAAAAAAAATTCGTATGACGTTTCTCTCGGCAAAATTGACTACGTGACAAAACTCTAGACCCCCTCCCCCCCTCTCGTGACCGAGCGTAGTATTTTGAAGACCCCCCTCCCCCCCTAAATGGGTCACGTAGTATGGGTATGCTCCCTAACAAACTGTCACTGATATAAGAGTAGAGGAGATACCTACGTATTTATTCATATCAAAATATGTTGATAAAACATACAAATAAGTTACCTACCTCGAAATGATATAGATATGATGTAGTCATCATGTAAAGGTTTGTCGGAACCCTCCTGAATCTATTGTTACTCGGTGAAGAGGGTGATATCCATACCCATTGATGTATTAATAATTAGAGAGGGCCCATTCAAGTGTGAGGATGGACCCTTACAATACTGCGTCACTCAAAGAAGTGAAAATCTTACAACTGTGTTTATTGCTCGGATTCAAAATTAATATGAGCGTAAAGCGCCGTTTTCCAATAGTTATATTATATTACTGTAATTAGTGCCCGCAGATCCGTTGCGCCAAAATTCGTTTATCGAACTTGAACCGTACATTTTTCCGGATTGAAAAGTATCCTATGTCTTTTCCCGGGATTCAAAGTATAACCGATTTTGCTGAAATTTGGCATGGAGATACTCAGCAAAATCGGTTCACATGAATAGGTAACAGACAGACACACTTTCGCATATTATACTAGGGATCACCAAAATAGGAATCAAATATTTAATTTCAGATGCTAGCTGTAAAGTCCTTGGACATAATAATTCATTAATCGCGATTCCGCAAGCGTGTAATATTTTTGCAATAAAAAAACCGGCCAAGTGCGTGTCGCGCAATAGGTATAGGGTTCCGTAGTACCGCTAGTTTTTGATATTTTTTGTATAGTTATTGAATGTATATTTATAACGTCTTTTACACTACTTACAACATCATATCAGTGACGTTCAAAGGAATTTGGACGAAAATTTCCTTTATACTTCTCCGAATACAACTTTTTTAGTTCTTCTTCTTCTTCTTTTATTTACGGCAAACCATCGCTTTTTGCGACATTCTGCCAGTGTCAAGTAATGAAATAATTTTTTTTAACGAAACGAATGTTTTAAAAGAAAAAAATTTAAATTCTGGTATTTGAGACCTGAAAAGAGAAATATTGTTAGTTAATTAGGGTAGGTTAGACAATAAAGGTTTAAGGTTTATAACAACATAACAAGAAATTATGTAGGATATCAAAGGAAAGAGTTATTGTAGCTTAATCTTATATAGGTTTATAAATTTAGATAAGAGGAAAAGCAATTTGTAATTATCAAAATGATAAAGAAGGGACCTGAAATCAGTAGGTAAAGGAATGTTGAGGTTTGGAAGATGATCATAAATAAGCAACGAAGGAGAATTCAGAGGGCAGGTGAAAAATATGTGATCAAGGGATCCTTCATCCAACCCACACTCACAAAGTGAGGAATCTTTGACTCTAATTTTGTTAAGAAACTTATTACCTATATTTTTAATCGATTGTAAGGGTTTCGATTAAATAATTAAAACGATCGTTTTTTTTTATAATTTTTTTAAATCGATTTTCATAAAAATGGGTTAAAAAAATAATGCACAACGTTAATAATCAAGTTTTTACTTCTGCCGGCACTCCCGGAGGTCTTTCTTTTACTACTTTAAACTTCATATTTCACAAATGGTTCCCTAAATAGGAAAATGGTCTTTGAATACTCACAATATTTTTAAAAAACCTATCCAACGACACCCCACATGGTGGGATGGACGTGGAAAAAATAAATCACCCCCGCTTGGTGTGTAAGGGAGCACCTACCATAATTTTTTTTTTAAAGATTTTATGTATATAATATACCATTTTTTCGTCGTCATTAAGATGTACATTCATGCCGAATTACAGCTTTGTAGGCCTTATAGACTTTGAGGAAAACCGCGGACAGACTGCAGACGGACAGACAGACAGAGGGACAGAGGGACAGACAGACAGATGGACGGACAGACCGAAACTATAAGGGTTCCTTGTTGACTACGGAACCCTAAAAAAGGCAGGGACTCAAAGTTTCTTCATACGATTGAAGGTTAGAACAAAAATATTATTAGTACGGCTATACTTGTAATTATTTTTAAATTTTAACATAAATATTCTATCGAGACTATGTTGACTCACGACTAGTAAAACAGCAAGTGTAACTCTCTACGTTCGCCTTTATTTTGCTTTCAAGAAAAGTAACTGGACTCTTGTTAAAATCGATTGTATCTGAGGCATATATTATAAACATATACAGCAAAGGGCTATAAGTAGGTGACGAGGGCAGCCCTCTGCCAATTGGGCGAGGGTCAGGGAAAATTTGGCCGTTCGTATAATACAAACATCCTTGGGCTACAGTTTTCATAATTTAATGTACGCTGGTTATACATAGAATAGCTGCACAAAATAATTATGCTATAAGACGACGACGACGACGAACGCGTTCAATGCACACTGAACCGGTTCAAAACGTATAAACGCGATAATAACACCGAAAAATCCGAGTTTTATCTTCTGAACGTCCAATGTTCGAAGTTTAACATCATAAAACCCGTTCAAGCCCTGTCAGTGTAGTGTCATGGCTGAACGAAAAACATAGACAAAGGAAATGTCAAAATGACAGTTTCGACTACGTAGTATCCCTAAGTAGTCTGTGGTTTCGACACATGCACTTGGTTAGTTTATATATTGTTTCTTGCCATTTTGTTGTTAAATTAACGTGACAAGGCTCCAAAGTGATGAAAAACATTTAAAATAATCGTGTGACGTCACGTAAACTTAGATTTATTAATCGCGATCAAAAGTAGTTTGTGAAATCCACTTGAAACATAACGAAATTTACGTCGCCGCATGAACGCGTTCAATGAGAACGTGAAATCCCACCTAAGTATCATCCTGTAATATAATTAGGATTTGGGTGTAGTCAAAATCTTCTGTAAATATTGTAATTGTATTCTATACAGTATACAGTATTACATTTTCTTAAATTAATATTCTGATAAAAGTAAGTATATTTTAAAAACAACAAATATATACCACAACAATCAACATAAATACACATCAGTACTAACATTACAAAAAAGTACGCCAATCACGAGCTACATACGCTTGACGTAGTTACGTCAAAGAATATATACACTATGAGTTACGTACAATTAATGATCACGTCGAGATACCAGTATTAACGTAATAGACCAATAAAATATTATTATTTGCGTGAAGTTGCTAGAATCGCACAAGTTATAATAAACTATGCCTGCAGGTGGCGGCGGTAAATCTGCAACTTTCATTTAAATCGTATTTCGACGAATAAATTGAAAGTCCAATTCGGATGGCCATTCCAAGATTTTACATCACAACGAAATTATTTTGGTAATGACTTTCCTCGTTTCCATAAATCTCATTATTACAAATATCATTTTTTACATTTCAAAGAAGAATCCGGCGACATTTTTTATATCTATCTATTTACTGTGGGAAGTTAGGATCTAAAAGAATAAAGCGGTAGTCACCATTTATTTGAGTGCCAATTCGTAATCTAACGCCTAGTAATTTATGGTAGGTATAGTCATGAAGGCTGCTTATTGAAAAATATATATTTACTTTAAGTTTGCTATACTCCATAATCTGCCACAATTATATCTCTGTTGATATCTGGGAAAAACCTCTTTGATAGACAGTGACATCTAGAGCGATTAGCGTAAGCGAGTGGAAAATATTTTAATTCATAAGCTTGTATGAGTAATTCGCAAAAATTAACTGCCACTTAAGTACTTAACCGAAACACAATAATGTTTATGTTAATTTATAACCGAGTTTTAATTATCCTTGCCAACAAACAAAAAATAGAAAAGTTAAAGTCGTCGAGCTCCTTTGAATAAAAAACTTACGGAAATGTTTCGCACAAAATGTTATGGAAAGTTGCAAATGTTACAAGTTTTTTCGTCGGACGCAGATTGAAGTTTTCATCTTTCGGTTGTGGGTTGTGACTTTGTACGGAACTCACGAATACATTAATGTGGAGGACGGCCGGGATCAAAACCGCCACAACTTTACTTATGCTCAATTTAGACCGTCTGAAAGTTTGGGAAATATAACATTTCGTGCTCTCTGTATGGTCGAATTTAATTTGACATTCGTTATTATATTTTAGAAACCCTTTGTGTGAGACTGGTGAGGTAGATAGTAAGTAACGTTTGAGGTGTGAGAATTTTGGGTTCTTTGGGTACTGTACGTTACTTTTTCCCCTATAATATTCCACATTTTTTTTACATTGGTTGGTGGTGCAAGTGCACCACCAACCAATGTAAAAAAAAAAAATTATAAGTATAAACCTTCTACCTCCTTACTCATCAAAATATTGAAACAGCGAATACAAGGTCTACTTGTCTTTTTCAGAAACATCTAAATAATCACATTAAAAACATTGAGAGCGAACCTTGAATAGTTTACTCACAAGTCACAGACTATTTATTTTTATGATAAAGAGGGGCAGAGTCTTTTTAAAAAACTTAAAAGTCTTGCCATTAGCGTCCTTTGCCTCTAAGCAATCAGCCTCTATAATGAAGGAGCAGCCAAGCACGACGAGCCACATGCGGAGGAGTATATTCCAAAAGAATTCTTACCATTAGCGTCCTTCGCCTCTAATCCATCGGCCTCTATGACAGAGCACCCCAGCACGACGGTAGGTGGTCGTTCGCTGCCTGCAGCACGCAGCGCGCGCGCGTGCACGTCGGGCGACACGCGGAAGGCGCGCCGAGCGTACTCCACCACCTCCTCCTTGTACGACGCGAACTGACCGTCCGGCGCCGGTGCACCTACCGCGTTCTCGATACAGTACAGCACCTGGGAATAATACCATTTGTAATAGCCGAAAATAGTTTAAATCTTCTATACTCAACCGGCGGCCCACCGGGACTTTATCAGTGGCCCGCATGAAGGTTTGTGGCCCGAGGCACGAAAGGTTGAGTACCTACCACTGGTTTAAATGAGTACTTAATTTTAATTTAATCCTTCCATCGGGGATTCTTGGAAATGCTATTGTATTCTATTGTTGTCGCGATCACTGGTGATATTATGGGCCTTGAAGGATTAATGAAGATTTTGGCCAACAGGCTCCACACATTTTCTAACAAACTCTTTATTAGATTAAAGTTGAGAAATCATTAAATGTTTCTGAGTACGACCGTAAGATCTAAAAGGTAATTCATGGAGATTGGAGATACTAGAGTTCTCCTACCTGGAATATTTAATGCAAAAAATTGACTGAGAATCCTACTTACATTAAATTTAAATCCCGTAGTTACGCTTATTTTGTCATTAGAACAAACATTCGTAGATATTTAACAAGTCATAGATGGAAGAATCACAGATATATTACCTATCTTTTAGCTTTTACGTAGTCGGGTAAAAATACATTATGCAGTCGACTTAGACTTGAGACGCAACTTGACTTGTCCAACAGTCCAATTAATGATAGAGCTCTACAAATACAGCCCTGGCCATCCTTGACGAATTTCTAAGAGTTCTCGCATTGGCCATATTTACATAGCTGTGACAAAACATTCTTTCTCAAGGTAAAAGTGGTTTATCATCAAATATAATTTCTTAAATAAAATAAGATTTAAATTATTCATCAAGCGATTCAGAAATTAGGTAAAATCCCTGAAACTATTTAATAATATAATCCTTTTGATTTCAGTCAGTCGCAGACTATAATTATAATCCAGATTGAAGAATAAATTAATTAGATAACAGTGCTAGTCGATATTATTAGTGTATTCTGTTACACACGATGTTGTTTGTCTGTGGCACAATCACGGCCATTGCCCTAATGCAAATCAGCTCAGCTTATTACAATACAGAATTAACCACCCACCGGTTTAATCAACGTTTATTAAAGTAGCTACAGGTGTGCAATATTTAGTTATTACTAAAGAAGGTTCAGCAAGATTTAGTTTTTCATTTTTAAGAACATTATAAGCAACATAAAAAATGCTTCAGGCTCCTTGTCTGAACTTCATCTTTCGGATCATAACATGGCTCAAATATTAGATATACCAGTTATGCGTAAAAATACTCTACCATCGACTTACTTTATTTATACAAAAGACTACTGTAAAGAAAACTTGAAAAAATTTCGACGCTACTTAAGCTATCTCTCATTCAGTAGTGTACTGGAGACAAAAGATATAAATAAAGCATTGAACTCTTTTTGTGATGACTTTACTCTACTTTATAATTTGTGTTTTCCCAAAAAAATAATAAAAAAATCGACTGAATACAAAACACCTATCTGGATAACAAAGGGTATAAAAGTAAGCTGTAAAACCAAAAGGAAGCTCCGATTCGCATATTACAAAAACAAAAACAATGTTACTAAACTCACATACCAGACATACTCGAAATTGTTACGTAAAATCATGTTTCAGTCACAAATAATTTCAAATGATAACTTCTTAACAGCATCAAAAAACAAATGTAGAGCGTCATGGAATATTATTAATAGACAAACTACTGACAAATGTAATATTGACGGTTGACCTAATAAATAAAATAAAAAATAAAAATGATGACATGATAATTAATCCCCTTGACATAGCTAACGAATTCAATGATTATTTTATAAATTTAACTAATAACAAAAAGATAATAATAATAATTTGCCCAATACAAATACTTTGTTTATACAAAATTCTATTTTTCTGACTCCATGCAGCGATAGAGAAATTTATGACGCTATCAATAGCCTTAAAAATACAAAATCCGAGGGATACGATGGACTGTCTACAAAGGTTATAAAATATTGTAAACGTGAAATTACGCCCATACTGACCTACTTGGTGAATCTTTCATTCGAAACTGGAAGATTCCCAGATCGATTTAAGACCTCGATAATTAAACCTTTATTTAAGAAAGGCGATAAATGTCAATTAGAAAACTATAGACCAATTACACTTATACCTATACTGTCCAAAATTTTTGAAAAATTAGTGCACAAGCGGCTTACATCCTTTATAAACAAACATAAAATAATAAAAGAAGAACAGTTTGGCTTCCAAAAAAATAAAAGCACTGTCTCGGCAGCATCCGCATTAGTACGCAATATACTTAAAAATATTAATGAGAATAAATCAGCTATCTGTATATTCTTTGACATGTCCAGGGCTTTCGACTTCGTGTCACATACGTTGTTACTAAGGAAATTGAATAATTTAGGCATTAGAGGTCCTGCCCTGAGTTGGTTTGAGTCGTACTTATCTGAGCGAAAACAATACACAGAAATTATGTACAATCGTAATAAAAAGTTCTTAGCAACCAAAAAATCCAAACTTAAAACTAATAGAGTAGGTGTTCCTCAGGGAAGTGTCCTTGGGCCACTTCTATTTCTGCTCTATATAAATGATTTTCCAGAAATAACAAATTTTATATGTACACTTTTCGCGGATGACATATCTATACTTATGAATAATTGTAAGGATATTAAAAATGAAATAAATTAATTAATCAAAAAGGTAATAGATTGGATGAATAATAATAATTTAAATCTTAATCTGACAAAAACAAACTATATAGAATTTAAAAGCAACGGAACAAAATCTGTTAGCGAAGTTGATCCTATATTCAAAAATGAAAATATCAAAAGAACGACACACACAAAATTTCTAGGCTTACTTACATATTGATGAAAATTTGAATTGGAAGGCTCATATCGAATATGTTTGTGCCAGATTAAATAGGTTCGTTTTTGTTCTTAATAGGCTCAGACAAGTAGCGACTCTACAAACGGTCCTGACGGCCTATCATGGCTATGTTGCTTCAGTTTTGAGGTACGGTTTATCGCTTTGGGGTAATTCTACAGACATAGACAAAGCCTTCATCGCTCAAAAAAAATGTATTAGAGCTATATGTGGTAAACCACCATATGAGTCCTGCAAACCGCTATTCAAAAAACTAAAATTGTTAACCTTACCGAGTCTATATATATATGAGCTAGTAAACTATACTTACCAAGCTTAACTACCATAGTTTTAAAGAAGCTCGTGACATTTATCCCCGTAACACTAGAAATCCCGACCGATTATAAGTGTTAGATGTGATTCCCAAAACTACCTTGTACCAAAAACAATTTTATGCCATGTGCATAAAAACATACCTACAATGCTATTCCATCGGCCCTTAAATGCTTGCCATACAATAAATTTAAAAGGGAAATCATAAAATGGTTGTAAGTAAAAATTTCTACTCTGTAAAAGAATTATTTAATAACAAGGCTGAATGAATTTTATTATTGTATTTTAATTATTGACATTGACGTATTAATCTTTTAATGACTAATTTAATTATTTCCTGACATATTATTACCTATTTCTTGACATAGATGTATTTATTTTTTTAAATCTTATTGCTGACTGCTGTTTTAATATTTATGAAATTATGTGACATTTTTATTGTTTATTTCTAATATCTCATATAGCCTGGCTTTGTATTATTAGTTAAATGTAGAGATCAATATTTTATTATTGTTAGATTTTATAACTTTTCAAATATTTGCATGCTATTTTATGGTTAAGAGTGTAAGACCTGAATAATGAGCTTATGTAATAATATGTTAACATCTAATGTACCACTTTTAAAGCAAATAAACAATTGATTTATTGATTGAGAAAGTTTTACTAGAATATTTTGGCAATTTCTTGAAAAATGTTTAGTTTTATCAAAATACTTATTGTGTCTGACTACAAACTCGGAGATTTTAATTTAGTTTAGTATAAAAATACTTTGGGTGTGGTCTTGGGTGAGTGACTTGCGATAATAAATATGTATTTTTTCTAGAAATATGTACAGCTTTCGCGCGATAAACGAATTCAGGCACAACAACGTGTCAGATAACGTCTACGTAATAACTAATTAGATATTTTCCGTTTAAAAATTAAAAATTCTCGCTGTTGCCAAAGCAGTAGCCTATGTTTTTGACAAGCGTCCTCCACTTAATGTTAGGTTCAGTATCCCTTAGCGCTCCACGACGGTGCCTTAGGGAAATGTACTCTGATATAAACATGAAGGGTCTCTCGTTTAGGGATATTAAAAGTATCAACATTATTTTCTTGCGAATTATCCTCTCGATGACCTTAATATTAAATTGTGTCACTGGAATAAGTGACACTTAAAATGTTTCACAAGGAGAAGAATTTTAAGTCTAGTACCATAAAGTTAATATACGATAGGTATATTACCTTTATGTCTAGTACTGCTATAGACTACATTTATTTAACTTGACATTGAGAATAGAAATTTCTAGAAAATTAAGATAAAATAATTTTAAAGAAAATTTAAGGACCAAGCTGAATAATTTAAGAGGCCGGGTGCCATCGAAATTCTCATATATATACGTAATACCAAAATCATTTTCTCATACGAAAATATTTAACATATTTGAGTTATTTTTCAGCTTAAAATAGTAATTACCTAGGTTTCTGCACAAAAATTTACTACAAAATATTTAAACACTAAAAAATATTTTTTAATTTAAAATGCAAAAGAAATTTTTGAACCGCTTGTTCAAAAATTTTTGCGTCTTAGAAACCCAATAAGCAACACTTAATAAAAGTATAATATTAGTCCTTGGGTAAAATTACTACCATACCCTACTTCGGGTCCCTAATATATCAAGCGCTACACATGGCTTTAAGTATGGACGGTCAATATGTTCCCGTTTTATTGCTATTGCAGATTAAAATTATGTTCTCTTGCTCAGAAATTGTAAATAAGGTGTAAAAAATCAACAAATGTTTTTTGTTTTAATATGATCTACTGATTACATAAAGACGTTTAGGCAGAAAAGTAATTACCATACTCAAAGTAAAAATTTCAACTGTGTAACTTATCTTCATACGAATGATTTTTTAGAATAATATTTTTTTCTGTCTATACTATAATCTCCTTCACTATAATACTCCTTCACGTTAATCATAATATTATACATACATAATATTATTATACATAAATATCTGTAGTTAACTTTTATCTTGTATTATAGAAGCTTCGTGGTACAGTTATTTCGCAATTCCTCAAGTGTATGTGAAATTCAGGAACTAAATTCTTAAAAATAAAGTTGCGAAGTCCTATAACTATAAAGTAAAGATAGTTGTAGCAATATATTCAGAAGTTGTCTCGAGAGTCCACTCGAAACTGAGATTGAACAGAAGTTGAATTGATATCGACCGGGACTAAGATGTGGACCAAACATCCTTGTTGAGGATCCCATTGTATTATTCCAATAAATGACAATACGTTTTTTATGCTTTTCAAACTATAAACTTAATCTATATCTCTTATATATAAAATTCTCGTGTCACAATGTTAGTCCACGAACTCCTCCGAAACGGCCTTACTGATTTTTACCAAATTTTATATGCATATTCAGTAGGTCTGAGAATCGGCTACTCGGTACTTTATATATTGATGAGTGCATTTGTTGAATAAATAATAGTAAATTATTACAACCTGAGACTGACGGCGACCATTGTTTGTGCGACAGGATAGCGATCGACGTTGCCATGGCCACATACTTATTTAGTCACTTCAATAAAATAATATGGCAAATATATTATATGATTTATGGCAAAGCAACGTTTGCCGGGACAGCTAGTATTATATAAAACTCAAAGATGACTGACTGACATAGTGATCTATCAACGCACAGCCCAAACCACTGGACGGATCGGGCTGAAATTTGGCATGCAGGTAGATGTTATGACTTATGACGTAGGCGTTAGTAGTAAAGTTTGTATACAATAATACTTCTTAACGCGAGCAAAGCTGCGGGCAAAAGCTCGTAAATTATAAGTAATTGTTAAGTAACTTAAAAGGAACTAATAAGATTTCAAGATGAAAACTCAAACTTAACTTTTTTACTCAGAATATTTTTTCACAAAATGTTTTCTGAACGTCGTTACTACTGACGCCTTCCACCTCGGGGACTAACCCGGCACGAAGAACCGGCGTAAGAAACTCGCACGGGGCCATATTTCACCAAAAAGATATAAAAATAAAAATAGAAGCTGTAATTCCTCTACAAAACTAAATTTTATTGCACCTCTTAAATGCACCGATCCCAAACTTCTGAATGTTTGGGAGCACCTACAGTTTATAATACCTATACAATACAATTTCTCCTAGAATTTTGTCACATTTATAAAATCTTAAGTCTGTTTGTGAAGCCTTCGCGCCCCAACGATTCCAACAGTTGCTCGGAACTTCACAAAAGCAGCGTGTTTTTGACAGGGAGACAGACAGTTACTTACACTTCAACAACTTTAATGTTCAGCTCGGATTAAATATAATTAAACTATTCACACTTCCCGGGACCGACCACAAGTTATTGAACCAAGTTTCGGTATTAGATTATTTGCGAATGTTTCCTCATACGTTTATGGCGATTCGATTATGAGTTCCTATCCATCGAGCATAAAGCATTTTAACATTAAGGTGACGCCGCGTTAAAGTAAGAAACCGTGTTGGATATGTTTTAGATTGCTTGTTTTCTATGAGAGGCCGGCTCGGCCTCTCATAGAAAACAAGCAATGGAACAGCAAAAATGGAAAGGGCATAAGCAACAAAATGGTTTTTGTCGCGTAATTTAAAAACCATAAATACATTTCATATAAGCTATGCACATATTAAAGTGTATGCTTCAACCAATTTATGTACAAATTTTGGAACCTTAAATCACTCTCCTCTGTTGGAAAAATAGGAATCCCTTTTTTTACAGAGGTCTTTTCGATTGATAATTCTGTGTTATAAAAGTTGTCCAATTGTGTTATGCTATGGGCAATTCAAAGACAAAGACATGATGAATACTGACAATGAACTTTAGTTTCTTATATGTAATTGATTGTACTGACGGTTCTTGGTGGAAATTCATGTTGAACACTAATAAAACACACTTTTTCTTGCACTTTATCCACTATATTAAGATATTATTATAACTTTTTAACAAATTACACGACCGGTTTCGAAATTATTCATCATCAGGTGTAGTTTCTTAGTATTTCTCAGTATGTAGTTTCTTATACTATGTAGTTTCTCAGGTTTAGTTTCTTAGCTTTAGTCATTGCTGAGAAAAATCGGCATCGCTACAGCCAAATTATCAAGGCGTCGCCTTAACTAACTAACCTAACCTAAACTTTTGTGATTGATCAATAATTCTATTTGATCAATCTTACATTCATTTGATAGCTTATAGAGTATAAGTATAGTAAATATTTTATCACAAATATTACAGACCTCAGCAAAAAAAGTTACAGTATGTTTCACGAAAGTCATTCATTAGGTAAATGAAAGCCTCCACGGAAGCCTGTTATAAGGCTTGTGAACTTTCTCATAAGGTAGAAAAACAAGGTCGAACAATAGATCCATTTCGTCCATTATATGAAATGTTATTCTTCTAAATATAGCCATTTGTTTTTATTAGCAGCCGTCTACTTTCAGTAGAGCCGCGGAAAGTAGCGGCTTATTATGATTGACAGTCTCTATAGCTCGAACTGTACCGATATATAAAGCATGAATTACTCGACTAAGTTTTCTGTAGAAAGCATTGATTTTTTTTAAATTTTAGTACTGTCAATGAAATTGACAATGGTAGTCTTCTAAAATCTAATATGATTAAGAGCACTTGATAACATTTTCGCTGTTCATTGAATTAAATGAAAGAAAATAACGTTATATTATAGAGGAGAGCATTTATATGCTCACGCACGATGTATTCAAATGCCGCACTTATGGCTGGTTTACACGTATTTAGTAGATAAGTAGTAACTAAATTCTAATTGTCATCTAGTTTAGTACTTACTAAATTTTAACTTGCTACTTGCTACTAAATTTTGTGTTTACATGCAATTAACAACATAAAATTAAGTTAAAATTTAGTTAACTACATATCTACTTACTACGTGTAAACCAGCCATTAGAGACGAATATTTTTATACTTATCTAAAATTAAATGAAGATGTTGACATAAGCCTCATCATTAATTATTTGTCAAACTCTATGTTAAATCGAAGTTTAATCATGCTTCCGTTAATTCCTTAAAATATTATTAATTATTATTTATTATATATTGTCACCGAACGATACTAATTCTGATGTTACCAAATTACACGTGACATTTAGTTTAAACCTAATTAAGTGACCAACATGCGTTAGTTAAACTAAGGGTGGGTGGCACTAGAGGCGTGGTTAAAGTTAAAGTTATGGTTATAGTTAACGCTAACTTAACTTTAACCTTAACTTTGACCACAGAATTTGACAGATGTCTGTTGCGTTTATTTTTTTTATTAAAGCTACAGTTAATGGGAATGAGAGTGTAAAAAATGAATTATTCGTAAAAATTGAGAGGAAAAATATTTATTATAACAACACTGTGAAACATACTAAATTTTCACGAAGAAATTTCGAAATTAAAGTATGAGCGGTTATGGTTATCGTTAAATATGGCGTAGGACGCCATATTTAACATTTTGCACTGTAGTTATAGTCACAGTTATTGCTAAAGTAAGTTGGTACAACTCACCATAAATAGTATTATTACATAGAGTTTAGCTCGACTACTAGTAGATTTCAGATAGCGATCAGAATATTCAATATTGTATGTATCTGGCCATTTAGCCAAGACCTTTTTTTGTCGCTTTTTTATATAATCGCCGATCAAATTGTATGGAATTGACATAAGCGTTCGTTAATATATATATATATATATATATATATATATGAAGTTAACGTTAGACTCGTCCATATAATGTAAATTGAGATCGGCAAGTAAAGAAGCGATCAAGAAAACGTCTTGGCTACAGGTTCTGGCTCTTTCCCTCTCGTTCTTATGTCGACATGTTTTGTACACGAAAATACGCCTAGCACGGCTTTATTGGTAACTTCCAAACAAATCTGGATCTAGTAGGCCTCGGATTTGGAACACGGTTTTTGCATTACGTCGGAGTACGAGAAGACGCGCCGGGAATGATAAACGATTGCATATTAGTAGGCGGGGGTCGTCGCCGAATGTTGACAAAATGGAATTTTAAGCACACAGATGGTGTGATACCTCATACCGAGAATATTATTGCCAAAGTCCCTTGAAATGTAATAACACATTTAATAAATTGTATCGCTATTCGCTCCCTATATTATGCTTGTTGAATGCGCTTACAACTTACTTAATATTGATATAAAAAAAATACGTGTGTCTCTCGGAGACTGCCGCAGTAATGCTATTGCTTAGCATCCTTTATCAACTTATGCAATTATAATTTGCATACATCTAGTACTTGCACACAAACACCGTGCCGAAGTCTGGGTGGTGTTCGGGTTTTTCGTTACGGAATTTATTGATTCGGTCACCGCGCTCGCAGCCCGCGATAAAATCTATGCAAAGCTTAAAAAATTAGAATACCATTATTAAAGCACGCAGTACTGTTTCACATCGATACGGCAAGCGCCATCGCTTGATTTCAGGCGTGGTTTAGCTCTGTATCAATGTAAATATAAGGTAAACATGTTTCAATCGAGTTCCTGTATCGGACATCTGCGCCCGCAAGCTTCCCTGAAATAATCAATGTTCGATGGAAATTACGCGTGTGGGTCAAGGGAGTAAATACTGATCAACCCAGAGGCTAAATCTCGTATCTCGTTCATAATCTTGATTCAATTCTGTACCTTTCTCGATATCTCGCTGGCGGGCGCACTGTGTCTTCCACCATAAGGACCTCTTACTTCTATATTTCGCATCCTTAAGTAAAGCTTTACTATTTTTAACCGAATTCCAAAAAGGAGATGGTTCTATATTCGGCTGTATATATTTTTTGTTAGCACGAATGGGACATCCCTTAGGGCTATGAAGTATGCGCTATCCATATAATTATTATGTAACTCAAAGATTAAATAATTTGTGAACCCTTCCCGCCATATGTCACGATGGTAATATGACCTTTCCACCCCGCCCCCCCCCCCTTTTGTCTGTGAAATGTGGATGGAACATTATACAAATTTAAGGCCCTACAACATGCCTACAGGCCCTCTGAACTTCTACAACACCCGCGAGTTAACTGTGCAGTGTGCACCCCATTAAATTTTTTGCAAACGGTAATACCGTAGAGATAAACTACGATAACATGGCGCGCCCCTCCAAAATTCAAAACGTTTGAAGTGCGTTGTCTTGCGCGGTCGGCTAGTTATGATTAGTTGACCAACAAATCTTGGTAATAAGTGACATTAAGTGAAATATTACGTGTACTGTGATTGGTTGAATACTTACTACATACAAACTCTTTCATAAGGATGTGAGTTGTGACTACACACATTGAAACAGTAATTTGGAGGGGCGCGCCATGTTATCGTAGTTTATCTCTAATTACGTGAGGTGCACAGTTAATTCGCGCAGGTTGTGCCATCGAGCAAATTGATTCATAGGCAGCTGTTGATGGACCTACGTAATTTTTGGTCGGCTTATGTCAATTCAATGTTATCGTGATCTGTCGACTGGGTTTTGCATATAATAGTGATCAGTCCGCCATCTGTCTGTGAATCAACTTCTCTGATTGTACTTACCTCCGTATACAGATGCTCGTGTTCCTTATGCGATAGGTGGGCGGGCACGCTGGCCAGGCCCAAGTCGTGCGGCGCGGGCGGCGGGCGCTCCGCTCGGGCTTCGGCCAGGCGCAGCGCCGCCAGCCGTCTATTCTCCTGCCGCCAAGACAGCGCTGTGAAGCTCTCGAAGTATGAGCCGTCCGTGTCTTGAACCCTGTGTAGAAAATTTAAAAGGGGCTGTTTCACCACTCCCTGACAAATGCTGGATAGGCACAACCGCAACTTATCTGATAGATTGTCCATAATCTATCTGTCAGATAAGTTGTGGATAGCCTATCCAGCACTTATCAGGAAGTGGTGAAACAGGCCCTAAGTAAATATGACTTAACTTTATATCTTCTTCTCTTATATATAAAAATGGATTTTCAAATGTGTTAGCCGCGCTAAAAATCGAAAACGGCTGAACGGATTGGGCTGATTTTAGTCTTAAAATATTCGTAGAAGTCCAGAGAAGGTTTTAAAGTGACACGAAGTTCACCGGGACAGCTAGTATGATGATAATTTTGTCATAAGCTTCATACATTTCCAGTCAAACTCTTAACAAAATTAATGTTAAGAAGCAGTGAGTGCGGCCGTAGGTGCTAACTGGTACGGTACCTATTCAGTTACAAACAGAAAAACAGCATCAAAATCTTTAGATCTTACATAAACACAGTTTCATGTAACTTTATGTAAGATCTAACTTTTTTATCATCAAGCATTTTCTAGCCTAGCTAAGTACCTAAATAATCCTAGAGTTCAGACTAGCATGAGGTGAAAATGATTCACAAAATTGTCACAGAGTCCGAATTTCATGTGGCATTTTTAATTAACAAGGATTTGTTCGGGTTCACTATTTCTGTCATCCGGGGCTAATCACTCAAAGGAACTTACATTCGATGTACTCTACCTATAATATGCATATGTTTTTTTAAAGGCAGGTCGCTGTAATATGACGTCACTACGACCCATAAGGATCTATTGCGACTCCTTCGCACTAGAGTATCATCCCCAACCAGTACTACTCATAAATTGAACGATATAGTTGGGGTTGGTGCCACGAATTTCCTCTGTGGATGTGTAGTCGTGACGACCAAGGTGCCTGTTCCTGCTCTGTAGTAGAGCAGGACAGTCGAGGAGAAGGTTAATAGACGTGTCTCATATGCATAATATGTATCCACTTGTATAAATGCATTCATCTACATAGGCATTAGCACTAATAAAAGCGAATTTCAAGTACAATAGTAAGTACAAAGGATACTAGACATAAACATAATTATTTTACCTGGAAAATCACAATTGTATTTCAGCTACAATTTCTATGTGATTTCACAGTAAATCGCAAATATATATTATCTAAATGATACGTTACAAGTGACCAATTTAAAAACAGACCGCAATGAACATTTGCGGGCGACATCGAAACGAGTCGTGAATTACAGATATTTTCATGAAAACCTCAGCCCGAGCGATATTGGGAATGTTATTACGTCATGAATGTTTCCAATTATTTGCAATGATATTAATACATTGATTTTTCAGGTTTGTTGTTGTTCATTTGCAGTGTTTTACACCAAAACAAAAACCTTTGCTTCGATTAATTATAACTATATTATAAAATTACAATTAGCAATCGTCACAAACATGTTCATATCTCGAGACATCACAATAATTATTTACATTACATTACTACTATACTACTTATATTTTAGAATAGATATCCAATATCCATAATAATTCAACTACACGATACGATTTTTATAAAATGCAATATGAGATTTTTACCGTCTGCTGCACAATCACGAATGAGCTTCTTTAAATATCTTGAAATATTCCTCATCCTTAGAAAATTTCACGTCAAGAAGAATGTTCAGTAAAATTTTGCTCTCTAAATACTTAAATTTATCTTTATTTTCTTTCTGTACAATAAATTTCATCATCAATTCATTTTGTCTTTCAATACAATCTATACATATTATAAAACAACTAGCGACCCGCCTCGGCGTCGCACGGGTATAAAATATATAGCCACTGAAAAAATTACTAAAATCGATAGCCTATGATCCTTCACGTGGTCTATTTCTTATGTGTGCCAAATAACATAAAAATTGCTTCAGTAGTTCGCGAGATAAGCCCTTTCAAATAATTTCCCCCGTTTTCTCCACATTCTCCTATTAGTCTTAGCATCAAAAAATTTAGCCTATAGCCATCCTCAATAAATGGGCTATCTAACACTGAGAGAATTTTTCAAATCGGACCAGTAGTTCCTGAGATTAGCGTGTTCAAGCTACCCCTTTCAAATAATTTTCCCCGTTTTTTCCACATTTTCCTCTATTTCTTCGCTCCTTTTAGTCTTAGCGTGATAAAATGTAGCCTATAGCTTTCCTCGATAAATGGGCTATCTAACACTGATAGCCCATGAGAGGAAAATGTGGAAAAAACGGGGAAAATTATTTGAAAGGGCTAACTTGAACGCGCTAATCTCAGGAACTACTGCTCCGATTTGAAAAATTCTTTCAGTGTTAGATAGCCCATTTATTGAGGAAGGCTATATTTTATCACGCTAAGACTAATAGGAGAATGTGGAAAATACGGGGGAAATTATTTGAAAGGGGCTTAGCTCGCGAACTACTGGAGCAATTTTTATGTTATTTGGCACAGAAAAGTAGACCACCACGTGAAGGATCATAGGATCATAGGATTTTAATTATTTTTTCAGTAGCTATATATTTTATACCCGTGCGACGCCGGGGCGGGTCGGTAGTAGGTATATTATTATTACTGTCCCTGAAAACAGTTACTTACATTATAATAATATCTACTGAGTAACGACGAAGGGTTTTATAGAAGTAAGCACGGAGTTCGCTGAGCGCTGGAAATGAAATAACTTCCCTGGAATGAGCGTAATTTAATTCCAGGTACGGGAGATTTACGTAGCGCAACTTCGGTCTGTGTCAGTGATAAAATATAAGTAACGAGAACCGTGCTTAGTGACCGACTCACGTTCCGCCATGACAGTAAAAAAGCAAATATTTTACAAACTATATAAGGTAAATGTAAAAGTGATATAAAAATATGCTCCGAGTGTCCCTTTGGGAATTATTCCACAAGACTTGCAATCGTATCGGTATCTTTGATTATAGCAGTCGCTTAACTAAAGCAGTGTTTTTCAATTTGAGGGTCGCAAACCCCTGGGTTTTCTGAGGGTCGCCAGAGTTGGAGGGAACTATTTCAGTAAAAAACCAATAAAGATTAAAAATGTTAATATTATATTTAGTGGGAGAATTTTCAGAAAACGATAATAAAATGAAAAACACTGACTCTGTGGCCTAGTGAGTAGACCTTTGATTCGCTTTGAGAGGGTGCAGGGTCGATCGCAGGTGGTGGCGTGTACCAATGCGACCTTTTCAAATCTCAATAAACGCTCGTAAACATCTTGAGGAAACCCGCACATGGTTGGTCCCCGGTGTATTGACCGGGCACTACGGTATTTGTAGATTAGTTACTTCGCTCAGAATACTATAAAAACACTGTATATATAATCCACAATCAATGCAAAGACCTATTAAGGCATTTTACAAAAGAACCGTACTTAAAATAATCATGCTCGAATTTCGACCGCTGGGCAACCATTAAGCAACATTACCTTCTCCATTTCCTTCAGCAAAATATGTTTCAAATACATAAAATATAATAGGGCCCGAAGTGTATTGTATGAAACGACTATAACTATAAAAGTAGTGTGTAATATCCGAGCCTTCCCGAGGAATATAATATCTATTGTGGTGCGACGACTCGTGAAAATTGGGGAACGCGCGGAAAGCCGATCTGGAGAGTCTTGAAATGAAGTCATGCTTATTAGTCGTACATCAAATTTAATACAAGTTTATTTTTTCTTCGTAATATTTGTGTTAAAGTACTTTTTTCAAATTAAGTGAAAAAAAAAACTAAACAGACTTTAATTTTTATGAAGTCTATGTCTCACAAAATGTTTTTGAGAAAAGTCACTTGAAAGTTTTACTTTGCCCTGAGGAATATATTATGATAAACATAAAAAACGTTACTGTACATGCGTTCGACATTAAATATTAAAACATCACAGTGAATATGTTCAGTAAAAAGGTGTATAGAAGTGATAAGCTGTATATTAAAGCTTTATGAAAGCGACAAAAGGAGGATCGAGAAAAATCGAGCATTAAATCTGTAACGACGCAGAGGACTATTTAGCGACCTTTGAACGTTCCAAGTGCTTGACATACAAACAGAATCTTTCATTTGTAAGCCCTGTAAGTATCTTTAAGGCTTAAAAGGGATCAAATAATATTCTTACGAAAACGTAAATATATTTCGACCTCGCGAAATGAACGGAGACCGATATAAAAGTTTTATTTAAGACGCAAATGAATTAAGGTAATGTTCGGCTATCTCTTAGATCTTTCGTTTACTTTTCCAGGCCTTTGATTTTTATTCAGGGTAGATAAAAGTGTAAAGATTTTGCACTTAACATTTTTATGGTTATTTTTGCAAATGTTTATGAAAAAGACCCAATTTTGATGATAGATCGATAAATATACTTTATTGCTCACATTAAATTAAATACTTACAGTTACTAAAACTCAATTTACGAGACACAAAATGTGGGCAGGGGCGGCCTTATAAGTTATAAGGCTTCTCTTCCATGATACATTAAGGAATACATTTTATCTGTTTCGATACCTTTTAATTTTTATGATAATTGGATTAACTCAATCACAAACGCATTTTGAGTGAGACGAGATTCAAGAAACATTATAAGTATTTCCATATTATTTAGGACACGACTAGATGGGCACGGTGGACAGTAATTGATTACGTCGGGCGGCGTAGGGCCGCGTAGGGCGCGTAGGGCCGTAGGTCGGCATAGGGCGGCTCAGCGGGCTGCGTGAGCATTCTCGCACGTGACGTCACACAAGGTCGCTTCGTCCTGTAGGTAGCGAGCATAAAGGTAATATAGTATATTAACTTTATGGTAGCGAGGTCTACTGTATCATCAAAACAGTGTCATGTAAAAATATGCCAAGACGAGATCATAATAATACTGTGACATAGACTTATGCAGCACATTGAACACAAGATATTGTTTCTAAGAATCTAAGCTAAGCTTTTGTTTTCTCCAAGAATATTATTTTACATAATATTTTTACATACATTAAATATGAACGTAGCCAAGAAAAAAATAATTTAAACGAGTTTCATTAAAACACAACATTATTAAGGCACCCGAAGATAAACTTATCAGATTATTTTCTTATTATAATTTTACGGTTATAGTATCTACGCAAAGCAAAATTAAAAATGTCAAACTTTAGATTGTGAATAAATATATTAAGCGAAATTTTAGCCAAGAAGAAATGGATAAATCTGTGTCCTCTGACGTCGACGAAGGTTGATCTTTTCTGAACTCTTGATAATTTACAGCTTTTAATATTTATATTGTGTGCATGTTTTGCTAGCACTTTATAGTTGAATCCTTAGTAAATAAAGTTACAAGTTACAACTACTATCTCAGGATAACAGTCTTTGTTTAAGTTTGTGCAACTTGGAGATTTCTTAGTTTAATATTATTTTACTGACTCGGCACTACTACCACAGAATACAAATTATTATAAAAAACAATCTTATAATAGCGTAGCTCGAGCGTGTCAGATTAAGCTTGCATAGGCTTCCGACATGTGTCTGGTTATCATTGTATAGAAATCAGATTACTGACGTGGTAGGTAAAAAAAATTTTTTTTTGAATATTGAAATGTCATCGGAACTGTCAGATTAAGATAGGGGATGTTTAGTGTACCCCAAAGAAGCTTCCATATAAAGCACTGACGATTCAAAGGTTAGGTAAGCCTGTAAGGACATTGGCGCTATATTGAAAAAGCTGACCTTTTTGACGTAATACTATAGGACCCTCAGAAATGTTACAAGTCTGGTAATGAGATATACATATCTTCATAGCCTTATCTAGGTTTGAGAAGAACTAGAAACACGATTAATGTATTTTGCCTCGATACATTTAATTTTCGAAATGACCTCTTAAAAATACGAAATTTGAAGATTATTTTTAAACGAAAATAGATGTATCGTAGGAAATTAGTCTAATTGATAGACACCTTTGCAACTCAAAATGGTATAGAAGCATTTTGCTTAAATGCTCCTAGTTATTTTTTAAATGATTATGATTACGTTTTTTCGCATGTTTTCCGAGCGAGCCGATAGCTTCTGGCCGCAGCGTATTCACGACTTTATAGTCATACAAATTAAGTATAAAATTGCCCTTGCGGTAAAATTACTTCCGATATAGCGCCTTAAAATATAAAAAACAAAGCTTCATATTTTCTTAACTAAGCTTCGCAGATATTTTATTTTGCTCTAAACTAAATGATTTAGTTCTTGTTATCTAAAATATATTTATAATTTACCTAAAAAGCAATTTTCTGAAAATATTTTCTTTTCAAAACTTTAAAATGGCAGCCAGTTTCTGAACCCACCACAAAAATAAAAAAAACGCTCTTATTATTTTTTTATCAGCTTTACCTAATGTACAAAACCTACTAGGTCTCCATGACGCTCGAGTGACTACATAAATAGCACCCTCTCCTCCTCTACTATTAGGTAGGTACGTTGGCCCGAAATTACAAAATATGTCACTATTAAAATTAATAAATGAAGTATTATCAGACGAAATCGAGGGTAAAAGGACACTAGTAAAAGCTTAAACTTTATGCAAGTAATTTTACTAAATGACACGTTTGACCTATAGACGACGTCGAGGTCAGAGCAGCGCCCGAACACAATAGCCATTTTCTTTTCCATTAACATTGTCTATATGTTATATGTTTCCATGCATTAGATATAATAATGTTGTTTATCAATTCTTTCATCTGAATAATAGAACATAAAAGCTGTGGTCTTCACATCGCTATAAAATAAACTTATTGTTCTATACAGGGTGTAACAAAACTAAGTGATAATACGTTAGGGTGCGTATGTGTTCCTTGTAGAGAGTTTACTGTAAAAGTTGCAGCGCTGAAAGTTAAAAAAAAAATGTAATTTGTATGGGCAAGAGCTCCAGCGTCACGAGTTTTCCTATATAAAAGTGAAAAAAATTTTGCTCTTTCAGCGCTGATACTTTTACAGTGAACTCTATATATGGAACTTATACACACCCTAAAGTATTATCACTTAGTTTTGTTACACTCTGTATACAGGGCCCCCGCTACCATATGTGCAATGTGTGCAATGCACACGGGCGCCATCCTCTAGGGGCGCCAAATCGCCATCTTTAGGGGCGCCAAAACCAAGGACCGAAACAATTTGGCTAAGGGGGCGCCAAAATCCTTTTTTTGCACACAGGCGCCAGTAGCCCTTACGGGGGCCCTGTCTGTATAGGTAGAGAAACTGTCACAATGAGCTTATGACGTAAGTACTAAAGGCTGATTTACATTGATACAGTAGCTGGCGCCAGAATCACTGGATTTCGTCGCTGGATCAGCACTGTATCAATGTAAACATGTTTCAATTCAGTGCTGGACTGGATTGATATCCAGTGATGCTGGAGCCAGCTACTGTATCAATGTAAATCAACCTTTACTGATAATATTGGCTTTCTATATTATATATTATTATTATACTCAGCGAGTAATTTCACTGTTTTAAGCTCCGGGTACTCATAGAATAACCTCATATATAACAAAATACTACGTGATCGATTCCACCACAACAAAACCGGCCAAGTGCGAGTTGGACTCGCCAATGAAGGTTTCCGCAGCAGCAATAAAGTTTATTCTTATGAAATTAAAAGGTTTTTGATTTATTTTTATATTTCAGTTGATTTATTGAAAATTAATTTAAGGTTTACCATTTATGACGTATGAAAAAAAAAAAATTTTCGTTGGTAGTTTTTACAGTAATGTACATCATATATTTTTTTCGACTTATCATGCCCCTACTTTAGAAGTTAGAGGGCGGGGGGGCACATTTTACCACTTTGGAAGAGTCTCTCTCGCAAACTATTCAGGTTAGAAAAAAATTATATTAAAAACTTCAATATGATTTTTGAAGACTTATCCATAGATACCCCACACGCATAGGTAAGATGAAAATTATTATTTTTTTGTTTCAATTGTACCTATGGGGTTCACAGACTACATCTACTTACCAAATTTCAATAGTATAGCTCTTATAGTTTCGGAGAAAAGTGGCTGTGACATACGGACGGACAGACAGACAGACAGATCTATAAGGGTTCCGTTTTTTTGTCATTTGGCTATAGAACCCTAAAAAACGCTGTTTGCAAATTATTCCAGTATATTAGGAAGTATTTTGTTTTTTAGGGCTTTCTTTCTTTAGGATAATACTAGTTATTTGACCGAGCTTTACTCGGTTTTCTATAAAACACGAATAAAATGACATTTTCTAAAAATGATTCCTAGCTAGATCGATTTATCGCCCCCGAAACCCCCTATATACTAAATTTCATGAAAATCGTTAGAGCCGATTCCGAGATTCCAATTACATATATTATATCATGTATATTATGTCACCGTAGATTGCTCGTTGAAAGATATAAGATTAAATAATGTTATCCTTAACAGTAGTCGAGAATTTTAATAAAACTGGATATTTCTTATATTTTGTTGTGCAGCAATTCTTTTACCGCGAGAAAACTTTACCCCTCCTTACCTCAGGTTTAAAGAACTATATTGCAAATTTCATGAACATCGGTCGAGAACGAATTTGAAGAAATAACATACCTACAGAGTACAGACCCACTTGCGTTTATTATGTCAGTATTGAGCTAATGCCACGTGGGGCGCGCAACAGGTCGCCCCGTGACCCACTTACCTAATAATATGTGCTGCCGACAATATCCTGCTTATAATGATGCGTCACTCAATTCACCCTTTGAAGGTTACTCAATAGTTTGTTAGGGAAATAATAGAGAGAACGAGTAACAAGCCTTTGAGCTCGAGGGATGTTTTGTAGTGCATTTTCTTATTTTATGTTAGCTTTACACAAAATTGGGTGCATATTATTTATTTTATTTAGCAGTTTAATTTAGCAAATTATACAAGAGAAGAAAAATCGGCCAAGTGCGAGTTGAACTCGCGCACGAAGGATTCCGTACCACTTTAGAGCAAAAATTATGAAAAAATGTGTTTTGTCACGTTTGTAGTATGGGAGCCCCCCTTAAGGCGCTATATTGAAAAAACTGTCCTTTTTGACGTAATACTATAGGACCCTCAGAAATGTTACAAATCTGGTAATGAGATATACATATCTTCATAGCCTTGTCTAGGTTTGAGAAGAACTAGAAACACGATTAATGTATTTTGCCTCGATACATTTAATTTTCGAAATGACCTCTTAAAAATACGACTTTTGAAGATTATTTTTAAACGAAAATAGATGTATTGTAGGAAATTAGTTTAATTGATAGACACCTTTGCAACTCAAAATCGTATAGAAGCATTTTGCTTAAATGCTCCTAGTTATTTTTTAAATGATTATAAATACGTTTTTTCGCATGTTTTCCGAGCGAGCCGATAGCTTCTGGCCGCAGCGTATCCACGACTTTATAATCATACAAATTAAGTATAAAATAATTGCCCTTGTGGTAAAATTACTTTCGATATAGCGCCTTAAATATTATGTTTTTAGTACATACTTTTCCCGAATTTCATATGAACATTAAATACAATTGTGTATGTGCATTGTATATGTATAGCAAGCGGAAATAATAATTAGGCTGTTATTTTTACGCAGCGTCAAAGCCGATATTGTTAATGTGAACAAATTTATATTTTAGCTTTTGTTTAGATTTTAGTTTAATTTAAATTTAGGGTAAGTAGGTATAACAATTTAATTTTGTAACTGTAAAATGGCTTGCCAAGCCATTGATAACTTTTTGACAGTTCCAGCTAGTAGTAAAGTCGTTTGAAATATTATTTCAGAAAAAGTTCCTAAAATATGTATTTCATTTGCATAACACCAATAATATTACGCAAATAAAATAATCAAAACTAGCTATGAAACTCTAAATATATCCATATTTAATAAACATACTTCAGTTTTAGCTTTAAAATTCCTATGCATTATACAACAGGCGAGCGAAAAGGCCATAAAAGTTGAACTATCGGGGCATGCACTTCGTGTAACCTCCGGCAACTTTCCTAACCTTTAAACTATGGCTGGCAAACTCGATATTCCATCGAGTTGTTCAGTGCAGTGTCGCATTCAACTAGGGGACCCGTAGCTTATTTTGGCATGGGGCTCCTGGTTTACTTTAGATTTTAAAGTTAAAAGCCAAGGTCTAAGTGAGAAACTTATTTTTTAAATTTTTTGTCATCCATGACCCAACTAACTGATTTTTTGATGAATTTTCATTACCTCCAAGGCAATCGCGGACCGCGAACATGCGGTGTTCCCTAAAACGCGCCACCCATAGCGGCCGTAGCACATGCTACAACTTCTTGATGGTAAATCTGCCCCTGCCTCAGGGTTATTTCATCTCAAAGTTTATACTAAAATGGTCCTTATATCCTTGACGTAGAGGTTCTGTCACAGGTAGAATGACTGAACTTTACTGGCGAGTAAATGGATAAAGTGAACTAAGGGCGCCATAATCAAATTCCTGATGAACTTCGTCGGCTCGTTGGTATTTAATTGACGTGATTACCCTATGAAGCGATTACGATGCCCCTTTGAGTTTACCTTTGAAATCTAGCTTTTATCTCGACATAATATTATGTGCAGTACGGTAGACTCCATAAAATATACAACTAGCTGTGCCCCGCGGTGTTACCCGCGGTTTAAGTGATATAATTATAATAAAAGACTGAAAAGTACCAACAATAGGGTCAAAACGGGACGATACATGGTTCTATAATATAATAATAGTTTAGGTATGGTAGTGATGATGATGATGATGAATGTAATTTGCATAGTAGCATAATATATGCTTTCCGTTCTTAAAACAACGTCGAAACTCCCAAATTTGTATGTATAAAGAGGTAGGAGTTCTCTCAGCACCTTCCGAACCATGGTATACCTTGGTGCAAAATCTTACTTGTTAGTAGCATAATATACTTACAATACTGCTGACGAAACCGAAGTCATACTTACACGTCATGTTTTCATATAAATTTTGAGGAGTTCCCTCGATTTCTTATGGATTCCTTCATCAGGTCACCACTTTTATGAATATGGTGCCAAATTAGGATGACAACCAATACACCAAAAGAAAAATTTTGAAAATCGGTTCACAAACGGCGAAGCAATCGTTGAACATAAAAAACGAACATAACACCTCCTCCATTTTGAAAGTCGGTTAAAATTTTAGCCTATTAAGTTATTCTGATGTATGAGCTATTACTATAATTATAAAGTTTCATTAAATTCCGTTCAGTAGTTTTTGCGTGAAAGAGTAACAAACATCCATACATCCATACATACATACAATATACGTAGGTATACATCCAAACTTTTGCCTTTATAATATTAAGTAGGATGGATCCGGCTCTTTTTGCCGCACTCAGAGTCCAATATAACAGGGGTTCCCAAACTGTGCGCCGCGGCGCCCTGGTGCGCCGTGGAAAGGCAAGAGGGGCGCCGTGAGTCGATCCTCCATCATTATCCATAACCACAAATATTATAAAATAAGATTATAACATGAATTATTATACAAAGCAGGTAATATATTTTGTTTACCTATTATTAAAGGTGTTTATTTATGTATATTTTTGTAATGGTTAGGTAGAGTAGGGCGCCGTAACAAAATATTGACTTGTAAGTGCGCCGCAGGCTGAAAAAGATTGGGAACCCCTGCAATATAATGTATATTGGACTCTGAATGCGGCAAAAAGCTCACCTGTCACACTCTTCATTAAATTTAAGTTTAATCATCATTAAATGTCTCTGTGTACGGCCTTGGATATTGGCTGGCCCCTGTAAATTTTTATGGAGTTTGATTAAAACCATAAGGAGAATCAGTCACTCATTACTTCCCTTATACTGCGTTTCTGATTTTTAAAATAATATGGTTGAGATTTTTTTCCAGTTTCGGCCTTCGAGTTCACATCATAATCGCTGCTCTACGGCAGTTAGCGAGACTGTGTCAATAATTCAGTTAAGGCGCTATATTGAAAAAACTGTCCTTTTTGACGTAATACTATAGGACACTCAGAAATGTTACAAATCTGGTAATGAGATATACATATCTTCATAGCCTTAGCCCTTATCTAGGTTTGAGAAGAACTAGAAACACGATTAATGTATTTTGCCTCGATACATTTAATTTTCGAAATGACCTCTTAAAAATACGAAATTTGAAGATTATTTTTAAACGAAAATAGATGTATTATAGGAAATTAATCTAATTAATAGACACCTTTGCAACTCAAAATCGTATAGAAGCATTTTGCTTAAATTCTCCTAGTTATTTTTTAAATGATTATAATTACGTTTTTTCGCATGTTTTCCGAGCGAGCCGATAGCTTCTGGCCGCGGCGTATTCACGACTTTATATTCATACAAATTAAGTATAAAATTGCCCTTGCGGTAAAATTACTTTCGATATAGCGACTTAAACACTATCCCGTTTGTGCCACATAGCCTCACATTTATAAATTGACTAGATGACACCCGCAACTCCGTTGCGCCAAAATTAGTTTATCGCGCGGGAACCGTACATTTTTCCGGGACAAAAACTATCCTATGTCCTTTCTCGGGACTCAAGGTATCTCTATGCCAAATTTCTATAAATTCGGTTTAGGGGTTTTAGCGTGAAAAGGTAACAGACAGACACACTTTCGCATTTATAATATTAGTATGGATATAATAATATTGACAATCCCTTCATTTTACGTACCCTACCTACGAATGTTGATATAATTGTATTCAAGTTACATGTTCTCCAGATGTATAAGAAAGTGTAATATGAAGCTAACAAGAAAATTCAATTACGCGATCAGAGCGGTGGGGATTAGAACACTTGTACACGTAATAAGCAGGATATTTAATTTGGGTAATGGGTGTCGATAAACAAAGGCCATGTAACGCAGCGGGTGGGCTCCCGATTAATCAACTTCGCTCGACTATATGGAATATTTGATTAGGCCCATACAAATACTTTTTTATTTGATGATATCTAAATGTCGCAGTCATCTCGTTGAGCCTGCTATTTGATCGAATGACTAGTGAATTTATTGAATTAAACCATTCTACCTTCCATTCCATCCTTTTATTCCTGCACGCGTTCCTTAGAGAACATTTCCATTTTCTTTCGAGAATTTCATTTAGAAGATAGAATTCTAACAATTGTTCAGAAGTTAAAAATAATTCCTGTTACATTTTATCAATAAGACTCAAGAGCACTTTCTATTTTCCATTCTCTCTCCTTATTTTAAAATTCAAGCGGCTCTAATCCTTCCCTCAGTCCGCGGCTTAAGTGTTAATCTTACACAACCGACGTTTTTAATTAAATTATGTGCGGTTTCTATAAAAATTATAAAATTAAAATAGGGAACGTGTGGATTTTATTATTTCCGTTGATATTATATTAAGGTAATATATTTATTGTAGCCACATTCTACACCCATGACGTACGTTTCCGTAGTTGTTTATTATGAAAAGTTATTGAAAAATACCTGCATAGTGCATAGTTAATTACTTTTAAAAGGTAACAGAACAGCGGTACAGGGTTCAAACCTACACTATTAATTTTTACCTCAACACAAGTTTTAATTTTTAATCGCTAGCTTAAAAATGCAGCGTCTTTGGAACTGACCCTTACGTTACAAAGCCCCGTAGAACATACGCCATGGCAACCGTGGGACTGACTGTGACATGTGGGCCCTAATCTGACCTCTATCCTTCGTAATCACCAGTCCCCGCGCCGTAACTCCCCAATTAGACAGGCATTAGTAACATACAACCCAACAATGAAATCCCTCTTCAGTTATATTAGATGAACATAATTAAATGTCTATATAGTAACTGGAGTCTATAAGGATTGATCAATATTTCTAAATTGTGCTTTTTTTGATAACTTTTCCTACAGCTTTAAGCCGTTACAATAACGAATACTTCCCTGACTGCGACTGAGAAATTAATAAGTAATTATTATAGGTGTCTGGCGTCTGCAATTATGATATGGTTAAAAATTATATTAAGACGTGAATCTCTTGATTTTACACTATTTATTGATATGATCAATATCAATAATCATTTATCAACACAAAATAGCTATCCTTTCTGTCGTTAAGGTAAGCCTCCTGTTTTTGAAAAAATCGGTTGTCTGTAAAGTCGGTTTACTGACGAGTGACGATAGTTGAACGTGACAACTACCTTTGTCGAGTTGAACTTCATAATATTTTATAAAATATAAGTAAATTTAGTTCCGCGATTTGATAACAGATGTCGCTGTTAGGCCTCTAGATCGCGCTATCGCTTACCCGACAACATTTGGTATATTATGTAATTCAATGACATTAATTCGCGATTTTTCGCTGGTTATTGCGTCCCAGGGTAACCCTACTGAACGGATCGGACCAGTATTAGGCGTATGACGTCACTCAGGTAGGATTTAGGAGACGGATGTCGAACGCTGCCGATCGCAAAGGCCGATTGTGCTTCCTTGTCGCTCGTTCCGCGCTCTCGCTTGCACTTCAAACGTCTCAGAGCTCTCAGCGAGGTAACGCCGCATGAACTGTCATGTTTTTAGGTCGCGCACCCCATATCGAATTATAAGACGTTATCACGTCAAAAAAACTTACACGCATAGATAATACAGTATATAATGCTTACACGCTTACTAGTATACAACAAAATATAACAATGTAAGTATGCGTATAAATTGTGAACTTACCCCGAATTGACAGAGTTATCCACTTCCGGCCACGATAGGCGTCGCCGGCAGAACGCCATGGTCGGCTTCTCTGGTGGCTGCGGCTGCTTGGGCACGCGAAGGGAGCCCCCGCGCCTGGGGGTCGCAGACGGCGCCAGACAGTCCAAGGTGCGACGCCGGGCGCTCAAAGCTGAGGCGCCTTCGGTTGGGAGCACCCGAGGAAAACCTGGACAATGGATAAAATAAAGTTAATAATAATTAACATTTTAATTGCTGTATAACGCAAAAAACTGATAATAATGAAAAAAAGAACGCCATGTAGAAATAATTTCAAAAAGCGTTCTAATTTTAAAAAGGAGCGTCCCAGTCTGAGCCCGTAACTTTTTTATTTGCGCGGTCGGACGGCACAGGAATTTGTTTATTCAGCCCGAAATGCCTGATAGTTACAAAAGTTTTTTAATATCAAACATGTCCATAAACCCCACTCAGAAGCTAGTTATTAGTTAACAGTTTTATTATAATATAATAAACTAAAAAAGGATATTATCCTTCAGGCTTTCAACGGAATACGGAGTATTCATGTTATTGTCTCTTGACAAGACACGCTCTATTGTTCCGAGGTTCTCTTGTTTTCAATTTTGAAAGTAATAAATACTTAGGGTGGGTATTACGGACTACCTACCTTATTATAGCAGTCAATATGTCAATATAATAATATCCTATCTTCGGGACTCAAAGTATCTCTATGCCAAATTTCAGAAAAATCGGTCTAGCCGTTTACGCGTAATGTCGTGACCACGCGAATATGGATTCATTTTTATATATTTAATTATATAGATTGTTAGAAACAATTTTACACCGTAAAAGAAGACAGTAAAGTAATCACTGAAAATGGGAAAATTTTCTTTTAACAATAATTATCATCACATAGTTTGATCTGTTACGTAGTACTGAACTATCCAAGGACAAAGCATTTCAAGCGTAAGTTCATAATTAATCGAGTATAGACCTGCATTTCCTTGGCCTTTAAATATCCGGTTTAAGTTTTAGGACGACATTTAGACCGGTCAGTTAAACAAAAACTCCCTTAACGATAGCCGCGTATAAATACGTGGAGCAGTTAGCAGGCGGCATCAGTTGTATCTCCCAACAACCGGCAGCATCATGTTCAAGTTCGTAGTATTGTGCGCTCTGATCGGCGCCGCGGTGGCCGAGCCCGAGCCCGGAGCGCTGTTCAGCTCCTACGCCTACCCCAGCGCCTATGTGTCGTCGGCGCCGGCGTACATCCCCAGCGCCTACAGCAATGTCGTGTACAACTCGCCCCTGGTGCAGCCCGCCGCGGTCACCTACTCCGCGCCGCTAGCCCACCTCATCAAGAAGCGCTCCGTGCTGGTCGGCTCGCCCGCGCTCACCACGTACGCCGCCCCCTACGCCACCTCGTACGCCGCTGCCTACCCCGCCATCTCTCCCCTGGCCACCAGCTACGCCGCCGCCATCCCCACCACGTACTCGTCTCCCCTCTTCACCACCGCCCACCTCATCAAGAAGAGGTCCGCGCCCCTGATCGTGCCGTCCACCTACTCCGCCATCTCTCCCCTGGCTACCGGCTACGCCGCGACCCCCTCCTTCTACATGCCGACCATCGGCGCCGCGTCCTACATCTCCTCCCCCTACGTCTCCTCCCTGCCCCTCGCCTACGGAGCTCCTTTCATCAAGAAATGAATAAAATAGCAGCCACGCCATCAACATTTTCAAGCTAATCGGATACTGCCAAACATCTGTGTTACCAATTACCATCTACAATTACTTACATGTACATAAGTCGACGGCTGTGTCTGAATAAAAATTACCGATGAAAAACTATCTCTTTTAAATTTTATTCTCAAAACAACACATTTCTTTATTTTAAAAGTGTAATGATGGTGACAATAATGATGATTAATATTACTGGTGCACTGGCATGATTTTTAATGGGGAAGGCCACAAGGAACTTTTTCGCTGTGTACTTGTTACTTGTTACATTCAGCCAAACGTCAAAAGATTTCAAGACTTAGGGCCTGTTTCACCGCTTCCTGATAAGGTGCCCGATAGGCTTATTTGACAGATTCCCCATACTCTATGTGTCAAGTTAAGTGGTGGATAGCCTTATCGGGAAGCGGTGAAACAGGCCCTTAATATTTTGTCTTTATGTGAGAACCATCTTTTGTTGTCATTTTCAGTTAGTAACCCACGATAAAAAAGATAACTGTATGTCTGTCCATCTGTTTGTGTGTGTGTGTGTGTGTGTCTGTCCGTGGCATCCTCGAATACAGAGGTGGCTTCGTAACATCCAAACAGGTGGACCGATTTTGATCTGTTTTTTTTTTTCTTAAAAAGCTGATATGATCGAGAGTGTTCTAGTTTATAGTTCATAATCATCAGACTGCTCAGTGCAGCAAAATTCAGGGTTTATCAGGTTCATGAAAGGCCGTAAGCAACTTACAGTTGTCTGATCGGTTTTTAGGGTTCCGTAGTCAACAAGGAACCCTTATAGTTTCGGTCTATCCGTCCGTCTGTCTGTCCGTCTGTCTGTCTGTCCGCGGTTTAGCTCAGAGACTATAGGACCTACAAAGCTGTAATTTGGCATGAATACGCATATTAATTATGACGACAAAATGGTATGTGAAATCTTAATTATTATTTTTTTATGGTACCTTCCCTACACATCAAGCGGGGATGAATTATTTTTTTCGCGTTCACCCCATCGTGTGGGGTGTCGTTAGACAGGTTTTTCAAAAATATTATGAGTATTCATAGATCATTTTCCTATTTAGGGATCCGTTTGTGAAATATTAAGTTTTAAAGTGGAAAAAATCGTTAGAGTCCAATGTCCCCCCCTTCTACCAGCTAAACGGTTTCTTCTGGAAATGTGAAAAAATTCACGGGAGTAGGAAATATGCTGAATTTAAAAGGAAAACTATCACGGCTAAGAAGACTTCATAAGTTATTGAGTAATAGTCGATCAACTAAAAAAATGTATTCGGCGAAGTATAAAGGAACTTTTCGTTCAAATTCCTTTTATAGTAACTGAGATGATGTTTTTAGTAGTCTAAAACATGTTACAAAATATGTACATTCATTGACCATACAAAAATTTTCAAAAACTAGCGGTACTACGGAACCCTATATTGCTCGTGGCCGATTTCCGTAGCCGAAAAGGAAGATCGAAGAAATAAGTCTTCCGAGCGAGATAGCATGCTCGGTCAGGCCGAAACCCACTGACGTAATTTCAGACGTTGTTTATAATAATGTGTCACCGTTTTTAGAAACTTCTATAGCGCGATGCAGGATTGTGATGCTAATTGTGGGTACTGACTACTGTATGTACTGCCACAGGTTCAATATTTTACATTCATGGGAACCTGGTGCTGCGGCATCACCTGGAAATCTACATGATATCCAACTCCTCACCAACTTTGAGCAGAGGTTTCGTGTTTGGGCTCATTTTAATTTCCACAATGAGTAAGACGTAGATTTGACCACACCGGAATCTACATTAGAAGCCTACCTTCTTATCATCCCATTGAAGTCTCCTGTGTAGTCTCATACCTATTGAAGGCTTCATTGAAAAAGTCGACATATTTATAGATAATAGATGTGGTAATCATGTAATACGATCCTATTATCAATAGGATTTACTCTGCACTGTGACCAATTTATATTAAAAAATTTAAAGATTTTAGTTTAAATATAATTTTTGGTACCCGGCTAGAGATAAACTACGATAACATGGCGCGCCCCTGCGAAATTCTAAACGTTTAAAGTGCGTTGTCAAAATGTTTGTCAACTAATCATAACTAGCCGACCGGTCGGCTAGTTATGATTAGTTGACACAGGGAACAGAAACAGGGAAATATTACGAGTACTGGTTGATTGGTACAACTACATACAAACTCTTTCATAAGAATGTGAGTACACACACTGATGACATTATAACAGTAATTTGGAGGGGCGCGCCATGATATCGTAGTTTATCTCTACCTGATGTTATACACAAAACAAAAAGGATTTTACTTGTGATTTTACAGTGATTGTTCAGACTCTTTAGCCAGGACGTTTTCTTTATCTCTTCTTTATATAATTAATTGTCGATCAAAATTGACATAATTTGAGTTGAATGATTGTGTCTAAACACACTAGGGCGAAAAAACACGTCCGAAGTTCGGCATAACTAAACCTGCAATGTATTTTAAATTACTGATGAAGTGATGACACTCCATGCCGAAATGACATCGCGTTACATTGTATCATGTATGTGTAGCCCACAAAGAGAATACAATCACTATATGGTAGCGCATTGCTGGCATAATCATGCTGAACTTCGGCCGTTCCTAAGTTTATAAGTTTATATGAGACTTTCACCAATTTTATGAAATAAGACATGGAAGTTTATAAGGAACTGTAAACAGTAACTAAAAAACCTTTTAATAAGTACTTACAAGAAGCAACTCACAACAAGAATTGAAAACATGAACTGCCTCAGACCAATAAAAAAAGAAAGACGGAGTATTTACAGATAATGGCGTGAAGTCGCTGTCGATCAATGTGTGCGTCACGCCTAGCATAAATACGCTAGGCGTGCGCTTGTGTGCAAAAAATAATGTTGCCAACTCAGGGTTTCAGATTGTCAAACTCCCATCCTGTTGCAGTCTTATTAAACTACTAAGTAATGACTACAAAAGTTGCTATCAAACTAGATTGTTAATCATCATTCATTAGTAATTGCTGAAAAAAGTAAATACTTAAATATCTATATCTAATAAATTATGTGTTTCAACTAAGAACAGACAGACAGACAGACATACATACAGACAAAAATTGTAAAGAATGTTGTTTGGTGTATGCAGTATGTATCGTATACAGATTAATATGCAAATAGTAAAAAAATCTTTCAATACTACAAACAGACACTCCAATTTTATTTATATTAATAGATTTTAAATGAATAACGAATTTTAGGTTAAAAATAAACATTTGTCAGGATAATACAGCACGTAATAATATTTTTCCCCTATTATGGGGAAAAATATCTTGCGACCAGCATGCAGCACTGGTTGAGGTTCTGTGTTCCGAGACTCCCGAGACAATTTTTAAAACTAATAAATTAAATTCGTTATTTCGGTGGTAATACATAAATATTCAACTAATTACTTGTGAAACGTAATCCCACAAGGTTTCTTTTGAGCACAAGAATTGTTTTTGAACCATTTAACGATGCAGGACGGCATATTTTGATATTTCTTGACACAGATGAAAACGACATGCGCCGTGACTCGTTGAAACCGGAATGGCGGGCGGCCGGCTTCCTATGGCCGTATCGGCTTCCTATTGCCTGCCTCACCGCGTAGCATGGATGGCTCTGTCTATCTTTTTTTATTGGTCTGAGTGAACTGCCCCGTGTATTATATATTTTCTCTATGACTGAAAACATTTCATGCATTATGTTGCCAAGACGACCACATAAAATAGTCAGGGAGCCCTACAACAAATGTTTTTTATTACTATCAAGCTAATTTTTTGTGAGTAGCTTCATTTTGATAAGACAAACAACATTTTTATTTGCGAAAAGTCTTGAAAGTGGAAGCTAACAGAGATAGAAAGGATTTCATACTTTGATTTGTTGGTCCTAAAATATGAATTTTTCTATTTGTAGGATTTTACTCTTAAATTATATAACTATTAACCTACCAATATACGAAAAATCTGCTATTTAGAGTTCCGTGGGTTCCGTTTTAGGGTTCTGTAATCAACAAAACTTGGTTAACTACGGTACCCTAAAACGGAACCCTAGCCAGCTGATTTTTTTGTATATTGGTAGGTTTGTTTCTTAAGGTGAACGCAGATTTGGCCGCACCGCACGCACCGCAGTCGCCGCATTCGGAATTCTTCATATAAAGAATGTAGAAGTTGCGAAGACTGCGGCGCGGGTAGGTATGCGAGCTTGCCTATAACTTCATATAAATAATTCCGAATGCGGCGACTGCGGTGCGTGCGGTGCGGCCAAATCTGCGTTCACCTTTATAGTGTGTATAGTTAGCTAGATGAATGACAATAGAAATTCACGAACCGGGCCCTTAGCTCAAATTATTTGCTAATTTTTAACTTTTTCAACTGCTACGCAACTAAATTCTGAAATCGAAACAAGGACACTTGGTACATCAGTGATTAGAGCAGTCATCTGCTTATTATGTTTGTGACTTTGGGTCTATGAGCAAGAACCCATTGTAGTTTATTGCTGATACTAAAATAACAGGCACTGATTAAACTATAAAAACCTGACAGAATCGTAAATTACGTGGTGTGACAGCAGCCGCCAGCCAGTACGGTTTCAAATGGAAAGGTTTCAGTGTATCCCGTGTTAATTTTTGGGGTTTATTAATCGACCGACTACAAACTTTTGTGCATTAATTAATCATCTTCATCGTTGATAGTAGCCTATACTATAGGAGCGAAGCTCTAAGTGAGACAGAATTAAAACATTTTATTATATTGACCAAAATTTATTTTTACAGCCATTTATATACACAGTTGTTGGTGGTAATTGGACGTTTGTAAACGAACAAATTTTATTCAACAGAATAAAGCGAATGTCCGTTGATCTTCATTCATTTCCTTATAGCACTCTTGTATGGCGTCAATTTACTTCTTGATGAAGGGAGCTCCGTAGGCGAGGGGCAGGGAGGAGACGTAGGGGGAGGAGATATAGGACGCGGCACCGATGGTCGGTGTGTAGAAGGAGGGGGTTGCGGCGTAGCCGGTAGCCAGAGGAGAGATGGCGGAGTAGGTGGACGGCACGATCAGGGGCGCGGACCTCTTCTTGATGAGGTGGGCGGTGGTGAAGAGGGGAGACGAGTACGTGGTGGGGATGGCGGCGGCGTAGCTGGTGGCCAGGGGAGAGATGGCGGGGTAGGCAGCGGCGTACGAGGTGGCGTAGGGGGCGGCGTACGTGGTGAGCGCGGGCGAGCCGACCAGCACGGAGCGCTTCTTGATGAGGTGGGCTAGCGGCGCGGAGTAGGTGACCGCGGCGGGCTGCACCAGGGGCGAGTTGTACACGACGTTACTGTAGGCGCTGGGGATGTACGCCGGCGCCGACGACACATAGGCGCCGGGGTAGGCGTAGGAGCTGAACAGCGCTCCGGGCTCGGGCTCGGCCACCGCGGTGCCGATCAGAGCGCACAATACTACGAACTTGAACATGATGCTGCCGGTTGTTGGGAGATACAACTGATGCCACGAATCAGTCGGCCTTCGTATTTATAGAAAGGGATTAAAACACTAAGGGCGTTTTCCTAAACCGGTCCTGAAAGGTCATTCAGGAAGCTGGCATTTTTGATCTTGAAGGCTACTGAGACTGGACTGGACTTGTATAGAAATATTATAGTAAGTAGACTGAAGAGATTAGTGATCGATTAATTTTTATTGATTTGGTATGCAGCAATTTTAAAAAATCACTACTGCAATCAATAATTTCATGAATCATTATAATTAGCTCAGCTTTTTTATGAAGTCCCCAAAAGGGCTGAACAATTTCAGAGTGATGTTGATATATTTTTTTATAATTACGGTAGAAGTATGGTCCTGTAATTTTAGGGTGTATACTGTTTAAATGTATAACTCGTTCTTAAATCATTAGATTTGATAAACTTTTTGACTGTGCCAGCTGGTATTTGACTTTGGTAAAATATTATTATGAATATACTTATTTAGAAGAAAAGTTTTTTTGGGATTTAATAATAATATCAGTTTATAAAGCAAGTTTCATTAACAACTTAAGAAAATTATTTCAGAAGTCTTTTTAATCTTATGAACAATGGGTATTTTTCATTCACGAATTAAAATGTAGCTTTATATTATGTTGTGTTGCATCAGTGTACCTAAAATAAAGACGTAGTAGTAGGTATATCACGTACTGACACAACTCTTTGATTATTACCAATGGATTGCAAAAAAAATATCAAGAGATAGGTTCCACTTATAATTATAGTTTTTTGGCAAATATGTGATAAAGTTAACTGCTAGCACAGAATATATATTACTAGACACTTCTGGACAAGAGTAGTACAGAATATAAATCACTAGAAGGAGCTGAAGCAAGAGTTTTGCCAACAACGATCACATCTCGTAAGAACAACAGCGTCTTACAAAACTTTCACTACCTACGAAAATTCCGAATAAAAGGCCTAATGATATTTTTTGAAAAATGTTTTTTGACTTCAGCTTACAATCTACAAAAGAGAATTTTGAAATTCTTTGGATTCAAATAGGTAGGTTAGGTAAAATGAGTACTTAAGTAAAAATAAGACAATTTGGACTATTCAGTTATCGTCTTTAGATCGAAAGAGAGAGTAGTGGTTTCTAATAAGATCGTTTTTGTGCTTTATTGTGAGTATAAAAACCTTGTTAGTGTGTAATTTAAATAGGGCAGTCGGCAAACTGCAGCCCACTGCAGCCTTCGAAGTGACAGCTTCCGGGATGACATTTATACCGGTTAGTTAAACAAAAACTCCCTTAACGATAGCCGCGTATAAATACGTGGAGCAGTTAGCAGGCGGCATCAGTTGTATCTCCCAACAACCGGCAGCATCATGTTCAAGTTCGTAGTATTGTGCGCTCTGATCGGCGCCGCGGTGGCCGAGCCGGAGCCCGGAGCGCTGTTCAGCTCCTACGCCTACCCCAGCGCCTATGTGTCGTCGGCGCCGGCGTACATCCCCAGCGCCTACAGTAACGTCGTGTACAACTCGCCCCTGGTGCAGCCCGCCGCGGTCACCTACTCCGCGCCGCTGGCCCACCTCATCAAGAAGCGCTCCGTGCTGGTCGGCTCGCCCGCGCTCACCACGTACGCCGCCCCCTACGCCACCTCGTACGCCGCTGCCTACCCCGCCATCTCTCCCCTGGCCACCAGCTACGCCGCCGCCATCCCCACCACGTACTCGTCTCCCCTCTTCACCACCGCCCACCTCATCAAGAAGAGGTCCGCGCCCCTGATCGTGCCGTCCACCTACTCCGCCATCTCTCCTCTGGCTACCGGCTACGCCGCAACCCCCTCCTTCTACACGCCGACCATCGGCGCCGCGTCCTACATCTCCTCCCCCTACGTCTCCTCCCTGCCCCTCGCCTACGGAGCTCCCTTCATCAAGAAGTAAATAGTGTCTGATCAAAATGGAAAATTCAAGACAGGAAATCTGAGCCATCATAATTTTCACGACATCTGTGTTATCTGACCACCACTTTAAAGTTATGTAAATACAAAACATCATCATACTTACATCATCCGCTCCAAATAAAACAAATGATAAAGTAGTCACAATATTATTCGTTTCTTATTCTCTAAACCCAAGAGCCAGCGACAGCCAGACTTTCATCAATTAATAAAAGCCGAAAATTTTCCTATGTATGACCCCTATAGACATCTATAGAGGTAAGAACGATCAGAAACTAAGGAGTTTCGGTTGCGGTTACTTTAAAATGCATTTAAATGGTTTCATAAAATAATCTGAGTACCTGCGTAATTGCATTTTCTACTAATACCTATAAAAACTTTTAATTTGCCTTCTTTTTTGACCGACTTCCAAAAAGGAGGAGATAATACGTTCGGCTGTATGTTTTTTTTTTATGTGTTTAACGATTATTCAGCCGTTTGTGGTCCGATTTTCAAAATTATTTTTGTGTTATATAGAGTTTGACTCGAATTTGGTACCATGTCCATAAAAGTGGTGACCTGATGATGGGAGCCATGAGTAATCGAGGGAACTCATGAAAACATATGGTGATTTTGGTTTTATTAGAAGTATACTTACTAAGCATCTCTTACCAAAAAGTAAGATTTTGCATCAAGGTATACCATGGTTCCGAAGGTACTGAGAGAACTCCTAACTCCTTATAGATACATGTTTGGAAGTTTCGACGTCGTTTTAAGAACAGAAAGCATATGCTACTGTGCAATTTATATTCATCATCATCATCATCACTACCATTACACCATGCATCATCACGTTATGGCCCTATTATTAGTAATTTTCATAATCTTTAAGATTGAGACGAGGTTTCCGAGCGTTATTTATGTTGTAAATGGTTCAACTCGAATTTGCTACCACGTTCATAAAAGTGATGACCTGATGATGGGATCCAAGGACTATGAGTAATCGACGGAACTCGTCGAAATTTATATGAAAACATATGGTGATTTTGGTTTTATGATCTAAGTATTATAAGCATAAGCTACCAAAATGTAAGATTTTGCATCAAGGTATGCCATGGTTCCGATTTCCGAAGGCACTGAGAGAATTTCTAACTCCTTATAGATTTGACGACCTCTGTGGCTCAATGGGTGGAGTGTGTGGCAGCTCAAGCCGGGGGTCGCGGGTTCGAATCCCGCCGACAGAACAAAAAAAAAGTTTTTCAAAGTTCCTGGGTCATGGATGTGTATTAAATATGTGTATCATATAATAAAAATCTTAAATATATGTATAATATAAAAGTATTCAATATATTTACGTTGTCTGGTACCCGTAACACAAGTCCTTCAGGTACTCAGCACGGGGCCAGATAGACGTGGTGTGAAGCGTTCATAGATATTATATTATTATTATTATTATACACGTTTAGAAGTTTCGGCGTTCTTTTAAAAACAGAAAGTATAAGCTACCGTGCAATTTATATAAGTACTTTTCATAATCTTTTAGATCGAGACGAGTTTTTCGAGTAAATTTGAAAATTATTTTGTTCATGTAAAGTATACTAATTTGGTACTACGGTTACTAAGTTGGCAATTTGATAATGATATCCACGTGTTATATAGGGAGCTCCTCAAAATTTATAAGGAAACATAATATTATAGTGATTTCGATTTAGCTAAGCATACGCTACCAAGTAAGATTTTACCACGGGTACACCATGGTTCCGAAAGTGCTTAAAGAACTCCTGACTCTTTGGTTTCATTGTTGTTTTAAGAACTGAAAGCATAATATGCTACTATGTAAATTCTATGTAATATTATACAACATCTGTATTATCTGACCACCACTATAAAGTTATGGAAATACAAATCATCATGCCTAGTCTGACATCATCCGCTCCAAATAAAACGAATGATAAAGTAGTTACATAATATTCGTTTCTTATTCTCTAAACCCAAAAGCCAGCGACAGCCAGACTTTCATCAATTAATAAAAGCCGAAAATTTTCCTATGTATGACTCCTATAGAGGTAAGAAGTAAGAACGATCAGAAACTAAGGAGTTTCGGTTGCGGTTACTTCAAAGTGCATTATGGTTTCATAAAAAAATCTGAGTACCTGCGTAATTGCATTTCTACTAAGATCTATAAAAACTTTAATTGGCCTTCTTTTTTCTTATAAATCTTAAGTCTTACAATATCCAGCTTAATAGGAAAGCTGTTCGTAATAATTTTAAGAGTATTGAAGCAAAGAAGCTACCAATAAATATTTAAATTGGTTTATCCAATGTTCCCATCTTGAATTAATGGTTTCCATGAGCACGGATGCTATAACAATTAGAATACGAAAGAAAAATGGGAATTAAGGGATAACAAGAAATCAGAAATTGAATATTTATTCTGAGAATTATGCATTAGACGGATTAGATACTTATATCTTTTTTTATACCTGATATTTCAAACAAAAAAAAAAGAAATTAAGCAAAAACGAAATATTAAATTGCATTATAGTGTTCTCCAGTATCTTCCATTATGTTGTTGTTAACCTTGGTTCTGTTGGCGAGGATATCCTTGATTTTGTTGCTGCGGGTATCCTTGGTTTTGTTGCTGCGGATATCCTTGATTTTGTTGCTGCGGATATCCTTGATTTTGTTGCTGCGGGTATCCCTGATTTTGTTGCTGAGAATGTCCTTGGTTGCCGCTATTGGGGTTGGCAGCGTTGGCGGCGGCAGCGGTACCTCCGGTGTAGGCGGAAGCAAACTTGTCAGCGGCCGCTGCGGCCGCTCCAACCACAGCGCTGGAGATGGCTCCAATTTGACGCTTGTTGAGGACGTGCACTACGGGCGTCGCGGTGTAGACCAGAGGAGCCTGGTGTATCACAGGCACGACCGGCACAGGGACGTTGTGGTAGTAGCGGCCGTACACGCCGGGGACAGTGCCGTACGACGCCGGGGACACCACCGCCGGCACCCACGCCTCCGCCGCCACCGCCACAGCACACACCACTAGCAACTTCAACATGGCGAATGTACACTCTTGAGGGACGAGCGTGTATAAAAAAAATACAATTTCCTACTCCTTATATAGTAGGCCGGAGTAGTATTGATACATAAAAAATAAACAGCCTGTTTATCCACTTAGTAAGGTTTAACGATCTTATTTAAATTTAACATAGATTTAAATAATTTATGATTTCATTTAAAGTTCAGAGACTTTAGATTCGTAAATAAATGTCATTAAATCAAATGAACCGTTATGAATTATGATATAGTTGGTACTGTAAGCTAGCACGTTGATTCTGACTAGAGTGAGCGCAGGTTAGATTCCTAGATTATTATGCATAACCTAACCTAAATCAAGCCGAGAGAGAAGTTAGAGTATAATAATTTATGATTGTTTTAAAATTCATGAAATAGTACAATACGAGAAAGTGTTTCTCTTATTGTATTATTTCATGAATTTTCTGCAGTCTCAAACTTCAGACTTTAAAAAAAAAACTAAAAGTAGACCGTATAATTTAAAAAAATGTATTTTAAGTCCCAGCTCGGTATTTATTTATTTATTTCTTCAGAAAAACTTACAGCTATGCAATAAAGACAATTAAGACTAATATAAAGACAATTAAGACTAATTAGTACTAGTATTTTCTAGCATGCCAGCAGGCGTTATAGCATGGTCACAATAGAAACGGTTACTTTCTACTGAAGAATAGACCAAGTGACAGTTAGACAATGGTAATCCGCCATTTTGTCGTTAAAATATGTCAGTTTGTTGATTCTTTCACGTGTCTACTGTTATTATGTAAGCCTACAGAAGTAAATAATTATGTCTATGTCACAAAAACATAAACATAAACTCATTCAGACGTTCACGTACCCAATACAATGTCCAAAATCACTGATTTGCTTCGAACAACAACTATATATATAGAAATAAACTTCCCAAGACCCCAGCAGTTTTAAAAAAATACGCGTTTGCATATATATGTTGCAATGATGCAGATGGAAAAAGGGTGCCAAATAAAACTTTTTTACTTTTCTGTTGTTATAACAGGGTTCGGGTCCAAATTATTATTATCAGAACAAAATTTCATGGAGGATAATGTTATTACTGTAAACATAATAAATATTACCCAACGCCTAGACCAGCATTCTCCAACTTCCAAGGAAAAAACAATAATTCTTAAAATGACCTAAAAAGTATGAAATAATTCTTACTCTTTATTAGTGCCTTTTTCAAAATTCGGTACTGGTTAAGTTCTATGTCAAGTATCGCAGTTCTGGGCTAGTACCAACTTCAAACGAATGAAAATTGAGTACAGAATTTATTGAGATTTAGTCGAATTTTGAAAAAGGCACTAATAAAGAATAAGAATTATTTCATACTTTTTAGGTCATTTTAAGAATATTGTTTTTTCCTTGGAAGTCGGGTTCAATTTTTTGTTAAAAAATAATATCGTTGGTTTATTTAACTTGGTTTGGTTTAGTTAGAGGTACTACTAGAATTCGGTTACGCCTGCAACTCTTGCTGCTCATGGTCTTGTTTAAAAAACAATTTTATTAATTCAATTCTCTTTCTTTTTGGGCATTTCAAAAAATCACAAAAAATTAACGTCATTTCCATAATATTGTTATTGCCGAAGGAAATCCAAAGAAAAGAAATAAATAAATTTACAAAGATACAAGCAATAACAACATTAAGATTGTTAAATAAAACGAGATAATATTTGTTACCTAAACAATATATTTTCGAGTACTTCTATTATCTGGATTTAGAAGTGGCCTTGGTTCGTTGGCTGCGATGGGTAGTTCTGTTGGTTGGGGTAGTTTTGTTGGTTTGGGTAGTTCGATGGCTGAGAGGTCTGACCCCTGTTGTTGGGGTTGGCGGCCACAGCGGAGGCCTCGTTGGCGGAGATGAGGGATCCTGCGAAGGTGTTGACGGCGGCGGCGGCGGCGCCCAGGCCGGCGTTCTCCAGCACTCCGAAGGTACGCTTCTGGATCACGTGAGCTGAGTCATAGCTGCCCTGGCCCGAGGTGTCTTCTGGGACAAAGTCGAAGTTATAACTACCTGCCGGAGCACCTTCCTCGATACCGGCCAAAACTTGTTCCTGCCAACCCTCGTCCTTTCGTCTAGCCGCGGCCACCGCCAGGATTGCTACCAATGCTACGAACTTGAACATAGCTTATGATGTCAACTACTTCACACAATCGTATGGATACTGCAGCCACATGCTGTGCACCGCTTTTATATACTTTTGAAAGAAATATAAATATGCAAATCACTAAAACCGGTGAATCCTAAGTGATATCGGTGGATGCAGCTTTTTTGTCAACACTGAATTCTATTATTTTAGACTTTTAGAGATATTACCCGGTCCCAAATTATAGTAGCAGATATTTATTTTAAGATTTTAGCATATTTGTTTAGTTACTTACGCTTACTTGCGATTTAAGATTTTAGCATATTTAAGACAAAAGGTGCCTAATTTTCTTTTTTTTTCAACAACGTTAAAAAAGGTAAAGAGTTATCGCAGACTATTGTTATATAATATATCGCAGTCATCTGGTTTAATCTGCGATTCGATTGAATGACTAGCGCGTTCATTAAATGACACCATTCAATTGAATGACTCGGCCGAACGTTAATCACGAAAACAAATATGGCGTCAAACAGCTCACACAGCTGATAGCATTGTGGTGATATTTTTTCGATTAAATTTACTTTTAACGTACGTTACTTGTAATAAAATAATATGATAGCGTAGATTTACTTATTATTACGCCGCCAACGGCTACTTAAAAAGATTTATAAAATCCGTTTTAAAAAAAAATTAACGACTTCACTGTCTTGTCTTTTAGTCAAGACCTTAAACGTCACAGTCAACGTTTTGACGAGTTGTCCTTTAGTCATTCAATTGAACGGAGTCATTCAATGAATGCGCTAGTCATTCAATCGAATCGCAGATTGAACTAGATGACTGCGACATATACATTGGTTTTAATTGTTGCTGCTTACGACATATCTAATGCACTTCCATATTATAACAATGACAAAGTGGAAACGGATAATATGAATATTTTAATATAATTTTAATGTGTAAGTACTGTAATGATGTGCCAAATTATTTGAAAAATTATGTAATTTAGTAAATCTTGGGTGTTTTTAAAAGTCGAAAATAAAATGTATTAGAGTTGTTTTAATGTTTATAAAATAAATGGAGCAAGTGGTATTTAACAAAGATAATAATGGAAAATCTTAGATATGAGGTGGTCAATATCGTATCACGAAGTATAACAAATGGGGTTCTGTATGAAAAGAACAGGAAAAGCAAAGTAAACATTCCATAATCTTATATATAAAATTCTCGTGTCACTCCTCCGAAACGGCTTGATCGATTCTCATGAAATTTTGTGAGCATATTGAGTAGGTCTGAGAATCGGCCAACATCTATTTTTCATACCAAAAATTATGTATATGGCAAAACAACATTTGCCGGGTCAGCTAGTAATATTATAAATAGGAAAGTGTGTCTGTCTGTGTGTCTGTCCGTCTGTCTCTCTGTCTCGCTGTCTATTATCATTCAATTAAATGGTGTCATTTAATAGCTTTGTCCACATTATGCCTTTTTTTTTTGTTCAACAAGGGCATGCGTTATAGCGCAATCAACAGCGAGCGTGTGGCATGCCCGTGACGCGCGTTAAAATCGTAGCACTCGCTATGACACTTTTCTTTCAACGCGGGTGGATTTTGACGCATGCAATTATTAAATATGTCAAATGAAAGTTGAATAAAAAGAAGATCACGATATAGCCTGGTCTAATTAGACGCAAAAAAATCGTAATCTCGGAATAATTCGCATAGAGCTGAAAATTTGTAGAGACGTTAAATACACCATTACAAATAAAACCTCAAAAGTCCCCGGCGATCCTCCTTGTGCAAAAAAAAATTACTCAAGGTCAAAGGTATGAAAATGAGGTTTTTCCTGGTTTTTTTTTCCAAACCGTACATTTTTTCACAAAAATAGGTAGGACAAGAGTGTAAATTATAGAATTCTCTACAAAAAATATTCAGACACTTTTTTCATACGACTTAACATTCCTTATATGTTATATAGCTCAAGTCTTCCTCGATAAATAAGACTATCCAACGAAAAACGAATTCTTCATTTCAAAGCAGTAGTTCCACAAATTCTTTAGCTTTATAATATAAGCATAATATATATGATTTTCCCAAACTTTAAGCCCGCCATTCATAAGGAATGGTAAGTCGTATGAAAAAAGTGTCTGAATATTTTTTGTAGAAAATTCTATGATCTACACTCTTGCTACCTATTTTTTCACTCACCTACCTATTTTTGTGATAAAATGTACAGTTTGGAAAAAACAGGAAAAACCTTATTTTCATACCTTTGACCTTGAATAAAAATTTTTGCACAAGGAGAATCGCCGGGGAATTTTGAGGTTTTATTTGTAATGGTGTATTTAACGTCTGTACCAATTTTCAGCTCTATGCGAATTATTCCGAGGTCTAATGTTTAATTTTCCTGGGGTAATATATTGAAGATGAAATTGCATAATGTGGACATAGCTATTGGACGCGCTAATATTTCAACAGAATTGCAGATTGAACCAGATGACTGCGACTTCTTCAAACAATTTTTTATATCTATGTGTGAACATTTACTGGATAAGCATAGGAAAATAGGTGTTTAGATATATTTCAAGAAAGCTTCACTCGTTTCAAAATTACCGTTGATAGCTGGTATTAATTAAAATATTTGGGTGTGGGTGCATCTTACTGTAAGATAGGTAGGCCTAGGGGTACAGTCGCCATATATAATCGGCCCCTTTTTGGGTGTGGGTGCATCTTACTGTAAGATAGGTAGGCCTAGGGGTACAGTCGCCATATATAATCGGCCCCTTTTTGGGTGTGGGTGCATCTTACTGTAAGATAGGTAGGGCTAGGGGTACAGTCGCCATATATAATCGGCCCCTTTTTGGGTGTGGGTGCATCTTACTGTAAGATAGGTAGGGCTAGGGGTACAGTCGCCATATATAATCGGCCCCTTTTTGGGTGTGGGTGCATCTTACTGTAAGATAGGTAGGGCTAGGGGTACAGTCGCCATATATAATCGGCCCCTTTTTGGGTGTGGGTGCATCTTACTGTAAGATAGGTAGGCCTAGGGGTACAGTCGCGATATATAATCGGCCCCTTTTTGGGTGTGGGTGCATCTTACTGTAAGATAGGTAGGGCTAGGGGTACAGTCGCCATATATAATCGGCCCCTTTTTGGGTGTGGGTGCATCTTACTGTAAGATAGGTAGGGCTAGGGGTACAGTCGCCATATATAATCGGCCCCTTTTTGGGTGTGGGTGCATCTTACTGTAAGATAGGTAGGGCTAGGGGTACAGTCGCCATATATAATCGGCCCCTTTTTGGGTGTGGGTGCATCTTACTGTAAGATAGGTAGGGCTAGGGGTACAGTCGCCATATATAATCGGCCCCTTTTTGGGTGTGGGTGCATCTTACTGTAAGATAGGTAGGCCTAGGGGTACAGTCGCCATATATAATCGGCCCCTTTTTGGGTGTGGGTGCATCTTACTGTAAGATAGGTAGGGCTAGGGGTACAGTCGCCATATATAATCGGCCCCTTTTTGGGTGTGGGTGCATCTTACTGTAAGATAGGTAGGGCTAGGGGTACAGTCGCCATATATAATCGGCCCCTTTTTGGGTGTGGGTGCATCTTACTGTAAGATAGGTAGGCCTAGGGGTACAGTCGCGATATATAATCGGCCCCTTTTTGGGTGTGGGTGCATCTTACTGTAAGATAGGTAGGGCTAGGGGTACAGTCGCCATATATAATCGGCCCCTTTTTTTTAAAAACGTTCTACAAAAATAAAATAAAATACTAAAGTTATTAATCAAACATCAAACTTTAGCTTCACTATTCCTTTATTCTTAAAAATAATCAAAAATGCGTTAACGTTTTCAGAAAAAGTTTAAAAGTAAATTTAACAAAAATACTCATATTTTCAAAATTTATTTTTGGGCTCCTAATTCCGTCCCTTTAATATATTTATATTATTTTATATTTAAATATAATGAATTTTATTTTTAATATTTGTTGTTGTAGCGGCAACAGAATATATTATACACAATTCCTGAAAATGTCAGAAGTCTAGCCACAGCCGTTCTTGAGATAGAGTCTGGAGATGTCTATCTCCAGGCTCTATCTCAAGAACGGCTCAAGAACAAGACAGACGGACAGACAACGGATTTTCAGTAATAGAGTCCCATTTTTACCCTTTGAGTACGGAACTCTAAAAAACATATTTTTCTACAGTTTCAAGCAAAAAGAAGTGATATGAAGGTTCGAGATCCATTCACTGTTTGAGATCCAATACCGTCTTGGGGACGATATTAGGAAATTTAATATTTTTTTGGTTCATCCATTTAAACAAAAAACGTGTTATAATCTCAAAATTTTACTTAATCGATTAACATCAGAGGTAATAATAATTAGTTTTACAAACAAATTGTATCAATAAATCAAGCATCTCAATATTTTATGGTATCCAAGAATATTTCAATGAAAAACTGACTTTGAAAACTTTTTTTGATTTTCCAATTCCTGCCGGTACGAACGGCGTGATGCCCTCGCTTCTTCACGTAGCCAGTCCCGGCGCCGAGGGGAACGCGTATGCCTGAGCGTTCCCTTACATTGGTGGAAGTCCGGTCCGAGGTAGACCGGCCAGTCGTGGAGTCCTGTGCTTGTTAGATCCGGGATATCCCTCCTCTATACGGCTGAAGAAAGGAAGGAAGGAAAAAAAGGCCTGCAACACCATTCACTATCCTGCATAGGCCGCCGTGCAGTCCGCCGGCTTATGCAGGATAGTGAATGGTGTTGCAGGCCTGCATGGCGGACTGCAATCCAGGATAGTGAATGGGCCCTTTAAGAAACATTACAATGAAAATATGATTTTTAAGATGTTTTTTTTTTAATTTAAATTCAGTCTTTAAGTAGGTAAAAGATATGGCTTTAAAAAATCTATTTACGATAAATATTAATAAATAAAAAAGTTGATTAAAAAATACTTACAAAATGATCGAATGCATTCTCATTGTGGGTGTAATGTGAATATTTTTTATTTAGATTTGAAAAATGCAAAATAATGCCTCAAAATCAAGTCTAAGGTTTTGGATTTAGTGATTTTTTACGCATTTATTTATTTTCATAGAAAGCCTTTTGTGTTGTCCTAATTAACAACAATCTGATCATCATGTTCGTAGGTCCCTACTGCACAATTTTTTATGGTAAAGACCTAAGAAATAATAATTATTATTTTATAATTTACCATTATTTCAAACTAAGAGTGATTTTGTAGAGTTTACTCCTAAAGTAAAAAAATATGACTAATCTGTAACGCACACATTTTAAAGGAGATTTCTCTATAGTTCAATTAGCCACCCTCATTAAAAGAGTAGGCTATTATTTGGGTATTTTTGAATAAATATAATTTGAGTCTCTTTCTAAATGCGAAATATTTTCAAAAAATCAATTTAACTTATAATTCAACTTTTGAGCTTCGAATTTTGTCGGCAAACGCAGCACCGGTTTTACAAAGACATTTTTTTATTTTTATGTTATTATAAAACAAATATATTACTTTTTTAAATCGTGTTTATTCTTCTGACTCTTATTAATTCATTTATTCCGAGATTAAAACAATTTTTTGAAATTTTGGGCGTTTTCTTCGAAAAAGAACGATTGACTACGGAATCCTAACCAGCTGTTTTTTTTTTAAATTGATAGGTTAATAACTTAATAGTTATATTATTTAAGAGTAACATTGTCCTACAAATAGAACAATCCATATTTTAGGACCATAAAGTCAAGGTATCAAATCCTTTCTATCTGTGTTAACTACCACTTTCGAGATTTTTCGCAGATAAAATTTTAGTTCGTCTTAGCCAAATGAAGCTAGTCACAATTATTATTTTTAACAAAAAATTAAAACCGACTTCCAAGGTAAAAACAATAGTAATATGAACTAAAAAGTATTAAATAACTCTTACTCTTTAATAGTGACTTTTTCAGAATTCGTCTAAATGTCAACTATTTCTGTACATACTACAGTCTTCATTATTTTGAAGTCGGTACCAGCTAATTTATTCGTGAGTTCAGTAATGTCAGAACTTAGAATATCTGAAACTTTTGGGATTGGTACCGACTTCAAAATAATGAAGACTGTAGTATGTACAGAAATAGTTGAGATTTAGACGAATTCTGAAAAAGCCACTATTAAAGAGTAAGAGTTATTTAATATATCGCGAAAAGTACCATTAATTGGGTCATAGTGTGATGACCCATGGTATAATTATGGTTGTGATGATGATGATGATCAATCAAATTGATTTGTTGGCTTATGCTTTCAGTTGTTTAAACAACGCCGAAATCCCCGAACCTGTACCTATAAGCATTCAAAAGTTCTGTTCGGTACCTTCGGATCCAGGGTATAACCTGGTGCTAAGTCTTACTTATTGGTAGCATTTACCTCGAATGCTTCAGAAAAAATCAATATCACTATATGTTTCTATATAAATTTCAAGAAGTCCCCTCGATTACTCATAGATCCCATCATCAGATCACCACTTTTATGAACATGGTACCAAATTCGAATCAAACCCTATACAACACAAAAAGAATTTTGAAAATCGGACCACAAACGGCTGAGTAATTGTTGAACATACATAAAAAAAATACACACAGCCGAACGTATTACCTCCTCCTTTTTGGAAGTCGGTCAATAAATTAGCTTGATAGTTATCAAAAAAAATTTTTCTAGGGTATATGTTTTTCAGTTACTTACATAAAAATTTACTTAAAAAGTACAATATTTGGTTTTCAACTTTCCAGTGAACCCCAACATTCGGGTCTATGACAAAGAAGAGAATACGTAATTTTAATTTTTGATGAATATTTAAATTGTTCACACAAAACTCGTTCAGAGGTATAGGTGACACTTTAATAGGCTTGTCAATAACAAAACTCAACCAAAGCAGTTTCAATGCTTGTTCTAACGATCTTTATTGATATTTCTAATTTGATATTCAAAGAGGAGGTACGTGTATACGTACGACATTGTAACCAACGGCAGCAGATCTGGCGACAAACCAACCAACTTCGTAGAGAAATAGAAGCCACTACAGTAAATTTAATACGCAAAAGTTATCACGTCTCAATCATCGTTTTCTATGGGAATGACTGGTGATTTAAAAAAAATAAGTATTCCGTAGATGTCCTGCTCTGACAAATGAAATAAATGGCCACGTTACCCATGATGGACCAATATAAGAATCGGAACATGTAAGTTTGATTGTTCTTGATTGACGTCGATTGTGAATGCTTATAGTGCTTCGCAATCCATCGGGGTCCAAAGTAGCCTAATTTCAACGCCGTAAGATTTCTTAGGCCGCGTTCAAACCAAACTGACCGTCGTCTGTCAGCCGCCGAATGTGAGCACTGAGCAGGCTCACCGTGAGCCCCAGTGTAAACGTGAAAATAAACGGTATGAATGTCCGCGCCTACGCCTAGCGTAATAGCGTATTGTCGGTTAGGTGTGAACGAGAAAGTGAATATGTATGGAAATACAATAAACTGCGTAACGTTCGCTCACATTCGGCTGCTGACAGTCAGTTTGGCTTGATTTGGCCTTAGGTTTTAATATTGTTCAAAAAGCAGTAACGGATTTTTGGTGCGGGATTAGGTCTTGTCGATCTGATACTGTTTAAAGAATCCGCCGCACCAACTGAAAGTCTTTGTTATTTTTTGCGCAGTTAAGGTGTTAAGACTACAACATCGCTATTGTTAACTACGTCAACGCAACGTAACTTGATATATCTACTACTTACCTCTCATGGTAGCAGCAGAGGTGTGGGGCTGCTGCTGCGACTCCTCTGCTGAGCGGTGCCTTGCTGGCGGCACGCGACGCGGCGACAACGCCAGCCCGGCGACGCTGTCCGCCACGCCCGCCACGTACTGACCCAGTGACGTCAGGAAACTCATCGTGAGTGACGAAACTCACTGACACATCAACAGGTCATCTTTCACCTGAAACAAAGGATTTTCTGAGTAGCGGCAGGCTATACTGTAGGTACATTAATGTTGTTGAGAACGTTATAGGTCCTTCTGCATATTAACTCATGGTTTAAGAGGGAGGATCATACCATGCTAAATAGGTATTCAAAAAAGCGTGACAAAGGTGTTCAAAGAATCAAAATTTTGTGCGACATAATATGCGGTTGGCCTAAGGCGACGAGAGTAAAGGATTGCACAAACCTACGCGACCAAAGCGACTGCGAAGCGGTAGCGTCTACCGCGCGGCGGACGCTGCCCATGTAATCTTATGGCGCTGTGCACACCTGCACGACCGCGACGCGGGATGTTCGCGTCGGCAAGCGGGACGTGAGCGTCAAGTTGCCAGACGCGTGTTTTGAAGTGTACATAACTAGACTTCTTTTTTAAAACCTTTTTTATATTATTTTCTACAACTCTTTAGTTTATGATTTTTTGATTTGTAAACGTTTTGATAGATTGTGTCATGATATTAACGTTTGACGGTTCGCACCGTAGTCGCGCAGGTGTGCACGGCCAGTTTCGCGTTGCAGACGCTCCCGTATCGCGTACCGCGTCCCCTGTCACTGACGCTTAGGTTTGTTTTAAGCTTTATTAGCCAAACCAAAATTATAATCGTAATAATTGGGTGTAAGATTTTGTAATAAATAAATGAGAAATAGAAATACGTCATCATAATACAGCAATATAGCACACGAAAATAAGGATGAATTAACGACACATTTCCTTAGTTAATTTGTCACTTTGAAGTTAAGGCACTATATTGAAAAAACTGTCCTTTTTGACGTAATATACGACGTACCCGGACGGACCCTCAGAAATGTTATAAATCTGGTAATGAGATATACATATCTTCATAGCCTTATCTAGGTTTGAGAAGAACTAGAAACACGATTAATGTATTTTGCCTCGATACATTTAATTTTCGAAATGACCTGTTAAAAATACGAAATTTGAAGATTATTTTTAAACGAAAATAGATGTATTTTAGGAAATTAGTCTAATTGATAGACAGCGTCGCAACTCAAAATCGTATAGAAGCATTTTGCTTAAATGCTCCTAGTATTTTTTAAATGATTATAATTACGTTTTTTCGCATGTTTTCCGAGTGAGCCGATAGCTTCCGGCCGCAGCGTATTCATCAAGGGCAATTTTATACATACAAATTATGTATAAAATTGCCCTTGCGGTAAAATTACTTTCGATACCGTAAATTGGGGTGAATAGACACAACTTTCAACTTCTACACTCAACAAAGCGACCATTTTAGACCTGCTGTTGCTCTTCGCTACTCGAAAAATTTAGATTTGGTAAGTCACGCAGAAGTATGTTTGGCCGAGAACAGCCCTCGTATGCTGTAGTACAAGAAGTTCCGCTCTGCCCTGTTAACTATGTATTTCACGGAAACCGTACATTTTCCCGAGAAATAAAATGGTCTATGTCCTTCCACGTGGTCTACTTTATATCTGTGCCAAGAACATAAAAAATGCTTCAGCCGTTTGTGAGATAAGCTCTTTCAAATGATTTTCCCCGTTTTTCTCCATTTTCCTCTGTTTCTTTGCTCCTATTGGTGGCAACGTGATGTTATATAGCTCAAGTTTTCTTTAACAAATAAGACTATCCAACAAAAAACGAATTGTTCAATTCAAAGCAGTAGTTCCACAAATTCTTTAGCTTTATAATACAAGTATAGACATGATTTTCCCAAATTTTAAGCCCGCCATTTATAAGGAGTGGTAAGTCGTATGAAAAAAGTGTCTGAATATTTTTTGTAGAGAATTATATGATCTACACTCTTGTCCTATCTATTTTTGTGATAATATGAAGAGTTTGGAAAAAACGGGAAAAACCTCATTTTCATACCTTTGACCTTGAATAAATTTTTTAGCACAAGGAGGAGTTTTTGAGGTTTTATTTGTAATGGTGTATTTAACGTCTCTACCAATTTTCAGCTCTATGCGAATTATTCCGAGGTTACGATTTTTTTGCGTCTAATTAGACCGGGCTATATGAAGATACTTTGAGTCCAAGAAAAATACAGGAATATTTTTTATTTGTAAAACGAACGGCGCGGCGTCATAACAAAGTAGCTAGCAACATCTAGTAAAGTAATAAATTATGGTATAGTATGTTAAAATATAAGCTAGAGTTATTGCAGACCGTCACGTCCCCTGCGTAGATATCTGGGGAGGGAAGTGGGGATTGGGGAGTGCAGCGGGTTCGGTGAGGGTTGGATAAACAAACAAACAGTTCGCTAGTTAAGATTTTAATTAAAATACCGTTACTAGAATGATTTCCAATATAGTTTACTGTTTACCCTTATTTTCCCACCGTGTTTAAATAATATCTACGCACTATTGCTTGGAATCCATACTAATATTATAAATTCGAAAGTGCGTCTATCTGTTTACCTCTTCACGCCCAAACCACTAAAACGATTTTGCTGAAATTTAGTAGGGAAATACTTTGAGTTCCGGGATAGGACATAGGATACTTTTTATCTCGGAAAAATGTACGTTTCGATAAACGAATTTCGCCGCAACGGAATTGCGGGTGTCATCCAGTAATATATAGTTTGAAAATGTAGAGCTAAAGTGTTATTTCAAAATTAGTAGTGGTTCAAAAGCGGTAAATGAGATCTGTCTTCGACCGTACTTGTTGGGTAGGTAGAGATGGTAGAGATCAACTACGATAACATGGCGCGCTCCTCCAAAATTCAAAACGTTTTGAAGTGCGTTGTCAAAACGTTTGAAATGCGTTGTCTTGCGCGGTAGGCTGGTTATGATTAGTTGACCAACAAATCTTGGTAATGAGTGACATTAACTCAAATATTACGTGTACTGTGGTTGGTTTTGTATATATTGGTTGGATACTTACTACATACAAACTCATTCATAAGAATGTGACTGCACACATTGAAACAGTCATTTGGAGGGGCGTGCCATGTTATCGTAGTTAATCTCTATACTATATTTTATGGGAATACGTAAAGATAGATAAATATCTTTTATTATCTGGCAAAATATATCTCGCCTTCAAAAAAAGAATAAATTAATGTTGAAACAACCACGAGGGAATTTTTTACTGAATAATTTATTTATTTAATTAAAAAATTTAGTCCAAATCCTTGACTAAGCCCCGTCCGACTCGTACTTGGCAATTACGTGTAATGAATTAAAAATTAGGGATTAGAGAATAAAAAGAATTGAAAATGAGGGAAACTCAATTCACAGTTTAGAAACTCGACGCTCCTGGGTCCGTAGATAAGATCGAAACAAAAAATGTATGGTACTTGACAATTATTTTTTTTCTATGGACCCTTCACACCACATCAATTTGGCCCCGTGCTAAGTACCTGAAGGACTTGTGTCCAGACAACGGAAATATATTTAATACTTTTTTTATACTATACATATATGATTAAGATTTTTTATTATATATCATACACATATTTAATACACATCCATGACCGAGGAACATTGAGAAACTTTTTGTCCCGTCGGCGGGATTCGAACCCGCGACTCCCGGCTTGAGCTGCCACACACTCTACCCATTGAGCCACAGAGGTCGTCAAATTGACTTACAGCGATAGCTGTAAAGTGTAAACATCAATATATTTATCGATATCATGGTTATGAACTGATGACTGGCGATACTTTAGTATCAAAAATTAAAAATCTTTATTTCCATATCAAGGTGATACCTAAGTATAATAATAAAAATCGGTTGTCTGTAAAGTCGGTTTACTGACGATAGTTGAACGTGACAACGTATGACGTTGTCACGTTCAACTATCCTTAACCCCTTAACCCTCGCTTCCGAATCTCTATAAATAGAAACAAACTTTTTCGACTGTAATCTAAAGTTATTTCGATGTATTTCTTTCAAATGATTGTCTAAAAATATTTATAATAAGTAAAATAAACTATTCGCAATACAAAACGCTACATACATTCGTGAAATCCAGTAAAATCTTCGAACAATGCACAAGTCATACCTTGACACGTAGGAAATAGAGCACAATTTTGAATAGCCGAATAATACTAATAGCTCACAGATCGTTTATTAATTTTTCATTCAGAGTGTGGTCAATGTATCAAAGGTCATAACTAACCAAACTTCTTCATGTAAAAGTATTCTCTAAGTCATCGAAATACGTAATATAATCTAAGAGTCTTACGGTTGTTGAGAGACAACGTGCCTCTTTGTCGCTCGTTCCGCGCTTCACTTGCACTTCAAGTCTTAAATGGAACGCCTCAGGGCGAGGTAACGCCGCATGAACTGTCATGTTTTTCGTGCGCGCACCCCATATCGAATTATAAAACGTTATCACGTCAATATCTATGGACGCTTCACACCACGTCAGTCTGGCCCCGTGCTAAGGGACTTGTGTTACGGGTCCCAGACAACGGAAATATATTTAAGTAATACTTTTATACTATACATATATTTAAGATTTTTATTATATCATACACAATATACATATTTAATACACATCTAAACCCGGAAACATTGAAAACTTTGTGTTCCGTCGGCGGGATTCGAACCCGCGACCCCCGGCTTTAGCTGCCACACACTCTGAAACCAATTGAGCCACAGATGTCGTCAGAGAGTATCAAAAATTAAAAATATCTGTACTTTGTTTGAAACTGATTTTTTTTTTATTCAGAGTAAATTTTTTTCAAATCTTTTCTGAACGTTGATGCTACTGGGGCCTACTAACCACCGGCTCGGGAACTAACCCAGCGAGAAGAACCGGCGTAAGAAACTCGCACGGGGCCATCTTTTACTTAAAAGATGGAAGATTACAATATCTATGGACGCTTCAACAATGTCATTATCTTATATATAAAATTCTCGTGTCACAATGTTAGTCCACGAACTCCTCCGAAACGGCTTTATTGATTTTTACCAAATTTTATATGCATATTCAGTAGGTCTGAGAATCGGCTACTCGGGACTTTATATATTGATAAGTGCATTTGTTGAATAAATAATAGTAAATTATTACAACCTGAGACTGACGGCGATCATTGTTTGTGCGTCAGGATAACGATCGACGTTGCCATGGTGACATACTTATTTAGTCACTTCAATAAAATAATATGGCAAACATATTATGGCTGATGGCAAAGCAACGTTTGCCGGGACAGCTAGTGACTATATAAAAATGTTTATAAAGTCATAATATAAAGAATTTCCATAATCAAGGTTTGATACCTTAGTATCAAAAATTAAAAATCTTTATTTCCATAGCAAGTTTTCTTGTGATGCATAGTATGAGCAAACGTTCCCAGCGTCATGAACGTGCCAATACAAAAGGAAAAAAAATATTCTTTCATTGCTGCTACTTTTAAATATACTCCATACACACCCTAAATTCGAAAAAATATTCTTCCGACCGTACTAAAAGTAGCCAATTCCTAATGTATTCAAATTAAACAAGATCGTTGCAAAGTTGAAATCAGATGCAAAGTATCCAAAAACAACTTGTAATTTCAATTCCTGATTTAAATTAGTTTAATTTAATTTTAATTTAAATTAGTTTAATTTAAATTAATCCGATAGAGTTCTCAACATGCAATTGAAGCTAAAATCTAAGAAATTTCTCGCTGTGTCCCGAGTAGGGGATTATGGTAGCAGAGCTTAAATCCATTAGGATTTGCTTCTAGTTGGCCCCCTAATAAATGCATTGTGTACAAATCTCGCACAGATTTCAGTATTAATCTATGCTCTGATTCTAATAATTTGAATCAATAATTGTATCAGTCAATGCCACACACAATAATAGTATTCATATTATAATAGAGTATCTATAAATGCACGTATCACCAATCAGAAAACGGTAACGAAGCTTACGAGTACCATATTTTAAAATTACTTAGTGCCTTAATTAACACTTTATCTAAAATCCACGAATAGTAATAGTGTCGATGTAATAGTTATTCGAATTTCATTTATTTTACTAGAATTAAATGTTGAAGTACTTTCAATATTTAACATTTACTCTATGTACTTCTTTATTTAATTCCCAAATCTAAGAAATGTACGGAAATCTTTATAGTATTAAATAAACTAGTTTCCTGAAAGAAGCCTACAATAAGGTAGGGTCGGTCATGATAGAACACTAGACCGTAAACCTGTCTAGTGTCTAGGTGCGAAAATTAATTACATCTATATTTTAGGCTCAGCTATTTTATGTTCTATTCTACTATTTCACTATATTCGCGTGTCGCGGTTGCTAAATTCCTCCGAAACTGCGTAGCTGATATTTCAGCAAAATCGGGTCAGTGGTTTAGACGTAAAGAGGTAACAAGTAGACCGACGGACAGACTGATAGGCTAATAGTTAATACACTTTCGCATATTTTATAATTTTAGTATGGAGAATGGAGATGGATATCAAATTAAAGTGTATTCAATTATAAATTTAGTAAGACATGAGTAAGACGATTTATCTTGTTTGTTGCCCCATGCGATGCGATATAATTTTCATCCCCAAGTAAACCATGGAGGAGCTACGGCCTACAGAAAATACATTAGAAGTAAAACCAATTGCAGGGGTAGCTTATAGCGATTATGAATAAAATATAAAGACCTCTGTTTCTTCACTCTCACAATTATAAAGCTTAAAACAAACCTAAGCGTCAGTGACAGGGGACGCGGTACGCGATACGGGAGCGTCTGCAACGCGAAACTGGCCGTGCACACCTGCGCGACTACGGTGCGAACCGTCAAACGTTAATATCATGACACAATCTATCAAAACGTATACAAATCAAAAAATCATAAACTAAAGAGTTGTAGAAAATAATATAAAAAAGGTTTTAAAAAAGAAGTCTAGTTATGTACACTTTAAAACACGCGTCTGACAACTTGACGCGCACGTTCCGCTTGCCGACGCGAACATCCCGCGTCGCGGTCGTGCAGGTGTGCACAGAGCCATAAGATTACATGGGCAGCGTCCGCCGCGCGGTAGACGCTACCGCTTCGCAGTCGCTTTGGTCGCGTAGGTTTGTGCAATCCTTTACTCAGGGGGGCGGATAATTATCCGAATTCCAGAAATCAGATGCAACGATTTTGCTTTTGACATGTGCGACGCATGAATCACCTTTCTGTCTGACAATATTAGGTGATCAGCCTGCATATTTGTAGATAAATTGGAAACATTTTAAGTTGCTCCAGCAGTAGAAATGAGCCTATGACCCTTAAGCATCTGAAAAACTAGACTACGAAGGCAGAAACGCATCTGAGTATTTAATAATGACCTGAAAAAAACCTAAAAGACCTAAAATCGAGATTGGAGATATCGCGAGCACCATAATTTCCCCTACCTACCGATAAATCATTAATAAAAGCATTTACATAGTATCTTATCTGGTCAGAAATCTCTTACACAAAGCGTAGATAAAATTGATTCCACATTGTACCGCGGCCGAGCAAGTCACTATATTATGATAAAATCTCGCTACGGCTAATATGAAATTATCTATTGTGTATGTACTATCAAAGAAGTTGATTCCTAGGCAGAAAGCGGACCTAAGTAATTTGGTCGGCTTATGCCAATTCAATGTAAGCTGTGATCGGTCAAACCTGGGTCAAACCCATCAGACCGTTCACAGCTAATACATTGAGTTGACATAAGCCGACCACATGACTTAGGTCCGTCCATTGACATAAGAAGTCAGCTGCCTAGGAATCAATTTCCTCGATGGCACATTATATAAAGTAGGTAACTTTTAAAAAGGGTAAGTAATAAGACGTATGGTGAAATCAGGAGATAGCGAACCTTTTGTTCGATTTTGATGAAAAATGAAACTGAATTATTCCCTAGCCCATAATTGATTTTTTTTAAACATAGACCTTGTAATAATCCATACTAATATTATAAATGCAAAAGTGTGTCTGTCTGTCTGTCTGTTGCCTCTTCACGCCCAAATCGCTGAACCGATTTTGCTGAAATTTGGCATGGAGATACTTTGAGTCCCGGGAAAGGACATATTATGATACTTTTTGTCCTGGAAAATGTACGGTAATGTAAATGTAATGTGAAAAACGGAGTTGCGGGCGTCATCTAGTATAAAATATTTATAAGGTACATGTTTTCGTTCAATAATGTTTCACGGATAGCTTGAATATGACAATAACATTATTGAAGGAAAAACGACAGTGAACCTAACGACGGGCCACTCCCATTAAGCAATGTTTATTTACAAACGTTTCCTCGCGCTGACGTCGCCACTGATTTCATTGTTTATTTCCAGACATATAGGTAGCTAGATTTATTATTAATCGTATAATATTAACAATGACTTAATAACAGAGATACTTAATAATAATTCGGCCACCGTCAGTTGTCTTGATTAGTAATAATAATGTTATTTTTAGCAAGTGCTTCTTATTTGTCACAAATTGAAATAAACTGCTACAACAAAAATATGAAAAAAAAAATAGTAACCAAACAAAACATAAAATACAATATTGTTAAAAGTTAAGTTAAAAAATCTTGTTCCCAAAATAAAACGTACAAAACAATATTGTAGCTTAAAACAAATTAAATATAATAAAATGAAACACAATATTCTAAACAAAAATACAGCGAAGTATGTTATTATTGAAAACACATTTACAAATAAACTCACCTCGCCTCAGGCGAAGCTCGCTCGAAGCTTTCCTCACAAAAATCTCTAACAATTTTTATTAGTATACACAATATTACGATGAATATTCCTTGGAGATCGATAGAAAATCCACAATATCAGTGGATATCAGAGGCAGTGTTCGCGGGGCGCGTGGCGTAGGGCGGCTGCAGGCGGTCGCTAGGGCGGCTGGGCGGCGACTGCCCCGCAGCCTGCGTGCTCCTTCGAGCCTCGCCCGGGTTTCCTGTTGATCATGAGCGCGACAGGTGATCCAAACCAATAATAAATTGATCATATCTGTTTACAATACATCACTCTACAAATGAATTTTTATTACATTTTTTATGTCCTTTATATTAACTTTTACTACAATACAATTTGTGTGCTTCATGCATGTCTTTATAAAGTTAAAAGCTCTACGGTGGCGAATCGGAACGTAAAAGCTTTCGGGAAAAGTATTGCACTCAATCGTCCATTTGGAGGGTGACTTTACGCAACTAAATAAAATTTTCCCAGCCCTTTCTGCATATGTAGGTCAAATAAAAATTTAAAGGGATAATGAGTGCCTCTTATTTTTGTCGACCTTGCCCAAGTAGGTAGCTAGTCAAAAAGTAATTTTTAGTCACAAATTCTCGGGTTCATTTACTCGACTTCACCACAAGGAGGACCATGTTTAACAAAATATGTAGGTATGGTATTTTGACATATTTTGTGTATTTTTGACTAGAGCCCAAAAAGGTTTTGAAATAATGAAAAGACACAAATAAATGAATGATTGATCGTGGTTGATAGTCGTTTCTAATTAACTTGACTTTAGATATTATACGTATATTTTTAGATTACAGCCTAAAACGAAACGTACCCAAGCGAATTTTTTTATAACTTTAATTTCCTGTTTTTGAGGTAAGTAATTATTTTTTTCTTTGAAAAATACTATGCGATATTTACCAAAATGTCTCTCCCCCGAGTGAGATTTGGCGAGCTTTACCCCCTTTACGATTTCGTAAGCTGTTTTGTACAATTGTTTATTGTTTCTGTTGAGAACACTTCGTCGTTCAGCGAAGATTACTAAAGCAATTCTCTCAAAGCGATATCACTTTTACAGTTGTGCTAAAACTGCTTTAAAGTGCATTTTCCTTGAATGAGCCACTTAGTTACCTCTTTTTCTTAATCTCACCTTTGTAAGAGCATTGCAAATTGCGCTTAAAATATACAAATAGGGCAAATTTTGTCCAAACTAGTAGTTAAGATTCCGCGCAGGTAGAGCGATTGGGGCCGTCTTCTCGCTCTAATTCCTAGCACTCTTGCCCCCAGTAATTACCATCCAACTTAATAATTTCAAAACTTTCTTGTTAAACATGCATTTATTTGATCGATGATTCGTGAAGTTTGATAATGTTCTTTGAAAATGAAATGCATAGCTTTAGCACTGTTAAAATCATTTAAGATCATTTTAGTATACAGTATGTATACTAAAATCAGGGTCCCCGCTACCATATGTGCAATGCACACGGGCGCCATCTTTAGGGGCGCCAAAACCAAGGACCCAAAAAATTTGCTTAAAGGGGCGCCAAAATACTTTTTTTGCACACAGGCGCCAGTAGCCCTTACGGGGGCCCTGACTAAAATTATTTTAAAATCCATGATTATAACCTGGACAAAAAGCTTGCGCACTAATGAACACAACGTCTACTGGTAGCCAGACCGCCCAGACTGTAACCAAAAGAGTAAGAATGACGACATAACACAAAAATATCAGCCGACCTGAAATATGTATTTTTTTTTCAAACGTTGCTACCTCCCGGGAAGGTGGAAGATTTCAAACAATCAGGAACCGTTTGATAAGCTGCACTGTAACGATTGGATATGCGTGTCAAAATGTTAATCTTACACTTTTCGCGCTGACTGTCAAATTAATACGCAGCATTTTACCTCGAAAACATGTTTATGACTACCGTTATCATAACACCAGATAACGTCCAATATAACGTTTATCACCAAATTGCCATAAACCTTAATGAGTTTTAGTTAATGTACGCGTTTACAGCCCCCTGCAGTAAATGTCTTTATAGTGACGAACTGGACACCCGTCGAGTCATGGCGTCATATTCTTGGAATACACCAAGTATATACATAGGCATGTTTTGGCGCGTACGGGTGTTATGTGTGTGTCTTTCTGTCCATTGACATAATCTCTCAAACAGCAGGCCAATGTTTCAGGCATATACAAAATTATTATACTTAGGATGACATTGACAGGAGCATGCAAGAAAGTGGGTATTCAGACATCCTGTATTTGATACTACGAATAATAAAAACCAACCATCTTTCATTTAGTCTCCCAAGCCTGCACATTGCAGAAATGTAACTCCCATACTTCAATAGTTTTGAATTTGGTTCTCAATGTTCTTTTCGCACACAAATAATATGGCAATAGCTACGAAATACTACATTCAAATTGACAAAATAAAGCCGTTGATATTGATTGTCACTTCTATAATTACACAAAATTCTTGCATGTATTCGGGTTTCTTTTTGCATAAAGTATGCATGCATGTATTCGAGTCACATTTACTAAAATCGGATAAACTTTTTGACACGGTTACTCTTCTTTAGTTTTTATTATTCGTAGATTTGCAGCAGCCAAATTAGAAATCCGAAACAAACGGTATTTGAAATGAAGCGACATTAGTTGGTCATGACGCTAGCAATTTGACTACAGGCCCAGACGTCTATTACATGACATTTGTCACAATATTATGGCTGCGTTAGTTACGATTTTGTCCAAACGCCAAAACGCCCTTGTACTGCTTTCAGGATTATTAATTTACCTTGAAGTTTCAATGATCCTTATCTCGTCGCCCTAACGGTCCTTTAGAGGTAATATAACAATGAACAATGAACATAGTACTGTGGGGGTTAGCCAGGGACGAACTCACTTTATTTACCGGAAGATGAAGTTAGAGTTAGTACTTGCAGTTTTCAACAACGTTTACTTTTCGACATTAATGTAGATGACGCAGCCCACTGGTTAAAATAGACGTTCAATCAAACAACTAGCCCTTTGACTGAACAACGCCATTCAATCACACGGCTATACGTCGTTAAGCCGGCTTGTTGACTGCAACGTTCAACACTACAGCTAGACGACGCGACGCTTAGCCAACTGGTTAAATGGCAAATTATATAATTAACTAAGGTGACCATTAGTTAATTATGTAATTTGAGAGAATAGGTAAACTTTTTGTAATTTCTTGGGAGATTTACGTATACTGAGTTTTTTCTTTCTGAAAAATATTATCTTAAAAGAATCACAAACACCGACATAGTTGACGCCATTTTGCAAACAAAACGCACCTAGCGCTGCCGCGATGATGAGCGATGAACTAATTCAATCAAACGGCGGCTTTTGAATCAGCTGTAGTGTTGAATGTTTTGAGCGACTTAAATGTTCAATTAAAAAGCTAGACCTGTGATTGAATGGCGTTGTTCAGTCAAAGGGCTAGCTGTTTGATTGAACGGCTATTTAAACCAGTTGGCTGCGATATAGACACAAATAGTTTTCTTTGTGTCGGTAGTATCAGTAGGTAGTGTTTTTTCTGTAGCAGTGATACTTGTATGTTATCTTTAATGAAATAAAAAGTTAAAACAGCGTGTTCGTTGGGGTCTCCATAATTATTTCAGTAAGAAACTATTCTTAAAAAAATAAGGATTTTTTTTTACTTTCATTGTTAAACGTCAGCCCACCTCAGTGTGAAGTTACGCTTCCTTTCTTCCTATATAAACTAGATTACTCTCAAGCGAACAACTACATTATAATTTTATATAAGAGAGCGCCCCAGGGAAGGAAACTTCTAACTCAAACTATTTACATAGGTGATAGTAATCACAAAGTTATTTTAATAAAACCGTATCAATAGTTTTAATATAAAAGTTTCGTTCGCTTAAGTTTATTATAAGTTGAACCATTTCGGTAAAACTAGGTAGATGTTTTGCACCAAAAGTGTGTCAGTCCGCCTGTCTACCTGTCTGTCTTCCCGCTGTCTGTGTGTCGTCTGTCGACTGTCTGTCTGTATGATTATCTGTCTGTCTGTTGGTCAGATACTAAACCATTGTACCAATTCTGATGAAATTTAGTACTTAAGGATATATTGAGTACCAGCAGTATTTCCGGACCTATACGACCTGCAAACCTTCAAGATAAGAGCGTATTCCCTCTTAAAAGGCCGGCAACGCACCTGCAGCTTTTCTGATGTTGCGAGTGTCCATGGGCGACGATAGTTGCTTACCATCAGGTTTGCTCGTTTGCCCCCTTATTTAATAAAAAAAATCTATTTGTCTTCTTGCTGCCTGTGTGTCGTCTATCTGTCTGTTTGATTGTATGTCTGTCTGTTTAGCTGATGTGGAACTTAAGTAAGTATCTTTTAGTATTGTGGAAAAGGACAATAGGGTAGTTTTCATCTCGCGAAAATGAACAGTAAACTAATTAAAACATTGAGCTGCGGGCAACATTTAGTGGTTAATGGTTATATTATACGTAGGGAATCGATACATTCGCCTCGCTGTGCTCCCGACAGACTAAAACTTGGAAAATCTTCGTAGAGGACTTCCAAAGTCGAGGAAAGTCGTTGATTCCAACTTCATACTGAGTCTATTATAACTATTGGTCTTAAGTATCGAAATTCTATCAATATTTATTATGTTCTTAGTTTCTTACATCGTTAGGCATCCATTACACAGTAGGTTCCTCGTCAGTGAATTCCATCAATCATGAATTATGTTTGACTGATGGTGACTGATGGACTGACGAATGTATCCAGATTTTCGTCAATCACCGTCAGTCACGCTCTTACACGGTAGGTTACCCATCAGTCATAGTCATGACTGTGTTAAAACTGACAGCAAAACCTGATGATGTCTGATGCCTGATGCCTGAAGTCTGATGCCAGAGTATCATTTGAGAAGGCTGTCAAAACTTTGAAACATTCTGCCGGTTGCTAAGTTTTTCACATCTACAAGAAACCTTCTTCGATTCTTAGCCACATTAACCTTTAACTGGTGACAAGCGGTCTCACAGGCCGAATGGCGTCAGTGAAACGTCTTTTCACCCACTTCCCCGCACCCTCCGGGTTTGAACGTCTGTGTAGCTTTGAGTTTGGTTGCCCCCGCGCCGTAGAAGGAGACAGTTGCGTCGGATTAACCCAAATCGATAAGTTAAATGGACGCAAAGTTCGATAGCGGCCTGTGAGACCTTACGTCACCAGTAGCGTAACTTTTTTACGTTACATCGCTTATTGATTTTTTTCACTTTTTACATCTATTATTTACGATGGATAATTTTGGTCATCCGAACAAGAAGCGAAAGGAATTGGGAGTCAGAAATGAATTGTTAAACCGTAGAAAACAGCTTTCATTATCTGAAATTCATAGAATAGGAGAATGGTAGGCACAAGGATTCCACTGAACCAGAAGCCGAAAATAGTGCCGAAAATTACATTCCAGAGCAAAGTGATCATGATTCAGGAACCGAAGAGAACGACCAAGGTTACATCGATCAACAAATCAGGAGCCATGGCAGGAGGATCAGCCTTCAGAATTAGTGAAGTTTGACCATTGTCAGTTTTGTGAAATGATAGCTGTGATTAAAGGTTTTATTTTTTTTCAGTTGATTATTGTGTTAATTTTATGGAAAAAGTGTTACTGTTTGATTTATATTAATTATAATTTTATAAAACACATTATTCATCCCGCTTCTAATTTGCATGATTGTAAAGGCTGTTCTTATTGTAACATTAAAGTTCATTTTAATGAATTGATTCACAATGTACAAAATGCTTTTATTTTGTCCTACACTAAGTTATCAAACTATTCATGAACATAGCTGTAAGCCAATATACTTAATTTCTATGCAATAGACCCTAAAACGGTAGCGGCCTCTCAGACCGCTCGTCATCAGTTACGTTACGCAAAATACATGTCACCAGTCAAAGGTTAAAAAGCTTATTAAGCACTAAACTGGTGATCGTTGAATAATGGGTCGAAACGAAACGTTCAGTGTGATATGGCCCTAAGCATTTTGTAAAAATAGATAAACCGAAAACGTGTTATGACGTTAAAACGCTAGATTTTATTTTATAAACATTGAAGAAGCGATAATAATATGCACTAACCATCATAATAATCTGTCTGCTTGTTTCCTGGTTTTCATAAAAAAAGACGGGTTGCACTCCGGGAGTGCCGGCAGAAGTGAAAACTTGATTATTAACGTTGTGCATTATTTTTTTAACCCATTTTTTATGAAAATCGATTTTTAAAAATCGATTTTTTTAATTAATCGAAACCCTTACAATCGATTAAATTTTTAACCCATTTTTATGAAAATCGATTTAAAAAAAATCGATTTTTTTTATTAATCGAAACCCTTACAATTTTTTTAACCTATTTTTTATGAAAATTGATTTTTAAAAAATATATTTTTTTAATTAATCGAAACCCTTACAATCGATTAAATTTTTAACCAATTTTTTTATGAAAATCGATTTTTAAAAAATCGATTTTTTTAATTAACCCTTACATCGATTAAAAAATATCGACAATCCAAAAAAAAAACAATCGATTGTTCGATTAATCGATTTCGATGTTACAACACTCTCCAACCGTCTTACGGTTTTTCGATCAGCACGAGAATCTGACGCGAGTTTCACAGTTTTTACCCACCCCACAAAAATAATCAACGCCGCTAAAGAAGTTTTCACTTCAAAAAATATAAATGTCCTTAGCATATTATCGTGAGTGAGATTCTCAGAAGCAATATCATCTGTACAAGGAGTGACGTTAACACGGTACCTTTTCAACTTAGCCTAAGTTTGCCCTAAACTTTGGGGATTGCCTGGCGAATGATTTGTGAAACTTGACGGGCTTATCAATGTTTAATGCCCTTGGAGCTGCTGTTGCTAGGTCGTCCCTTTTATAGTAGACGAGGTAGGTATCAGGCGCGGTCTCAGCCTCAAAGTTTTGGGAGTCACGCTTCTAGGATTGCAATAAAAACTTACATAAGAATTACCTAGATTTTTAGGTGGCATATTTTTTGGTTTGTCTTGGTATAACGGCTGAACGTTTCGGCAAATTTTTAGTTTTTAAATGTGTGTGGAAGTCCCAGAAAGGTTAATATTACGAAGTTCACCGGGTCATATAGTAAATAATAATTTTGAAAAGCAATACCACATGTTTCATTGACCATGCAAATATAAATATAAATACAATACTTAATGCTCATAGCCAAGTAAATTAGTAAAGTAAAACATCATCAATCAATCATCAATCAGTTTCCTCTTCCATTCAGCATTTTGTACTCTAGTCTCTGTGTGACGCGTCTGAGCAAATCTTAATTTTTGCTCGATCAGTATAACTTGAAAGTCTGCAGTCGTTGCAGTTACTTTCAAGTTGTGTTTTTCAGTCTAACTAGGAACTTGTGTCACTGATGAAGCAACTTAATTGTCGATTGCTTATATTAGTCAGTAAACAAAGGTGTCAATGATCTCAGTAGTATAAGGTTTTATTGCTTTGTGTAAACCGCAAACTTACCGCGACCGCGGGCTTCAAGCCCAAGTGGATCCTGCTAGAATGTCCTTGAAGTCATGAATCAACAGGCTTTACATATGCACAGTAGAAATACCAATAGATATAGAGATTTTTCAGCGGTGGACGAACAGCCTAAGAATAACATAGCAAAACAGAATATCTCCACAACCGAATATAGACCGTTTCCTTTTCGGAAGCAAATTCGGAAGTCGGTTAAAACTATATTAAAAATATAAACACAATAGCTCGGGTGGCCTTATACTGTCTCTATTAATAACAAAATTTCTAAACGTAGCATGTCCTAGTTTTTAGTTTGTCGTATGTTTCCTGGTTGCTGGTTGCTGTATACAGCCACGACCTGTGATGAATACTAATATCGGCGTTGGGAGTATCTGTGAACTTATGTTTTGCGTAAAAGCGTCACATTATGTGAAAAATAAAAGGTGTTTTAGCTCAAAGTAAACAATGTATAGAATTTTCTAAACATTTATTTTTGCTTAAATTCCTGCGTCGCGTCGCGTCGTTAGGAATGGTTCATTTAAAATTTCTCTAAAGCTATAACGAAATAATTTGAAGTGTCTAAAAAATTTCAAATATTTGTTTAATCGTAAGCTTCAGATACTGTGTTATTAAAATTTAATATAAAGACAGTTATTGAAAATTTAATATAAAGTCAGCTTAGTGATGAGATGAAATATTTTTTCGTTTAATTAATTTTCGCAAGACGTACTCGGAATCGCACTATCACAATGTAAGAACCGAACTTTCAGTTTAAGTCACCTTAAACTTCACAGTTACTTAGTTTTCACCATACTGTACATCCATTCCAAAAACTTCTTGGTTTATATCAAGCTATTTGAACCCCCGACGTAAATAAAGAGTTGTTTTAAAGTTGTGTCTGCCTGTGTGGGTCTCATAACGTTCAACGTCAATTGAAAATGTATCTGCATTTCTACATGAAACACTGTAAATCCATACATATTATATCAACGGCAAGAATCTGATTAATCTAAAGTTCCTCAGGAAATTAGTGTAGGAGTGACGTCCGTTCCGCGGGCTGTAGTTCAGAGCCCGTAGTCGGGAGCCCGTAGCCCGGAGCCTGGATATGTATGGAGCTAATATTATTACTTTTAAGCCCTATATTTTATGTTCATTCAAGCAAATACATAAATTGAATTTAATTGAACCCGTAGTCCGGAGCCCCGCGTAGTCCGGAGCCCGTAGTTCGGAGCTCGTAGTCCGGTCACTCCGAAGCTTGTAATCCGGAGCCTGTACTCTGTAGTCCGGAGCGCGTGGTAAAGAGCCCGCGCGTAGTCCGGAGCGCATAGACCGGGGCCCGCGCGTAGTCCGGAGCGCGTAGTCTGGAACCCGTAGTCAGGAGCTCCGCGTAGTCCGGAGCCTGTAGCCCGGAGCTCGTAGTCCGGGCGCTCCGGAGTAGAGAGTAGAGTTCGGCGAACGTGGCGGGGCGTGGACAAACCTTCCCGTTCGGTAATTGCCTTCAGGTTGATACGAAAAGATTTATTTTAATGTCTTCGTAGTAAAGTCACAAAAACTACCTTTTTACTGACGAAACTATCAACCTTTATCTTATATCTTTACACGAACAATTCTTGTATATTTTATATCTTTAAACGAGCAATCGATCTAGCTAGGAATCATTTTTAGAAAATATCATTTTATTCGTGTTTTGTCGAATACCGAGCAAAGCTCGGCCAAATAGCTAGTAGTTCTTAATGTGAGCACGTAATAAATTAGGTTTTCTGTCTTTCCTTCAAGCTCATCAAATAAAATTAAGGGTTCACTGAACTTTGCAAAGCATACTCTGGAAACTTATGAACCTATTGTGATTCCTATCTTGTAAGTAAAATATGTCTTTAGTAATGAGGTTTCAATAATTATACTGTCGTGAGCTTTATTGTGATTTGTGGTTAGTAATGTAGGTTAGCAGAGCACAGACCACACGACTCAGCTTAAATTTCCCTTCATTTATGATACATCTAATTCAAAATTTTATTCATTTTTAGAAATTGTGTGTGTCATTGCACAAGGGAATTTCACGTTGAGTCGTAATAAATGGTCTACGCTTTACTAATGTAAGTCAGGTATCACAACTTACCTACCGTAGTCTCCTCTGCTATCGTTACTGTGAAAAGTATACAGGTGTAACAAAAACTAGTGATAATACTTTAGGACGGTACACGTTTTTTCACTTTTGTATGGGCAAGGGTCCGAGCGTCACGAGATTCCCCATACAAAAGTGAAAAAATTTTTTGGTCTTTCAGCGCTGCTACTTTCACAGTGAACTCTCTACAGGGAACACGTACACATCCTAAAGTATTATCACTAGTTTTTGTTACACCCTGTATGTAGGTACTATGTGTATGTGTTTGAACACCCCATATTTAGGCAAATATTTTACATTTAGTACTTGGGCAAAATTGTTATGTAATTTACTGAAAATAAACCTTTTTTTCGCTTTGTAGTATACAGAATCGGTAATTAATATTTGTTGGAAAAATAAAAATGGATTTGATGTTTAGCTCACATATTATTAGACCACACAGGAAAAGCAACGATGCATGTACTATGTAAGTAATTTAGTATTTTTTTACAAATACCATACTTAGTCGAACTGATTAATTTCCGGGCATTAAGAATTTAGTAAGAATCTAAAGGTAAACAATGGTAAGGTGCGTCTAAGAATGGGGGTTAAACTGTGGTTAAACCTCGTGATGTTTCACAAAACATACGTCATCGACGCGTCACATTCCTCTACGGGGAACATTGTGATTAACGCAGCTGTAATTTCCTGTTATGTGCGTAAATAATATTATAATATGTATTAACATAAACAGAGCCAGTCGGTCTGCGGAGCTAACTGGGAGTGCATTAGAAAAAAAATGGGGGACACAACGACAGGAATCACCACAGAGATCCCCACAACGGAAAGTGATATGAATTTCATATTCCCCAATATCAGCATCCTCGCAAACTCATCTGAAAACTCGACGACTGTTGTCGGAAGTTATAGCAAAGAAATATTCATTTTATTCGAGTTCATTGTTGTGATACTGGAGTGCATGATAACGGTGCTGGCAGCCTACAGAATACCACGATGGAGCAGGAACCACAGGAATCAGATGATGATGCAGCTGATCCTCGCCAACTTGATGCGGTGCAGTGTTTTAGTGCTCTCGTTTTATCAGAAGAAATACTGTCCCGAACTAATTTGTAGCGTGGTGATCATGTTTTTGAAGTTCTACATCGATGTGGTCGTCATAGTAACGTTTTGTTTCTTCGTGAAGCACATGTACGAGACGTTGATATTGGTGATAGTGAAAAATAATCAGAAGAAGGTGACCATGATATTCTGGATTTCGTGGCTGATGGTGCCAGTCCCGCTGGCGGCGGTGGCGACGGCCATCGTCTCAGCAGGCGTCCTCGACAAGTGGACGATGCGCCTGATCATCTGCGGCGTTTTCAAATGGCCGCTAATGTTCCTCGGCACGATTGTGTACGTGGCGATATTGTACAGGGTGTTAACAGAAAAGATACGAGTTTTCGCACGAAACCTCACCATAATAACGTTTTCGATGTGTTTCATGCTAAACTTCTACATACTGTTCAAGGACATTATTCACTTGTGGTGCTTTCAATCCTTCAAGACTGTGTTGATCAGTTACACGGTTGGTTTTATATTAAATTTGATAGGGTTAATAGTGTACATCACGTACGTGATACAGTGTAGCAGAACATCGAAAGCGAGACAAGCATACTCGTTGAGGTTATCGGGCGTTGACAAGTCACTTACCATAGCATGAGATTTTGTATGACTTACCAGACGAAGTGTTCATAGACTTTAACTTTACAGTATAAAACGTAATATTTAAGTGTGGTATGTTTCTTAAGTTGCAGTTCGTAACTTCAATTAAAATGAAAGAATAATTACTTAAGATCAACCCCCTAACACAATGTGCTAGAGTGAGGGACAGATCGCAATGGTAGCAAAAGACGAGTGTAATACTAGTATTATGAAAGTAAATCAGGAAAACTGTTACTTAATATTGTATATTTATTAAAAGCCTAAAATTAAACATGAATTTTCATTCACCCGACAACACGATCCATCAATTAGTAGAAATAATTGGAATTCCGTGTATTTACTTGGAGGATTGAAACCGTGAAAATAAAAACCAATTTCGGATCCAAAGGTTTATGAAAAACAAAATGAGAACAAAAAATAAAATTTTAATTTAGAATCATAAATGTTAAATTACAATTCCTATGACAATAACACCGCAATGGTATTGATACTGATGTGGCCTGCCGCCTGCTGCATTCTGACGTCGCTGCGGTGTACTTCGGGAATTCGTACATGCACTTCTGTTTTCTCGCAGCGTACATTTCTAAGGGGGTTATCCTGATTAGGTACACTCAATATAATATCTAGTAGGATGGTAACAGATTACTTAAATCTTTAAAACGCTAATGTAAAATCTAATTCACCCCGGACATTGTAGGATTTGACGTTTATTTACATTTACCGTAACCGTAATGATAAATTAAAGGTGAATTTAAGATGGACGGAATGTAAGCCCGACGCGTCCCGGTCTAAGGCCTAGATACAGTCGCAGGCGCAGCGTTTGACGCGCTTCTCCTTGTTCACTAGCGCGTCGACGCTGCGCACCGAGCGGGGCTGCATGTCTGAAAGTAAGTCAAAATTATATTGTAATAATGTTAAAGTTAAAAAAAACTAAAAAAACACGCTTTTTTTTAATTTCAACAAAATACTTTACAGCAATAACTATACACTGGTTTTTATCAAACAGGAAAAATATAGCAGACGTCATATTATTGTTTTAAGGAGAGTTTCTAGTTATTTACAGTCTCTAGTCATTATCATAATATTAGATGTCATGTTTACTAAAATATTTTATGATAGAAATTTAAATACATACATTGAAACTATATTACGTGAAAACTTTTAATTGGCCTTCATGTGTGTGTTCTTCTATTTAAATTTTTATGTAGCCGTAAGTTTTCCGAATTTAATAAAATAAAATAAAACATGAATTCGTCCAAAACCAATGTTAATTATTTAAAAAAAGAAAACTAAAAATTTCGTATCATTTTCTACTTACAGTGCGGGCGCTCCTCGGCGGGCAGATCTTGCGGCAAGAGGATGGTGCGCTGAGCGCGCTGCTGCATTTGCTGCTGCTGCATCTGTTGCTGTTGCTGTTGTTGTTGCTGCTGCTCATCGTCCGCTCGTCGCTCCGCCTCCTCCGCCTCCGCTGCCGCCGCCAGCGTGTTCACAATCGTCTTCACCTACAAAATAAATTACTGTAACGCCTGCGAAAAAGCTAAAGACAAATGAAATAGGATTGTTGTTTCTTTACATCACGAATTTATTTGAACTTGAGTGATAAATGGTTTATATTGAGTGATGGTAGAGATCAACTACGATAACTTGGCGCGCCCCTCCAAATGACTGTTTCAATGTGTATAGTCACATCCTTATGAAAGAGTTTGTATGTAGTAAGTATTCAACCAATCACAGTACACGTAATATTTCAGTTAATGTCACTTATTACCAAGATTTGTTGGTCAACTAATGTCTAATCATAACTAGCCTACCGCGCAAGACAACGCACTTCAAACGTTTTGAATTTGGAGGGGCGCGCCATGTTATCGTAGTTGATCTCTAACAGATTATGGCCTAATCCGAATACTTAAATAAAATATTCGCAGTAAGTACCAAAAATCGACCAAGTGCGAGATGGACTCGCGCACGAAGGGTTCCGTCCCATTATATTATAACAATAACAAAAAATTAAAACTGACTTCCAAGGTAAAAACAATATTAATAGCATCCCTATAATATGAACTAAAAAGTATTAAATAATTTTTCCTATCTAATATGTAGTGCCTTTTCCCGAATTCGGCTAAACCTCAACTATTTCTGTACTCAATCTTCATCATTTTGAAGTCACAACACAACAAAACAAAAATTTCGAAAATCGGTTCACAAACGGCGGAGTAATCGTTGAACATACAAAAATAAAAAATAAAAAAAAATATCCACAGCCGAACATATTATAACCTCCTCGTTTTTTGGAAGTCGGTTAAAAATAGCCAAAAATTGTCTTTTTTGTATGGGAGCCCCCTTAAATTTTTATTTTATATAAGTTTTATTTTTAATTATTAAATTACAAATATAGGATTTTGCGTATATTTCAAGTGCCTACCTATTGTCATTATGGATTACGAGCAAAAAAAGCCAAAAAAATCATGTTTGTTTTATGGGAGCCCCCCTTAAATAATAACTTTATTTTGTTTTTAGTATTTGTTGTTATAACGGCAACAGATATACACAATCTGTGAAAATTTCACCTCTCTAGCTATTACCGTTCTTGAGTTACAGCCTGGAGACAAACAGACAGACGGACATACAGACAGACAGATAGACAGACAGACAGAAATCGAAGTCTCAGTAATAGGGTCCCGTTTTTACCCTTTGGGTACGGAACCTTAAAAAACGAAGCTAAGAATTAAAAGTCAAACTACAATTATTTCACTTCATAATACTATACATAGGCTGCACTAAAAATATCGGGAATGGAATACTTCCACTATTCCTGTCATATTAAAATCTTTTTAATTGAAAACTCCTTGGTTTTAAAACTCGAGTACCATTTATTTATTTAAAAAAAGATTCTCGGTCTTATCACAAGGTCTTGTCAAACTTGTTTAGTCGTTGAGAAAATGGAATTGACTCGCGAAAATTCTAGAGCGATGATTTATTATGACTTTCGAAGTGGTTTAACACAAAAACAGTGTGTTGATCGGATAATTTCTGCATTTGGTGATGAAGCCCCATCCAAAACCACAATTTGTCGCTGGTTTGCTGAATTTCAACGTGGACGTGTCAGGCTCAGTGATGATCCCCGTCAAGGTCGTCCAAAAACTGCAGTCACCCAAGAAAACGTTGATGCTGTGCGTAAGCTGGTTGAGGAAGATCGACATGTGACATACCGCGAAATTCAGGCAACTTTAGACATTGGCATGAGTCAAATACAAATAATATTGCATGAAAAATTCGGTTTCAAAAAGTTGTTTTCCCGATGGATACCGCATTTGCTCTGTGAAGAGCAAAAAGCGGCTCGCGTTACTTGGTGCGTCAGAACTCTCGAAAGATTCCACGCAGGATCCTCAAATGCTGTATACAACATCGTATCAGGTGACGAATCCTGGATATATGCGTACGAACCCGAAACTAAAAACCAGTCACGAGTTTGGGTGTTCGAAAATGAGTTAAAGCCAACAAAAATTGTTCGTTCACGGAGTGTTGCAAAAAAAATGGTGGCCACGTTTGTCTCCAAAACCGGCCATATTGCGACTATTCCTCTTGAGGGACAAAGAACGGTTAATGCAAAATGGTATGCTAGCATTTGTTTGCCACAGGTCGTTTCTGAACTCCGTAAAGAGAACTGCAACCGCCGCATCATCCTCCATCACGACAATGCGAGTTCTCACACCGCGCACAGAACAAAATAGTTTTTAAAGCAAGAAAACATAGAATTATTAGACCATCCGCCGTACAGCCCCGACTTAAGCCCTAATGATTTCTATACTTTCCCTAAAATAAAGAATAAATTGCGTGGCCAGAGATTTTCATCACCTGAAGAAGCTGTGGACGCCTACAAAACGGCCATTTTGGAGACCCCAACTTCCGAATGAAATGGTTGCTTCAATGATTGGTTCCATCGTATGCAAAAATGTGTCAAATTTCGCGGAGAATACTTCGAAAAGCAATAAACACATTTTTAAATAGTACTGTTGTGTCACCTCCTTGATTCCCGAAATTTTCAGTGCCGCCCTCGTAGTCGTATGCGTACAAGACAAAAAAACGAGGAATACGGCTTTTGCTGAACCAAAGATTTCCTTTGGTAGGATTGATGTTTGTATCCCTAAGATGGGTTTACGATGTGGAGCCACCTGAATATCTCATGCTGGTGGGGGAGGGGGGAGTTTTTAGCTTTAACAAGGTATGAGGTCAAAAACTGCGTGGGATTTAGGTATATAGTCGAGTTTGGTATCATTTTCGATTGAATCGAATGTTTAAATGCCAATTTTCGAATAATATTTGGATAAAAGATAGTAAAAATAAAATAAAATAAAAAATTCAGAATATATGATTTTCAACCAACGAAAACGCTGTTGACAGGGCTTAATTAATATAAGGAGGCTGATAGCCGCATTATTCTGCATGCCAAAGACATGGTGATGAATGGAGCAGTAAACATATTAATAATACTAGACGTTCCACGCGGCTTCGTCCGCGTAAATCTGAAATTTCACTGAAACCGTATATTTTTCACAAATTAATAACCCATGTCTCACGTAGTCTACTATATATTCGCGTCAAATAACATAAAAATTGCTCCAGTAGTCTGTGAGATATTAGCCCTTTCAAATAATTTTCCCCGATTTTTACATTTACCTCTGTGTCTTTGCTCTTATTGGTCTTTGCGTGATAAAATATAGCTTATAGCCTTCCTCGATAAATAGGCTATCAAACACTGAAAGATTTTTTTCAAATCGGGCCAGTTGTTCTTGAGATTAGTGCGTTCAAACAAACTAACCAACAAACTCTTCAGCTTTATTTTCACATTTTCCTCTGTATCTTTGCTCCTATTGTCTTTAGCGTAATAAAATATAGGCTATAGCCTTCCTCGATAATTAGGCTATCAAACACTGAAAGATTCTTTCAAATCGGATGGGTAGCTCCTGAGATTAGCGCGTTCAACAAACAAACTCTTCAGCTTTATAACATTACTAGCGACCCGCCCCGGCGTCGCACGGGTATAAAATATATAGCCACTGAAAAAATGATTAAAATCGATAGCCTATCACGATCCTTCATGTAGTTAGACTTCTTATCTGTGCCAAATAACATAAAAATTGCTCAAGTAGTTCGCGAGATAAGCCCTTTCAAATAATTTACCCCGTTTTTTCCACATTCTCCTATTAGTCTTAGCGTGATAAAATATAGCCTATAGCCTTCCTCAATAAATGGGCTATCTAACACTGAAATAATTTTTCAAATCGGACCGGTAGTTCCTGAGATTAGCGCGTTCAAGTTAGCCCTTTTAAATAATTTTCCCCGTTTTTTCCACATTTTCCTCTATTTCTTCGCTCCTATTAGTCTTAGCGTGATAAAATATAGCTTATAGCCTTCCTCGATAAATGGGCTATCTAACGCTGAAAGAATCATTAAAATCCGTTGCGTAATTTTAAAGATTAAAGGGAACAAAGGGACATTAGGGGAAAAAAAGCGACTTTGTTTTAGACTAGACGTTCCGCGCTGTTTCACCCGCGTAAATTAGGTATTTCATAGACAAATTAGTCCACAATAAATAGCCTATGATCCTTCACGTTCCTACTTTTTATTTGTGCCAAATAACAGAAAAATTACTCCAGTAGTTTGTGAAATAAGCCCTTTCAAATAGTTTCCCCCGTTTTTTCCACATTTTCCTTTATTTCTTCGCTTACATTAGTCTTAGCGTAATAAAATACAGCCTTTCTTGATAAATGGGCTATCTAACACTGAAAGAAATTTTCAAATCGGACGAGTAATTACTGACTCATACTAAGATTAGCGTGTTTAAATAATGCTTCTTCTTCTTCTTCTTTTTACGTTGCTTAACATCTTTATCGTGCAAATACGAGTCCTTAAATGAATTAAACATTCTTAAGTCATCCGAATATAGTACCGAACTTGGAATATTACCATAATTAATGCCTCTATACAGATTGAGACTCTATTTTCCTCTAGAGCAGAAGCTGCTAAAATTTTAAAAAAATTACATCAAAATCGCGGTGGCTTCACATCTTAAATCCATCCTTGGGCCATAAGGACCAATCCTACCAAAGGAAATCTTTGGTTCAGCAATAGCCGTATAATTTACCGTATACACGCAACTACTACTTCTTCTATTCTATTATACTAATACAATTTCTAGCTCCACCTGTTTAACTCTGCACCACTCTTGATGACCTTGATAGATTGTTCTATGCTAGAAGAATCTATAGCTATAAGTTAGGAGCAACGTATCACTCGCATGCTACAAGTGGGACTCTATTATCACACCCCCGATCTTGGGGCCGTACAACGTTTCGAGACTTTACGAAGGAATCGGAATGCCGCGTGACGCGTCCTACTCTAACAATCGTGAAATAATAATATAATAGCTTCCACACCGGTTTCGGTGACGGTGACCGGTTTCATTGAAACCAGGCCAGCTACGCAGGAGTAATTTTATAGTGCCCAAGTGTGTGCGCAGTACACAAGAGCACTCTCTATTCCTTTTACTCTCATAAGTAACCCAGGGGACGGACGACCGACACGTCTGGCGAGAGATCAGGCACAGGACCGACTGTGAAATGACGTTGTTAGGGCGGGCATTCTGACTCGATCGTTTGAGTCTCAAAACGGTTCCGTTGCAAGCCTCCAGATTTGTTCAGTCACAGCAATCGATCTGAGACGTCAGAAAGTGGCAAACCGTGTGAAATGATCAGTTCCTTTTGACCGACATCTTTATTATTACCTATTTACGATTTTTTATATCTCCTTTTTCTTATCTCAAGTACATAATACGGACACTCATACGGTGAAAGAAAACATCGTGAGGAAACCCGACCATACTTGGTCCCAGACGTGTTGACTAGTTCTTTCCTCTGGACTAGGCCACTTACTATGTTGCAAGAATGTCGTATGTGCTGGGGCAACCATACGGACATTCAAAAAAGCTTGTCCCAGGCACTACAGTACTTGAGAACTGGTTACTTCGCTTTGAAAACACTTTATAAAATATTATCCGCAACGGATGTAAAGGCTTTGTTTTTTTCTCACCTCCTGCATGTCGTTGTCGATCTGCTGCTGGCGCTGTCCGGCGACGACGTCCTGCGCGGTGCGCTGGATCATGTGCAGGTCCTCGGGGGTCAGCTCCCACGGCATCAGCTTGCGACCCTCCATCTCCATCTTCTGGACCTGGAAGAAATCGTGGTCAATGAAAATACTACCAGAGAAGTTGATTCATAGGCAGTTGACGGAATTACTTATTTTGGTCGCATTTTGTTAAACCCAGCTGACAGCTGATGTTTGTGATTAAGTTGATGATCCGACCAAATGACGTTGATCCGTCAACTGCATAATATGAACAATGATGTTCAAAAAACCCCTATGAATCAACTTTTCTGATAGCACATAATACCTCGATCGCGGATTCTTGGAATTCTATTGTTATCATGCGACCGCTTGGGGCTTGAGGAATTAAATATGCATAATAAGTATTGCTTAGTTTTCAAGTAGTAAAACGTAAGAAATTAGAAAAACCCGTGTAAACTAGAAATTTCTTTTGAATATCAAGATTTAGATTATTATAGGTATTTGACTACTTATATTAATTAATGTAGCCATATTGCCAAGTAAAACATAATTATTAATTATTATGTTTTACTTGGCAATATGGCTGCACATTATGTGCATTTTGAACTTTGAAGTAGCGTAAAATATTAACATAAAAATTAATAATACATGTTTATTATAAAAGCATGTATTATACTACTCGTATGCAAAATAATTAAAATCCTTATAAGTAGCGTTTTTTTTTTTTAATGTAAATAGGAAATTTCACATGTAAAGGCAGGAAAATGTAAGCTTGATTAAATTCATTAACTTCGTAATAGGTCGAATCTTTAAAGTCACCATCATTTTGAATTTTGAGGAACCCTGTACTAAAATATTACATAATGCCATTTTACTTGTCCATATTGGAAATGACATCGTAAAAGCATATTTCCGTGGTACGTGGAAGTTTCGGAGTTAAATCCTATTACCTCGGGCTGCTCAATCTCTTGTGTGGGGGCCGGCTGCGGGACGAACTGGTGCATCACGCTCTGTTGCTGGAACAATCGGGTTACCTAGTTAGTGCTAGACTTGGGACTGAGACCTGAGTGCATTAAGGTAGTAGAATACCTAAATACTTAAATTTAAGGCGACCCCTAAACCTACAATAATATTGATACAATAATATGGTGCAATAAAAATTTAACTAGCTCAAACTGTTCAATTTGATATTAACCCTAAACGGTCAATAATATTGCACAATACTAAACGATAGTCTAGGGCAACGTTGCCAGACGTCCAGATTTTGGCGGGACGTCCCTTTTTTATCAAAATTAAGTGTCCCGCGCGGGACAGGCTTAGTCCCACTTTTCGGGGAAAGCCCGAACGTACGTGCAGCGTGCTGAGAAAGAAAGGTGCGTAATGAAGATAAGAGTGTGGATTTTCTTTGGCTATTTTTGCTATATGTTGTCACGTAAACGTTATTTTAACGCAAATAAAAAGATAAAAATTGAAAAAACTTTTGATTTTATACCTTTTTTACTTTGTCCCGCTTTTGACTAAAGATTCCCGCTTTTTCACTCAAAAAGTTCCAAAGTCCCGATTTGGTACAAAAAAAATCTGGCAACGCTGGTCTAGGGGCCCGTTTAGTCGTAAGTATCAAATTAAAATGTTATACTTATACAACATTGAAACTTCGTTACGACTTAATTTGCGTTGTAACATTTTCGGTTTAAGAAAAGATTGAAAAAGCCTGCCTTTCGAAGATACAAATGCGATACAATAATATCACAGATAATATTATTATGTTTAATGTATGCGTTATATGTATATGTATAAAATCAGAAAAAGTAAAACTTGAAAACCAATGAACCGTAAAGAAAATGACTTAAATATCCTTAATAAGTAATAAAATTACTTAATAATCCACATAAATAACGTTATTAAATATACATATAGTATTTATGTATTATAGACATATACTTAATATAGTAAGTATTTATAATAATTATTATTATTCAAAAATTAATATTGTACTATTATATATTTTGGTTAACATAATACATGTATGTTTCATTATTATTATTGTTATTATTAGTTTTGTGTATAATATAGATTCAAAGTTTAATTTTGTTATTGTGCACGCTCTATCTGATGCATCTCATGTCTTATATGATATATCACATCTCTCTCCGTAGGGCTGCTGTAAGAAATTTCTTTAGAAATAAGCAGTTCCTTTGTGTCGTCTTTCTATGTCAATTTTTATGTAAACAGTGTCTTGGTGTAATAAATGTTTAAATAAATAAATAAATAAAATTAAAGCACAATCACGCTATTGTAAGATTAACTACGATTGTCTACGAATAATAAGTGCTAAATATTAATGAAGTGTCGATGCAATTTTATAGTTTCAGCTTAGCTTGATGTGAAAAGTTGCGTGGGCGGTGTTTGATCACGAAGGGAGTTTATTAAACTTTGAAACAACAACCACGTGGCTTAACTTGTTATTTTCTTGGATATTCCTCTGTTATTACATGAAAATTGATGTTAACATAAATCCTCATTTATATTTCGTTAAACATTTTGTCTGCGACTTTGCTAGTAGTATTAAAATAATATTGAGTTGGTACTATCACGCAACTGAAACTTTGCCTTGGCCCTTAGAGGTCGTTATAGAAAGTTTAAATACAATATTCATCAACACGATTGAGTATGTGTGAATGTGCAAGATTTTACGACGCTGCGTTTGTTATCGTTTGCCTGATCGAAGGCAATTTTGCGCTATAGTAAGTAAATTTAAATAGGACGATGGAAAAAAATGGGCACCCAAACTTCACAGCACAATAACTCTTGTGGTCGCAATGCTTTGAAACTTAGAACTTGCCCTACTTGGTAACTAAATATTGTGAATGAAAATTGCACGGTAGGTTGCGTTATGCGTATAATGGCTTGTTCACCTGAAAGCTTTTATTGCGTTACGTGACCGTTAAAAAAGCTCTCAACATCTGAAAAAAGTTGAAAGCTCATGTTGTCGATAAAATAGCATACTTTCATGATTCGATTTTTCTCAAACTCATCAATTTACGAGTAAGTACCTAATCAAATTATTTTTCCTGTTTGTCGTTTTGCAATGAAATCCATAATCGACATTTTTGTCTTTCCAGGGATACAATAACTCTCGACAGCTAAAGTACAGGCATTCACAATTTTCCTCCACATTTCATTTTTTAACAATTTAGTTTATTTTAACCTTAGAGCGCTTACAGACGAACGGTACGCGTCGACAAGTGCCGTTTGTCTGTAATAAGCCTTAAGAGGCTCACCAATTTTTTTTTTACTAAGCCAAATTATAGATTTAAACCTTGTTTATCCTATTAAGATGTAATTACCTCATTCTGGTCGTGTGCAGGGGGCGGCGGGGGGGCGAAGGGGCCCATGTTATCGGCCATGTTGGGGGGGAAGGCGATCACGTGCATCTGCCGGGGGGGCATGTCCTCTCCGTCGGCCATGCGCTGCTGGAATTGGTATTTAATTGTAAATAACAATAATGTATGATGGTGGGCCAATTTTATGTATACTTCCTACTCCTCCTATCTTCTTCTGATTAATTTCGGTGCGGGTCCCTAGACAGCTTTAGCATGTCCCTCGGGTTACCTGAGATTATATAAAAGGGTTTTCGTGGTTGGATACCGCTGTCGATCCTGGCGACACAGGAGATACAGCGGTGGGAATGTGTGGTGGGCCAACAATAATGTATTGTGTTAAAAATGAAGCCAAATCTCGTTACGGTGCCGCGGTGTCACGGGAAGGCTGTATAATATATGACTCACGTAAATGAAAAACTGACCACTCTTATTCGATTGAAATGAAATGTTTTCAGAATGTTTTCAGAATTCAGAACTCAACAATATTATGTTTTTGCTATAAAGAAAGTAATCGACCATTTAATTGGCATTTCTTCGTAGCCATTAATCCATGACCGAAACAAACAAGGGCGAAATATTAAATTGCAATAAACAACTAATTAAAATGATCTGCGCAACAGTCTCGCGGTGTGTTCAGAGCTATACTACCTCTGGTTTTGAAATGAATTCTTATGTCATTGTCATAAGGGTTCTCTCAGGTGTAAAGTAACTGCGAACATCTAGCGGTTCGACAGCGAACAGACTCGGAACTGCGTCACGAGTCGTTCACCTCTCGCGCTGAGGTCCAAAATAAAAAGTATAAAATGCTATATTTCAAAGTATTATCTCGGGGTTAGTGTACAGTATAATTATCATACAGTATAGCAGCCGTTTCCTTGTAACCAAACTCAACACAGAGACAACCATATGCCACGAGTTTTTTTTTTTTTTCGAAAGGGTCTAAGCTACTGGTCTGGTTAAGACCATGGTAGTTTAATCGTGGCTATAACTAGTCTGTTGCTAGTTGGTTTTGAGATAAACAATGAGGGGGCCTGGCCCCCTCCCCTAAAGTCACACGTGTGACATTCTAATCGGGCAATATTGGGGAGAGCTACGAAAATAAGCTATTTTCATCTGACGTGGGATGCCACGAGTTAATACATTATTTTGGTATCTACATTCTACATAGAGTTATCTGAAATCTTCCTTAGGTATGGATTTTAGGAGTGCCCTCGATTAGCTTGGTCTGGTATGGTGATACCCCTTTCGAATTTACCTTCAAGTCTATAATAATCCTTGGATTGCTTGGAAGTAGTCGCTTTTGTATTTGACCTAGCATAACGAAGAGACCACCAAAATTGTATATATTTTTCTGTTACTCGTATCAGCGCGAGCGAAGCGACCCCTAGTATATCCCTTTACATTTTGTGGTACACTTTACGGAAAAACTATCACGCCAATGATAACACATCTACATATTTATAATAATTACTAGCCGTCCCGGTAAACTTCGTGTCACTTTAAAACCTTCCCTGGACTTCTACAAATATTTTAAGACTAAAATCAGCCCAATCCGTTCAGCCGTTTTCGAGTTTTAGCGCGACTAACACATTTGAAAATCCATTTTTATATATAGGTATAGATGTAGATGTGTGATCAATTATCATCATTCAGTCGTAGCGTGACGACGCGAGCCCTCATAAAGCTCTGCTTTTAACTAGTTTATCGTTAGAATAGAATATAATTTATTTATTCCCAAGAAATTTGTTACAAGGTGGTACAAAATTGTTTCAGGCGTGAAAATTGTTGTGTAGCATTATGTATTTTGTCACTATTACTTATCCTTACTTATTAATTCACTTGTTAATTATTTACATTATGTTCAGTGTCAAGGTGGTGCGGGTTTGAACCAGAATTAAAAGTACAAGCAGAGACCAGTACAAGTAAGTTTCCGGGCCCGCGATCAAATCAAGGAGATTGACCTCCGCGAAGTCAACTCGCGTATTTGTTGACAACATATATTGAACTTGCGAGCAAATATTCGTGTAACGGTAGTAGGTGCTATCTTTTGCGCAGATACATTATGATTTATGTTCTGTCATGTTTGTTAATGCTATAAGATCACTGTTTCAATTGTTGAAGTGAAAACTTATTTAGCGGCGTTGAGCACTTTTGTGGGATGAGTAAAAACTGTGAAACTCGCGTCAGATTTTCGTGTTGATCGAAAAACCATAAAAAACCGTAAGACGGTTGGAGAGTAGTGTTTTGTGTCCAACTCGAACTCGAACTCGAACTCGAAAACTCGAAAACTCGAAAGCTCGAAAGCTCGAAAACTCGAAAACTCGAAAACTCAAAAACTCGAACTCGAATTCGAAAACTCGAACTCGAACTCGAATTGTAAGGGTTTCGATTAATTTAAAAAAATCGATTTTTTAAAATCGATTTTCATAAAAAATGGGTTAAAAATTTAATCAATTGTAAGGGTTTCGATTAATTTAAAAAATCGATTTTTTTAATAATCGATTTTCATAAAAAATGGGTTAAAAAAATGCACAACTTCAATCAGATTTGAAATAACTGTTGTATCTTACACGTTATGTTACCACAGTCTATGGAAGTTGGAACTTTATTACTCTGTGATATTACTATACGTACTGAAACTTCTCTATGTGTATGTGTTAAGCATAGATATAGAAACAGGCATAAGTATGCCTGTTTCTATATCTATAAGTATCCATAAGTATGGTGAGTATTCTGTATGGACTATGGTCATCGTCTCTCAAAATATTACCATAACTTCCTTTGTTTTCATAAAAACTACTACGAGACACAACACAGTATTTTTTCTAAAATTAATTAATGACTAGCACGAATGAAAAATATGTTTAAGATATTAGCAGAAGGAAGAATTCTCAGTGGCGGATTTACCTCGTTCTGCTGGGCCTGCTGGGGTAGGGGCGGGGGCGCGAACATCATGTCGGGACCCTGCGCGGGCACGGCGAACACGCGCTGCACGTGGATGCGCATCTCGCGGGGCGGGGCCATCTGCTCCTCGGAGGAGTCCCATGGCATCTAGGGACAAAGGAAGCAGTTAGTACAGAAAGCACGTTACATCGTGGGGCACCCATGCCCATTGTCCATCTACGAGTACCTATAGCCATTCATAGCTGAAATTATTTCTATTTGAGCTGAAGTGTTTCTGTCTGAAATTATTGCTATTTCAGCAAAAATATTATAGGATTCATCGTAATGTTTCGTTACCTGCAGATTTTTGAGGTATATGTGTTACGCTCAAAGACCGAAATCGCTCAGTGAGCGAAAAAATAGTCGTGGCTCTAATGAAAACGGCCACGACGCGTTCTGGCAATCACAAAAAGGCCATAACGCGAAATTCATGTAGTGGCTGATATGCTATTCGTTTTTCTTGATTTGTTCTTAATTGATTAATCATCCATAGGTATGGAAGATTATATTTGAATTACCACGCGTACTACAAAATATTTTTTCTTTTACTAAATCACTGCACAACACATAGCGTGCTTGTCATTATATTATTTATAAAATATCCATAGTTCCATACTATCCGTACTAATATTATCTGTCTGTCTATCTGGCGCAACGTGTTGTTGTTTTTTTTTTAATATGAGTAAAGTAATCTGATCTCAATAAAGAATAAAAATATAGTTTTATTTTAATTAATATGATTTAAATATAATACTACTAGTTGATGTCCGCTACTACGTTTCGCCAGACAGACAGAGAGACAGATATTAATAATAATAATTACTAGCACGGATAGTATAAAACTATGTATATTTTATAAATATTAATGTTAAACACGTTATGCAGTGATTAAGTAAAAGAAAAAATATTTTGTAGTACGCGTGGTAATTCAAATATAATCTTCCATACCTATGGATGATTAATCAATCAAGAACAAATCAAGAAAAACGAATAGCATATCAGCCACTACACGAATTTTGCGTTATGGCCTTTTTGTGATTGCCAGAACGCGTCGTGGCCGTTTTCATTAGAGCCACGACGCGAAATTCGTGTCGTGGCTGTTTCACTGTGACCACAACGCGTTGTGAGCTATTTTTTCGCTCACTGAGCGATTTCGATCTTTGAGCGTAACATATGCACTATATGGCCTTTCAAAGCTTATAGTGGAGAAATACGAACGCGTATAGATATTAGTCAATATTTGTTTGATTCTCGTTCATTGAGCTTACTAAATAAATATTTTGCGATTCACGATTCTTAAATCATAAAAATCTCCGTTTATTTACACAACAGAAAAGCAAAAAGTATCAATTACACATACAATATCCGAAGCGAAATCGGACCGCTAGTAATATAAATGCAAATTAAATAAATAAACATAAAAACCAATCAGTGATCAGTGCATCTCGCGAACAAAGAACGGAGGTGTATGAATAATGCATGGACATACTTGTGGTCACACGAGCGACGACCTCGCTGTGACGTCACAATACTCTACTAAATACTAATAGAGATGGTAGGTGTAGAGATCACGAATAGTAAAGATCCAAATAATGTGATAAAGAAAATATTGTGAAGAAGAGCCACGTAAGTGTTTGAAGTGTAACGACGCCACTGCAAACATGCGAATAGAAATGTCGTTTCGATATCGAAAAAGTTTTTCTAACTCTCAACTTAATTTTTATGAATTACGCAAAAGGTACTTTGTACCGTTATAAAATGAACAATCGAGAAATTAAAAAATAAAATTCGTATTCAATCATGCAAGTCGTATTTTATATCATTGCTTTTTTATTGCGCTAAAAATTAAATGCGTGTATAGGTAAGGCTCGTAAAACGTATGAAGGAAGATATATTTTTTATGATCGAAATCCTGACGGGCATAAAATGTGAATATGCGTTTTAGTACGTATGTTTACGATAAAAACATATTAATTATTATAACCGGCTATTTTAATAAAATGTTAACAATAGCACTGTTTTTATTAAAAAATATTTAGACTTTAGAGTTATACAATATACATATATGCGCAATAGAAAGTAACACAACAACAACAAAATATGTGTAGTTTAAATTGTTATTATTCTCAACTTAACAAGCTCTCTCTAATCTACAAACAATGATCAATACGTACAATAAGTAGTCATCATAATATTATACGTAAGCACTGTTAAATACAAATTTGACTGTCAAAAGTATGGATAAGGAATTAAGGACAAAACCTTTATTGATCAATGAATGAATCCGAGGTCCGTTACTTTTAAGTGTATTTTTAGCATGTATTTGTTGAATCATTCACAAAGCTAATAAAATGACAAGTATAATATGTACTGAAAGGCAGTAACCGTTATTTAATCCTAATAATAATATATAATATCTATGGACACTTCACACCAGGTCAGTCTGGCTCCGTGCTAAGTACCTGAAGGACTTGTGTTACAGGTACCAGACAACGGAAATATATTTAATACTTTTATTTACACTATACATATATTTAAGATTTTTATTATATGATACACATGTTTAATACACATCCATGACCCAGGAACTTCATAAACTTTTTGTGCCGTCGGCGGGACTCGAACCCGCGACCTCCGGCTTGAGCTACCAACGCGCTCACCACTGCGCCACGGAAGTCGTCTAAAAACATAATTCACTAACTCCAAAACAATACACGCACTAATATGTTTGCTGACAGAACAAGTAAAGCTACTTAAGTCGGAGAATTATTCGGTCACGGCGTGACAAATGTTATGGAGACAGATGCTTTATAGAGATGCCGGGACAGTGGGACAGACGCGGGACAGGCGGGGCGGGTCCCGGAAGACTCGGGATAAATTATTCCCTAAATCTTAAGGGTGAAGCGTCTCTTTTGCTCCCTTAAAGAATCTTAATTAGTATAAAATACAATAATTTGGTTTCTTGGATTTTATATTTCTAAGATCTTAATACCAACCTCTAAACTCTAAAGAGAGGTCATTTAGCCGAAACTTTTTCGTTTTCGCTTCGTTATAGAATCGCCGATCAAAATGTATGGAATTGACATAAGACGAGTCGAACATAAACTTCATATTAACGAACGCCTATGTCAATTTCATACATTTTCATCGGCGATTCTATAACGAAGCGAAAACGAAAACATTTTGGCACACCCCCCAGGTATAGAGCTTAAATTGCTTAGATGACGAGAATTTAGAATGAGAAAAAATATAAACTTAGCAAAACATAACAAACGATAAACGAATTTTGGTGCAACGAAGTTGCGGGCGTCATCTAGTATTTATAACTTAAATTTTAACATTAAACTTCTAGTTAAGTATGATAAATAATCTAGTATTTTGCTGTTACATATTTATTAGGTCGGGTTCAGAAGGCTTATCTTTCGGGACCGATTGGGCGTGTAATAAATTGTAGTATCATTGGACCCCGACTTATACGACCAAACGATACGTCTTTCTTGTTGTCTTGCAAGACAGAGCTAGATAGTAACCTAATTTAGGAATCCAACTTCCAAGTATAATTCCTACTTTTCGGCATTACCCGTGATCGGCTGAACTGATTTTCATGAAATTTCGCGATGTAGAGTAAAAGAAAATCACATGTAGAGACCACCTGAATGGAGGCTGCTATCTGTATTTTACCCGCGGGATGCTGGGAAACAGTGTAGCAATAATATTTTTCTTGAGGCTCAATTTATGAGTCCGGTCGAACTCGCGGCTTATATGGCCAAAACGGCCCATTCACTATCCTGCATTGCAGTCCTGCTGCAGTCCGCCGTGCAGGCCTGCAACACCATTCACTATCCTGCATAAGCCGGCGGACTGCACGCAGGATAGTGAATGGTGTTGCAGGCCTGCACGGCGGACTGCAGCAGGACTGCAATGCAGGATAGTGAATGGGCCGTTTAAAGTAAACCACGAGATCATAAGCCATCGTTACATACTTGTAATCTCGCGGTGTAGCTGCCAAACCGCGCGTGTCCGACGACGATACATAAAAAGTATGTAGCAATAAAATAATCATTGATTTTACTAGCCTCTCATACATACAAAAGCGATATCACTTACAGTTTCAGCGCAATCTGCCTCCAGATACGAACGATTTTAATAATCTAGACTCAGCATTTAACAGTATACAACATCAATTACTAGCTCTGGATTTATGTATAGGCAGTATAGGCCATGGCCTATGGGCGGCAGCGTCCTATGGCATCGTAGGCAGAGTTCGCACATAGGGGCGGCAGAATTAAAGTGGCCTATACTCAAAAAAATATAAATCTGACCCTGTCAATTACTATTACATATTAACTAAATGTTTTAAGCTAGCAATAAATTATATATTATGTACTAGATGACGCCCGCAACTTAGTTGCGCCAAAATTCGTTTATCGCGCGGGAACCGTACATTTTTCCGGGATAAAAACTATCCTATGTCCTTTCTCGGGACTTAAGAGCCCGTCCTCTCTTTTCTTCTGCTCTCTTCACACTTACGCCCGTCTTTCATATGCCAGGTGAAAAAGGACGATCGCCAAGTTAGCGGGCAGATAGAGGTTTTCTGTTTTTAAAGGGTTTTTTCATATTGAAGTGGTAAAAAGTAATTCCAACACTTTATAGACGACTTTCTCAACAGTACATTGTATTTTTTTCATACCGTTAAGACGTCAATACAATCCATAAAAAGCTGATATTCTAAACCTTTTACAGCAAAAATCACAAAACTGTCGCGGGTTTGAGTTGGATTATTTAAAGATACATAAAAAAAATAAAAAATCTAGCTCCAACACTATATTATAATCGAAATGATCTTACATGTTGTGCATTAAAACTTATAGAAACACTGTATTTTAACTGTTAAATCACGTCTGTTAAAGAGCGAAATCGGCAAAATTTCGTATACGGACTCTTAAAGAATCTCCATGCCAAATTTCAGCAAAATCGGTTCAGCGGTTCGAGCGTGAAGAGGTAATAGACAGACAGACACACTTTCGCATTTATAATATTAGTATGGATATGGAAGTATGGATTTATATTGTAATAGTCACCCGCGGACCGCAATAGTTTATCCCGTATAGATTTGATACTATGTATTCATGTAGCGTCCCATATGACGGAACCAAATAACGCGGAAGAGTCACTTCTTTGTCGTCTCGTCCTCTATTTACATACAATGTTTGAGTTTATATTTTAGATAATCTATGGTAAACAAAAACTTGGGTCACGATGCTCTGACGCAGCGAAGTGGTGAAGTGCAGCCACGGACTACAAAATATAGAGAAAAGGACAAATGCTGGTGGCATTTTCTAGGAATCTGTGAAGATATGAGGTAAGTACCTAAAAGACCAAGCGTTGCTTAAGGTTTAAAGAAAGAACAAACATAAATAAGTAGGTAATTAAAACTGCATGGTTGCCTTTGCTCATAAGTCATAACTTTCCGGGCTACAAAACCCTACATTGAACATTTTGTAAAAAAGTGACAACCTTTCCCAAGAAATGAATGAATAATATAATTTTTTATACAATATTGTCTCGTTTAAAGTATAAAATATACACATTATTATTGATATCACTAGCTTTCTAAATTAATATTTTCATAAATTAAGAGAGTACTGTAACTAGATCCATAATCTCAGAGCTCTGTTTACAGTGTAATCTGTTAAATGTACAGACTATCAATATTTAATGAGCTAGGTATCGATTGACTATGTTCAATTTAGACGTCGTTATCAGTTAAAAGTTTTATGAGTTTTTATCAGATTCGAGACAGCCGCAGCCCGCAGGCCGCAGCACACGTGTGACATGGCCTCTATAAGGGCGAGATTAATAACTTCGCTAGGAAGGTTTCTTCCTATTGCCTTGATTGTATTTTAAATACATTTATTACTTTACACATATTTAAAATTAAGTTTAACGCTTCCTATTTATTTATTTGAGTCAACAAACAGTAAACACTACATATATATTCCAGTTAAGGCGGGGATTAATCTCAATCCAAAACGATAACCTTGCACACAACCAAAGACCGAGCGTATACGCATCGCAATAAGATTCATTTTAGCTTAGCATAAAACTGTGGCTACTAGGGGCGGATCTTCTCTATTTTTCATGTTTTTTAAAATATCTTTAGAAATAAATATTAAGAAACAAAATTGTTTAGTTCAGAAGATTTTAATATAGATTTACTAACAATTTATTCAAATAAAATATATAATTATCCTAGTTAATACTTATATTTCGATGAATTAGATTTTTGTCGGAGATGAGTTTGTAAATGAATTACAGCCAAAGTATTACGTTTTATTAAAATGTTTATGGTTTAAAGTATTTTAAATATTGTGCTTTATATCTCATATTTTTTACATTTTGTTATTATATTGGAACTAATTAAATCGGAAGTCACGACTCACGGAATAACAAATTGGGGTTTAACCTCGCCTTAAGTCAGATTTAAATCCTATCAATGTAGATAAGAGATGTCTGTAAGGTAGTCTACCTTTCTATTTCAATAAGGTTTTTATCTATCTTCTACTTATTTGGTCTCCTTCAATGTCTTATATCAGTTTATGAATTTTATATTTTAAAAAATCAATCGTATAGAAAGTAGTTATATTTTAAAATTTTAAGTATTTACCTGTATTTAAAGTTAAAATACGATAATCACTTATTACGTACAATTAGGTAAAAAAAAAAACAATAAGGTAAACCTAACCTAAAATAGACCAGACCCTCTATGATTTCTTAAATGCAACGCAACTTAGGTTTTAAACTTCAAGCATTTCTAGAACCATTGGTTATATAACAAGTATATAAACCAAATTATGATAATGATCTAAGTAAATTATAAATAATGATCAAAATCCGAAGGTGTTTGTAAAATGTTAACCTTCTTCAGACCAAACTAGTTGCTGTCCGGATCCGTAGAACCTGATACAGCCTCGTTTCCGGCCGGTTGTGCTGCCCTTCTCCTTAATTACATCAAATATCAAAAAATTAAAATTCAAGCGTATGTTAATTTAAAATCTTCTGATTATGTTGTAATCTATAATTTTTTGATACGTTTTTCTAACTTTAATACTTAGACTAGCGACCCGCCCCGGCGTCGCGTGGGTATAAAATATATAGCCACTGAAAAAATTATGCCTATAACCTTCCTCAATAAATGGGCTATCTCAGGCTAGCCGCAAACGTACGGTTTTCTCATTAGGTTTCCTGATCAGGAATCCAGATTCGGAGACACGAATGCATACCTTACATACAAAATATTCTACTGGGCGCAAACGTTCTTACATTTTCCGGACGGAAAAAAAACCTAACGTACGGTTCGAATCTCAGGTCGCGCGTACAAACTACAAAAAACTTAACGTCTGCGTTAGGATCACGGAAAACCTAATCTGGATTCCTGATCAGGAAACCTAATGAGGAAACCGTACGTTTGCGGCCAGCCTAACACTGAAATAATTTTTCAAATCGGACCAGTAGTTCCTGAGATTAGCGCATTCAAGTTAGCTCTTTCAAATAGTTTCCCCCGTTTTTTCCACATTTTCTTCTATTTCTTCGCTCCTATTAGTCTTAGCGTGATAAAATATAGCCTATAACCTTCCTCGATAAATGGGCTATCTAACACTGAAAGAATCATCAAAATCCGTTGCGTAGGGAACAAAGGGACATGAGGGAAGAAAAAGCGACTTTGTTTTATAATAAGTGTAGAAGATACTATAATCGTAGTGGTTCTGTACAAACTACGTATTTATAAAATAATAGACACCACTTTGTGTCTTTACACAAAGCTATAAAAATAATTGTTTATTTATTCTATCTTCATAAAAAAGCTATCCATCTATAGCATCTTTACAAAATAAAAACAATGCTTCCATAATTTTACTATTTTATTAACTAATTAGTGATTACTTATCAACTAATATTCTAGTTAAAGTCTATTATATATAAGGGAAAAGACCTAATGCTAGACACGGAACTAATAGATGACACTTACGAAAAAAATACCACAAAAATAAGAATTACTCTACTTATTTCTCAACACTGTAAATTTTATAAGCTTCTCAAGCTATCTGTTGATGTGACAAAATATATTAGGGACGCCTTCGGGAACAACATTTTAAAATGGGATCAGTTTTCGTAAACAATGTGACCGCGTCGACACGCGCTCGGCAATTTCTTAGCAAATAGGTTAAGGAAGGCGAAATTTTGCACATAAGTTTTGAATACATTTATTTGATTTTTTGTAATTTCTATTGATTTCATTTTTTTTTTATTAAATAAGGGGGCAAACGAGCAAACGGGTCACCTGATGGTAAGCAACTACCGTCGCCCATGGACACTCGCAACATCAGAAGAGCTGCAAGTGCGTTGCCGGCCTTTTAAGGTGCAGTGGTTGTTGCAACTACGTAAAATGGGTTTTTTAAATAATGTTTTTTGTAAAGGAAATGTCATTATTTGAGTATAAAAAAGTACAGTTTTAAAATTGAGAAAACTTCCTATACGCAAAGGTATATCAGTACACAATTTGAAAAATTCTGCTCGATAGAAAAAAATCTTAAAGATGACTCTTATAACGCCGTTTTTCATAATTAAATCATTTTATGGCTAAATATACACATATTCTAGAAAAAACAAAAGATGTAGCACATTTGTCATGACCTAACCTAAACGATTTGATATATTTGATTTGTGTAATACTAAAAACAAAAGGTTTTTTCTCCTATTTTCTATTATCAAGGCACACGGCGAGCGCGTAAACGCCACTGTACAAGGCGCGCTGATATGAATGTTATTTTAATGTGCTTTACGTCGATATTCGTACTGACAGACATCGACCTGCTAATTTTAGGGACTACTGGGCCTTAAGAGGGAATACGCTCTTTTCTTGAAGGTTTGCAGGTCGTATAGGTCCGGAAATACTGCTGGTGACAGTTCGTTCCAGAGTTTTACAGTGCGCAGCAGAAAGTTACGCGAAAAACGCACTGTGGAAGACTGCCACTCATCAAGGTGATGAGGATGGTATGTTTTTAGCGTGAGACGATGGCGAAAAGTTGCAGGTGGTATGATTCCGAACAACTCCTCAGAGCACTCCCCGTGATACAATACATAGAGGATGCAGAGTGAAGCTACATCTCGGCGTAATTCCAAGGGGTCCAAGCTGTTTGAAACACGTTGGATTAATGGTCATGTTGTTAACACTAATTAATGTTTATTTATGATTTTAGACAAGACCTAAAATAAGTTATCAATCTTTTATTTTCATAAATAGACATTTTATTACATTCAAATGTTTTATTTCTCCTTATAGTGTCTACTATTAGTGCTTTTCCCTTACTTAGTTTAAAATACATACAGTAAAAGATAATATTTTTAAATGTCATCAGTCATCACCATTATGGCTGGTTTACACGTGTTAAGTAGATATAATTAAATACTTACTAAAAAATATTTTTTAGAGTTGAAATATTTTGTAGTAAAATTAATATTTATTTATATATTTTTTAGTGTTTTACTATATTTTTTAGTGTTTAAATATTTAGTAGTAAATTTAGTAAAAAAAAATTATACACAAAAAAAATTTTTTTACTGTTTAAATATTTTGAAGTAAATTTTTGTACAGGAACCTAGGTAATTACTATTTTAAGCTGAAAAATAACTCAAACATGTTAAATATTTTCGTAAGTATGAGAAAATGATTTTGGTATTACGTATGTATGAGAATTTCGAGGGTAACCCGGGCTCTTAATAGGTGTAAACCAGGCCTTAATAGAAGAAACTAGATGTTCCCATAAAACACGGAGAAATCTAATCTAGCTTTCTGCTCTTTCCTATTATATCGCTGTTTGTTTAATTTACGACAATGTATCAACGTTTCTCGACGTATACGGCTCTTTAAATATACATATTAGAAAGTGAATAAATAATGGGAAAGCAAAAGTGTTGTGATAAATTTAGTTTCATCGTCCTACATCGCAATACGTTTTAAACACTTTAGAAATAAAAGATAGAGACAAAGAAACCAAAATTATCCGTACTTTTAACAGCTCTCATATAATATTTTACATTCGATATATTTTGATAACGTACTGCTGTTACGGAGCTCTCAAAATATTATATTCCTTCTCACCCCTCTAACATATTATATTGAGATTTTTTAATTAATAATAATTGATCATTTAGAATACAGCTTAATTATTGCAATAAGTAGGATTTTCAGTTTTACTAGCCAACGATATAGGAATTACTAATTAGAATTGACTCTTAGGCAAATAACATATTACATAGCTTCATGCCATGAAGAATTTGAAATAATATACTGCTTTACCATCCACTCACGATCTCGTACAATTTTAAGCACTTAAGTGTCACCCTCAACTTTGTTAGCTACTCATAAAATTATAATTTTTCATGTCAAATATGCAAATACATATAAAATGATAGTTTCAACTAATTTGAATAGGTCATTGGAGTTTATACTTCCTCTACGATGTTTAGCCTCGGTGGCGCCGTACGATGCGGCCACAGCAATCATATTATGTGAATATTAATGAAACGATTGAAATTACATGTTACACGACCAAATATAATAATTTATATATTACCTACCAAAATTAAAAACTTTTCCTTTGATAAATGGTAGAGTTGCTCAAAGCAGCTTGCTCTACCTTCTTTTGTTGAGCGCTTGTAATAAGGGTGTTTGTACTTTGTACCCCATTTAAATACCATGTTATTATAATAATAAGCGAAGGTTCAGAAATAAATAGTGATATTGCCCTTACGGTAAAATTGCTTGTGATTTTCATAAGCACTTCAATAATAATCACTATAATTTAAAAAATTATTAGTCTGCGACCCTTACAAGCACTTTCCTTGTAAGCAGTAAGACACATAAAAGCATAGGATATGTGTCTAGATCCTCTGTTTCCAACAAATCACAACAAAAACATAAAGTTATCCAACATCTTTATGCTCCAAAAGATTAAATATTATCTTTGAAAAAATCGTGCTCCGCTATAAATACGTAATTTGAAATACTTGCGACGTTGGAGCTTTATTTATTTATCATCCGAGCATGCGCCACTTATTTACTTTACAACAAACAACAAGATTATCTCCAGCTGATATTTTGAAAATTGGTCCCAAGATTTTGCTTTATCCTTTAAATCACAGTAATAAATAAATAATGTTGAAGCAACTTAATTTTTCGTCCAGAGAATATGATATCGTTTTCGATGTATAGAAAGAGAAAACGTTAAGAAAATTATTTATTAATGATATCATATTATTATGTATAGTAGGTATGTAAACCGAACGAAAACATTGATAGATATTAGTTTTTTTATGCCAATTAAATATAATATATCTGTGCACTGGAAAATGTATCGTAAGTTTTCCAGGATATTGAGCGCGCAACACGAACGAAATTTTCCGCTCTACGAAACATACGATTCCTTTTATTATTTTTCCGATAATTTTAAATTAATAAGTAGCCAATTAAACACTACATGGTAAAATTAAAGCACTAACTAACACGTCGTATGTCTATAAACTGTGTTCGTTTAATATTGTTTGGCTTTTTACTAAAAATATATCTTTTTTTTACCATAAACAGAACTAAGAATCGATTTCCTTATTTTTTACTAATTACAAAACCAATATCGTTCGCTAAACACTACACGCCGCAAGAATCATCAAAAAACATTGTCAGGAAAATCTCCGCATAAATCTGTTTATAAACAAAGCTTAAATGTTACGTGTGCACATTAGAGACGAGGTGTATAGGTATATAATGTATAGGTATATAATGTATGCAAACCGCACGCTAGCACTGATCACCTCGTAATTGCGAGGAATATCTAGAACGAGGACGCACACAAACTAATATAAAATCAAAAATATTACGAAGAAAACGCGGACGAGTCGCCCCGGCCTCGGTACCTCCGATCGATTACCCTACCAAGTTCAAGAGCGGCCCGCACGACAACAAAAAATGTGTACTCAAATTAGGAACGAATGGTGCCGATCTTGCACTTATATAAATGTGTTGCGAGCACGCGCGCCACACACCCGCCGTCGCTCGCCATGTACACGCTCGCGCTCCTCCTGGCGCTCGCCGCCCCCGCCGCCGCCCTCGCCGCCCCCGCCCCCGCCGACCGCGCCGGCTACGAGCGGGAGATCGAGGCCCACCAAGTGCCCAAGCTCCTCGACTACGTCCTCAACGAGGAGTACCTGCTGAAGCAGCGGAACAGGGGGAAGCTCATCACGCGCCTGCGGCCGGAGGAGGCCGTCGCCTCCGACAACGTGATCCTCGAGTCCAATATCGTCAAGATACTGAAGCCGAGGAAGTTGAGCGGGGAGCTGGTGCGGCAGCGGCGGGGCTACAACCTGGAGAATGTGGTGGTGCCGGCGCGGTACCCCTACCTCCCCGTGCCGCGGTACTACAACCGTTTTCGCAAGTGGGGCTAGCGCCGGACGAATGTCAAGGCTGCGCGTGTAAACAATGGGACGCCGCGGGCCGAGGGCAGCGCGCCCGGGGTCCGGACTAGTTATGTAGTGTGGCTATAAGTGGCTGTGAAGTGCGCGCCGACCGCTCCGCGCTGCGATGGTCGAGCTAGGACGATATCATGTGAATGCTGACTAATTTTAGTGATTATATTTAAGTATAGAGATTAAAATTATTCTATGTTAAACTTTTATTTTATTGCTGGCCCTCATGCGTGTGAGTAGCGCAGTCGGATTAATATTTTCCGAATGCACATTCTATGAGATAAATCAACGTCTATCTTATATCCCTTACAAGGTAGTATCAATCATTATTTAGCGGCGAAGTCTTATCTAGCCTAAATCTATAGGTCATAATTGGTATAAATACTCGCAGTGGCTGTAGCTGTAAATTGTAATTCATTGTCGCACGAAATGTAATTAATAATTATTATTACGATACCTCCGAGGATAATTTTAAATTATGTTGTCCTTGAGTTTAAACTTATCAAATATTTTAATCAATTTTATCATCTGAAAAATGTATTTACTTATTAGAATTTTAACAGCAAAATCTACGTATCTTCAATGAAATCCAAATAAATTCCTACATATTACACGCGGCAGCGTCTCAAGCCAAGTTCGAGCAAAGGAATTGGCTAGCCAGTGCCAATTTCCTAATTCCCTGTACCATGGTTCACAGGCAGATGCCGGACCAAAGCTATTTGTTATAGTCGTGAACTGTAGGTTGGGTTTACTTACTACATTAGGAAAATTTTCCCTGAACTCAATGAAGCGTGTTTTGTCCATTGGCGTATAATTAAATTCGCGTGTTAGTGGTTAGAGGACGTTACAGCAATTAGAGTATGCCGTATTGCCGACATCGGCATCGGGCCGCGGGTTACAAACGCAACAGTTCGGTGCCGTGATCACAGACCATAATGAACAACGACTTATACCTTGTTTAGGTCATTCTTATTACTTTTTACGGTAAATGTTTAATTAGGCCGACTTAATCTTCATGGTGTATGGCCTTTATACATCAAAGAATAAAAAAAAATAAAAAATGTCCAATTAAAATTGATAAAGTTACACTAATGTCCAGTTACTGAAGGGTAGGGAGGCCACAGCTTATGACAGGGGTTTATCTATTCAACACCGTTGTTGATTGGTTAATATTTTGACGTTGGTTAACGTACGTCGAAGGACTCGAAGGCAATAGCGAACAAATAAACTTCAGTAAAAAAGCCTCAGAAACCGGGTAAATGATCGTCTTTATCATAATATAATATGTATATATCACGGTGGCTGAATATTCAGAGGTAGGTCCTAGTCTACATTATAGGAAACGATCTTCAAAGTGAAGTCATTATGAATCGTGGTCTGTCGGCTGGAGTTGACCTAACCTGACCAACATTTTAGGTTTGCCGTTTAGGTATATCCATCTGCTATTTGGTGGATGGATGGATTTCTCAGATTGTACAATAATCCTTTATCTAAATAATAAACACATAATATTAACTCGTGTTTCTAGCTAAGAAAAAACGGCACCTCAGGGTTTATTTCGCGTTTATTTTTTTGGCGCAGACTAAACAGTAAACAGGTAGGAAACAGCCACTCGTTAATTTAATTTGATCTTGGAAAGCTAAGACGTTAAAAAAACTGGATGTCGCTTGGCCTTTAAAAATAAAAACGAACGAGACCTTTAATTTGAACTTAGTTATCGAATTTAATCTACATTAGGTACTTATTCCGGAAACGTGAATCTCGATCGTAAATCGTAATAGCTTCCATCGACTTATCGCGGTGTAAGTTGTAAGTGCCTACCAAATACCAAGTGCCTACCTTTGCTGCGTATTGCGCTTAATTACAGACTTGCATACAGAGTTCGTAAGTTTGTTATTAAGATTATCATTCTCTGAGCCTAAGATTTGAATACTATAAAAATAGTCCTTAATCATAATATATGTTAACCCTAATGTCCTAAAGTAATTGTTATAATATAATTGTAAAATGTAACTCTTAAGCCGACTTAATCTTCAGGATGTAAGGCTTATAAAATAAATAAGATTAAAAAAAAAGTGTGTCAGCTCCGACGCACGACTGGAGTTTACTCCTTAAGTACGAGTATCTAACCATACGCAAAAAGAGTTTATTCAACTGAAAAAAGATTAATATCATATGAAATCAGATGTTCCGGCAATATTATCTACACCCCTTTCTGCCATAGTTATTTCAAAATACTTTTAGTTCACTTTAGCCAGTATAATGATAAAAATTATAACTTCACAATAACAATATTAATTATTGATATTTATAACAAAAATAGCAATATAAATACGTCGACACTGATAGAAACAAACAAGCCCAATAACATATAGTATATAGGTATAGTCGCCTATACAGCATACCATATGTACGTCTTAATCATAAAGTTAATATACCTAACGGAATATAATATTATATAATAATATAATAATATAATAATATAATATAATATTCCGATATATATATTACCTTTATGGTCTTAATACACTCACAGCCAAATTAGAAAGTTGCGCACTAAAGGTGCGCACCAAAAACGTGACACATTTTTTCGTTACTTGTTAGTAGGTTTTACCCCTCGGATTTTTCTCATACCGGGCGCCTTATATATGAAAATCGATTCTTAAGGAGTAAACTCCAAAAAGATATTTTTTTACCTGGGAGAGCAACTACCGTTGCCCATGGACACTCGCAACATCAGAAGAGTTTATTTGCATTTCAACAAATTATTATAAACGTAACGAATTTAACACATATAAATAAGGTAACTTTTTGATGATGGATTTTATAATCATTATAAAGAATTATCATTTTACTTCGGATCCTACATGGCCACCGATGGTAAATATGAAGTCATTTTATAAATTTCAACGCAAGATAAATAGTTTTTGTGAATATTAATAATGGCATGTGATTAGAATATAATCATGGAACTTGTGTAGTTACAATAGCATCAATCAATTAATTCGTTGTGGTAAATTATATTTCTCTAATACCACTAGATTTATATTTGTTTATTAAATATATTTCACTCCAGAGAGTTATAAAATATACGTTGGGAGAAGCCCCGTCGAGCGAGTTTTGTTGTTCAGTTAGTTTGGCTGTAGGAGGGCATCGCATACTTTGAAACTAGATAAGAAACGTCTTTGTTCCAGCTTTAGATAACTAAAATAACTCTTCTGTAAAACTAATATATAAACAGCGCATTAGTTACGGGCTAGTGCATCTATCGATGCGTGTCTTTTCATCTCACGAAATCTAATTGACGCAAACAAAACTCGAACTCGAACAAAAAGCGAGTAAGAGCCACAAAGCCCACCGCAGCTTTGAATCCCGTTTTCGCCAGTCAAGGTGATCCGTCGAAAAAAGTTGATGATAATGTTCTATAATTTGATATTTTTTACTGTAAAATTATACCTTTATCGATATGATTACATAATATTCCTGCTATTATGTACAAAAATGTATTCTGTAAACATTCACAAAAACAGTGAATCGTGATCGAATACTGTCAGTTAATAATAATTTATTATCTACAATCAAAAGTATATTGGCATCATCATTTCAATCCTGCAAATGTATACGGTCGGTACGTACGGTACGGTGTAATAATTTATATAAATTATATGAATTAATATTATATTTGTTTGCAATTTTATGACGGGCTTCGGAACAACACCATTTCATCAAAATCGTTTTAGCTTTTACGCATGAGGAGGTAACAGCATTAGCTTTCGCATGTTAGAATTAATTTGTATTTGATAAAAATATAAATAATAAATAAAAATCGATTTTTAACTTTGTTAGTCTCGCTTAAACTCGAGGACGGCTGAACCGATTTGGCTAATTTTAGTCTTGAAATATTCGAGAAATCCAGGGAAGGTTTGTTTGTTTGTAGGATGGAATGTTTCATTGGGTTATCTAGTATAATATTAAATGTATTACTTACTCGTAATCACCTACGTGTACTAAAGTAAGCTTTTTCGTGTAATTTGATCAAAACCACAATTTCCGACAGCGGAGGCTACACTTGCTCGTTACAAATTAGCGAAACTGTGTTTCCTTGTCATTCGAACACTAATCACTAGATTTACTCATCTTTTGACGAAATTAAGTACAATTACTATAGATTACTAGATGACGCCCGCAACTCCGTTGCGACGATATTCGTTTATCACGCTAAAACCGTAAATTTTCCGCAATAAAATGTATCCTATCCTATGTCCTTTCAAGGAACTGAAAATATAGCCATACCAGAAATCTAAATCGGTTCGCCGGTTTAAGCGTGAAGAGGTTTTAACTACGGACAAACAGACAGGCACACTTTCGCATTTACAACATTATTATATGGATGTAACAGAAATAGACATGGATTACATTTTCTCGCGCCAAAACATCCCGCGGTCTTTGCAAGTTCTAGCATATTTCCAATAAGAAAGGCACATTCCGCACCTTTTACTTTGAACTTTCACACCGACCTAGAATATGCAAAAAAATGTACATGAGCTACAGTTACAAGATGAAATCATTTTGACCCACTGACACATGTGCCGTTCGGCTCATTACATCTCCCGTTATTCGCCTCCAACCACCTCCAACGTTATTGTTTCGATGATTGACAATAATTCCACATAATGTGCGGCCCAATGTTGCGACATGTAGGTGGAATAGTTAGAACGTTAACAATGATCCGTTTATGGTCTCTGTCCCGTTATTCTAGATAAGATAGAGTATTGATTTATTGATAAAACTATAACGAAATGGTCCTTAATGGCCAGTTTACATTATTTAAATCCAGTGTAGTGGAAAAATGTTAATTCCAGTAACAATCTACCGCTGGATCAGATCACTGGATTGGAATATAAACTCGCTATAAATGAATTTAGCCTCCTATAGATCGAAGAGAACATGTTTGGTTTTCAAGTTGCTCAGGTTATTATTATATTAATATTATAAATGCGAAAGTGTGTCTGTCTATCTGTCTGTCTGTCTGCTACCTCTTCACGCCCAAGCCGCTGAACCGATTTTGCTGTGGTATGGAGATACTTTGAGTCCCGGAAAAGGACAGAGGATACTTTTTATCTTGGAAAAATGTACCCGCGTAGGTTCCCGCGCGATAAACCTTTACACCATGCATCGTCCTATAATTATTATGACCTTTTATCGGTACTTTTCATGGTCTTTTAGATCAAGACTCGAGTTAGTCAAGCGATTTAAAAAATGTAACAGAAATATTACAAACCTGAAGAGTTTGTTTGTTCGTTTGCTTCAACGCGCTAATCTCAGGAACTACTGTCCGCTTTAAAACCTCTTTCAGTATTATATAATATGTTGTTAATATAGTGGCACAGAAATAGAGTGGACCACGTGAAGGGACATACACTATTTTTTGCGGGAAAATGTACGGTTTCCGTAAAATTCCTAATTTACGCGAGCGAAGCCGCGCGGGACATCTAGTAAATTATAATAACGCCTATCTAATAACTAATATCATCGATTTGCTTGCTATAAAATGTTGGCATATGTGTTTAACTGTAAATGAGCAGTTGAAGTATATTAATTACAGTGATGTCTAAGGTGAAACAAATAAGGAACTACAGGTTGTGTTTCATAGTAATATGCCAGAGCTATTATTTAAATATTAATTTAAATTACAACAAAAAAAAATGATAGCATAACAGTTTTTTGATACCCGCAACTGCGTTGTAGAGATCAACTACGATAACATGGCGCGCCCCTCCAAAATTCAAAACGTAAGTGCGTTGTCGTGCTTTGTCTTGCGCTGTAGGCTAGTTATGATTAGTTGACCAACAAATCTTGGTAATAAGTGACATTAACTGAAATATTACGTGTACTGTGATTGGATGACTACTCACTACATACAAACTCTTTCTTAAGGATGTGACTACACACATTGAAACAGTCATTTGGAGGGGCGCGCCATGTTATCGTAGTTGATCTCTACAGAACTTCGTTAATCGCGCGGGAACTGTATAATATTTTTAAGGTTTTAAGAGATAAAAAGTAATGAAATAATATTAACTGATTTTAAGTTCAAATAATTCCTAAGTGTCAGGTTTTTTTTTTTTTTGTCCATAATTATTGTTGTCAAGGTGTGTCGGGGGACCGCCAAGTAAACTACAACCTACAACCGACAACACGCTAAATATCTCGATTCGGTTTGCTGTGAATTACTGATCCAAAGTATAATTTTATGCGAAATTAAACATCTACATATTTAGCGGTCCCCCGACACACCTTGACAACAATAATTATGGACAAAAATATTACTTTACACTTAAGAATTATATTTTGAACTTAAAGTCAGTAAATATTATTATCTTTTTAAAGTTTTTTGGCGGGGGTTTTGTTAAATTTCATAATTTTATTTTATTTCATGCTTTTTAAACTTGTGTTGGTTATAGTACAGAATAATTCCTATCAGCAGGATCATATCCATTATCCACGTGGTTACCTTTGAATGTCGAAAAGAGGCCGTTAATAAGCCCATAAAACATGAAATAAAACATGAAACCTCCACTCTGGGTTCATACGGAGCTGGGCTCCTATAGAATCCAAGTGACGCTGCTGCAGCAGCATGCAAATATTTACAGTCATACCACAAAAGATTAAACATCTGTTGAACAGTTGAAAAAAAAAGTTTGAAATCATTTTGTACAAAATTTTTCTCTAATCAACTGTTTAATAGGTGCTTAAATCTTTTGTAGTAAGACCCGTTGGTCTTTATGTCTACGTCTTACTGGTTGTCGCAATTAAAATGAGCCCAAACACGAAATCTCTGTGCTAAGTTGGTGAGGAGTTGGGATCCTATTGAATACCAGGTGATGCTGCAGCACCAGGTCAACTTTCCATTAATGTGTATGTAATTCATATATTTATGCGAACACGAACCAGAATGCAAAATACATATAAAACTCATCAAACGACTGAAAGTTTCTAACGGCCTTTCATCAACCAGATAAACTGCGATTTTCCAGCACTGAGCAGGCTGATGATGATCAACTATAGCTAAGAACACTCTCGATCATATCAGCTTTCAAACAAAAAAAACTAGACTAAAACTACTAACTAGATTAAAATCGGTCCACCCGTTTGGATGCTACGATGCCACGGACAGACAAACAGACAGACAGACACGTCAAACTTATAACGCCCCTCTTTTTTATCGGGGATTAATAAAAAGTATCCTATGTTCTTTGCCGAGACTCAAAGTATCTCCATACAAAATTTCTTCTAAATCGGCGGTGTAAGTATATAAAGAACAAACAGAAATAGATAGACGTAACACTTTTGCATTTTTAGTATAGACTAGCTGTGCCGGCATACATTGTTTTGCCATTTAAAGTATTTCTACTTCATCAGTTGATACAAAATCTTACCCCCTTTTTTGTCCCCTAAGTGGGGGGGGGGGGGGAATTTTTAAACACCTGATGTTAAGTTGGAAAAAACAATTAATAATATGAAGTAAGCCCATTAAAGAAAACAGTTTGATACAAAATCTGACCTCCTCTTTGGTCCTCTTAGAGAGGTGGGGAGGAGAGAATTTTTATACACCAGATGTTGAGTTGGAAGAAGACAAATATATCTGTGAAAACCGTATGCAAATCGTATCAGTAGTTTTCGTGTTAAAGAAAAAAGTTTGATACAAAATCTGACCCCCTCTTTCATCCCCTTAGAGGGGTGGGGGGAAAAAATTTAATACTACAAATTTTTTGTTTGTCTGTCTGTCTGTTTGTCTGTGACAGTCAGACAAAAAAGTAACCACATTTTTGGCTTCTATAGCGATGTAGTGACGCCCCCGCTTATTATTTTTTGAATATCTTTAATGTAAAAATGTTCATTTCTACAGTTTTATTATTTGGTTTAACATTATTAAACAAAGTTTTGTAAATAAAAAAATCATTATCCGGTTGTATTTTACCTCAACGGTGCACGGTGTGAGCGATCATGTGTGTTGGATATCTGGTAAAAGATATTATTGAAAAAGTTTCTGCCTTATTTAAGGTTTTCACCGAATTTTATCGGTAGGTATATTACACTTCCCCAGTCCCTATTGATTGAAAAAACTCTTTAGTTCTAATAAACTAGACTAGACTGCAGCTAATGTGTTTTACGCAGTTAATATGAAAATGTTATCACCAGCTGCCAGTTAACATATCACAGCCCTACTGCCTACATAAATATACGTAACTATAACGTCCATACTAATAATATTAATGCGAAAATGTGTATCTGTCTACCTGTTACCATTTCGCGCCCAAACACTGGACCGATTGCTAGATATGGACTGGATTGCTGGATATGGATACATGGAGAGAAAGGACATAGGATACTTTTTATCCCGGAAAAATTTACGGTTCCCGCGCAATAAACCAATTTTGGCGCAACGGAGTTGCAGGCGTCATCTAGTCAATATATAGTAGCGTTTTTGCTGTCCGTACCTAACAGTTTGTCGATATATTAAATACCTACATAGCGTTTATTACCTCTGGCTCCTGACTCATATTTCAACCGGTTTTAGAGCAAAAACTTACACAAAGCCGATAGTAGAGTTGTGTTATTAAATTAGTATAACTAACCTAACACTTATAGCAAGTATGTGATTTCAAAGGTGTGTCTTTTTTATAATAGACCATAAACGGAATCATATATTTTCAATTTTCAGGCTTTGAGGGCGGTAGACAGAGAAAAAAATATAAATAAATAGTAAATTTACTACAAAATATTTAAATACTAAAAAATATTTTTAGAGTTGAAATATTTAGTAGTAAATTTACTATTTATTTATATATTTTTTAGTGTTTTACTCTATTTTTTAGTGTTTAAATATTTAGTAGAAAATTTAGTGAAAAAAATTTATACACAAAAAATATTTTTTAGTGCTTAAATATTTTGAAGTTAATTTTTGTACAGGAACCTAGGTAATTACTATTTTAAGTTGAAAAATAACTCAAACATGTTAAATATTTCGAGGGTAGCCCGGGCTCTTAAGGTGGTCGAAATGGAAGCTTTTGAACAACTAACCTAACACATCACAACGAAAAAGCAACATTTGTATCAACTACCTACATAGTGATTTGAATGTCATGAAATCCGTAATAAACGGGGCCCATATTACATAAAGGCAGTGCATTGACCGGCCCTGATTTGGGCGGGCACGGACAGGTTCCTTGTTGCACCCGTGACCCGGTATATTCGCGTGCAACATAATATATTTACATAATATTATTAATGTATATTACAGGGTTTCTCAAGTGGGGTACGCGAACCCCTAGGGGTTCGCCATTCGACGGCAGGGGGTTCGCGACAAGATATATGTGATGATGGCAACAGTAGACATTATTAAAAATATCCGTAGATGAAACTCTTCAAGCTGATTTCAAAAGGATTTTTGGGCAGCTAGACAGGCAGAGTATTTCGAACTCTCACGCAAAGCGGTGAATTTCCTTTTACCCTTTGCTACAACATACTTATGTGAGAGTGGGATTTCATTAGTTAGTAAGGGGTTCGCTGTCACCTAGAAATTTTAACAGGAGTTCGTGGAGCCGAAAGTTTGAGAAACCCTGATGTATAAATAATGAATATATTGCACGTTTGAACATATTTGCATTGAGTAAATACTGTTTGTAGTTTGTAACGCTAATAAAATTAGAATCAATGCTTTATAGAAATGGAAAATTAAAGTTTATTCCGTTGAACGATTATTATTATTAAACGTAGTTGAAACAGGATAATTAATAATAATGTAAGCACCAAAAGTAGTAATATTATTAATATCAATATTGTTGACTCATAATAATATCCATACTAATATTATAAGTACGAAAGGGTGTCTGTATGTGTGTCTCTTTCTCGATTACATCTTCACGCCCAAACCGCTAAACTGATTTTGCTATGTTATGGAGATACTTCGAGTCCCGGGGAAGGACATAGCTAGGATAGCTTTTGTTGAAAAAATATGATTCCCGCACAATAAACGAATTTTTGGCACAACGGAGTTGCGAGTGGCATCTAGTATTTTTTTTAAATTAGCCTATAGTGTCCCACTGCTGGGCAAAGGCCTCCCCCAGGATCTTCCACTGTTCTCGCTCCTGTAGCCAGCCACAGGCTACTTAATAAAGTAATAAGTTTCTACTATAAGCTATAAATACTAATAAGTTCTCTTATTTAATAAACTATATTTGTATCTAACAGTGTCTACGCTACTCTACTTATTTATAAGTAGAGTAGCGTAGACACTGTTAGATTAGTTTTCTTAGATAGATAACATTTAGTTTTCTTTCACCTACACTCGTCGTTACGTCTAGTGATGGGAAATGAATTTCTATTTTCTAGGCGAACAAAGTTAAAATAAGCCATATCAATTATTATCGGTACAGTATATAAGTGGTTAAATACATATAATCCTTTTTGTCTCTTGGTCCTGACTAAAGAAAGAACACAAATTAAAGGATTGGCTCTAAAAATCTAAAAGAAGTACATATTACAAAAACTTTATGTAGACTGTAGAGACAAGGCTAGGAAGGCAAACAATAACGCTCAAAAGGAAACCTTTGCTGCCACCTTTTCAGCCTTGTCAGTGAATAATAGTACAAGCTGGGTATTATAGATTCTGGAGCACCATAACATAATAAAATTACTATAACGCCCATAGGGGGGACGTTATATTCTCTAGAGTCACTATAGAGATTAGAGTCACCACTGGTTGTACTAATATGTATTCTGTGAGCTGGCTCAAAGACGTAAGTATATTCAGTTTTCTTTTACCTAAGTTTTTGCGTAACTTTCTGCTACGTAGTACAGTAACTCTGAAACGAAGTGTCGGCGCTCTTCTGTTGGGCGACGGTAGTTGCTTTCCACCAGGTGACCCGTTTGCTCCTTTGCCCCTAATTTTATATTATACTAGCTGTCCCGGCAAACGTCGCTTTGCCATAATATATTTGCCATATTATTTTATTGAAGTGACTAAATAACTATGTCGCCATGGCAACGTCGATCGCTATCCCGTCGCACAAACAATGGTCGCCGTCAGTCTCAGGTTGTAATAATTTACTATTATTTATTCAACAAATGCACTTATCAATATACAGGGTGCAATTAAACCTTCCTGCCAAATTTTTTCCAGGGCTTAGGTATCATTAGGAGAGTCCATTTAACCAAAAAAAAATTGGGTGTTATTGTTGGAGTTTACTCCTTAAGAATCGATTTTCATATATTATAAGGCGCCCGGTATGAGAAAAATCCGAGGGGTAAAACCTACTAACAAGTAACGAAAATTTGTCACGTTTTTGGACGACGGAAACTTTCTAATTTGGCTGTGAGTGTATGAATGAATGAATGAATGAATGAATGAATATACTTTATTGTGCACATCGCAGTAATTACAAACACACACATAAAATAAAAACACAATAAAATGATGAGAGTGCACAAAGGCGGCCTTATTACTAAATAGCAATCTCTTCCAGGCAACCTTTGAAAGAAAGGAACAAATTGCTGGAGAGAGGGTGATGTGCTAAAAGTATTTAGAACTAAAATTAAAATAATAAAATAAGTCTATCCTAATAAATACATACATAATAGATAATATACAATACTACATACAAAGTAATATACTTAATAAAATAAATACTTTATAATAATAAAATAATACTTACTATATTATAATATGATTTAATTAATATACTATACATATATAAATAAAGTAACATAATTACATAAAACATGAATTAGTTATAATATAAGTGCAGTTCCAAGTATATATAAGTGTATGAAGACCATAAAGGTAATATACCTATCGGAATATAATATTATATAAAATAATATAATTATACATATAATAATATAATATAATTATATTATTATATAATTATATAATAATAATATAATTATATTATAATAATATAATTATTTCAAATTCAGGGAGGGGAATAGAAGAAACCCCGTTCCTCTAGGCCTATTGGGAGCGGAGTTATGGGTACTTTAGTAAGACGTTTGACAGTTGCCGAGCTGTCAATGTCAAAGTTTGAATGCTTGTAGCTCGGCAACTATTTGTCCTGGATATGGGTTTCTTCAGCTTGATCTTCCTGGATTTTTCTCCTCTATTTGATTCTGGCCTTAGAATTGAGAAAAAAAATTATGTCTCTGATTTAGTTCAAATTCAGGGAGGGGGTAGCCGAGGTGTTGCCTTTGATGTTAGAAGAAACCCCGTTCCTCTAGGCCTATTGGAAGCTAAGTTATGGCCGCTTTTGTTCGACATTTGACAGTTGCTGAGCTGTCAATTTCAAAGTTTGAATGCTTGTAACTCGGCAACTATTTGTCCTGGACATGAATTTCTTCGGCTTGATCTTCCTGGATTTTTCTCCTCTATTCGATTCTGGCCTTAGAATTGAGAAAAAATATTTTGAAATAACTATGGCAGAAAGGGGTGTAGATAATATTGCCGGAACATCTGATTTTATATTATATTAATCTTTTTTCAGTTAAATAAACTCTTTTTGCGTATGGTTAGATACTCGTACTTAAGGAGTAAACTCCAGTCGTGCGTCGGAGCTGACACACTTTTTTTTTTTCAATGACATATTTTATCCCATTTAAAATCGTTGCAGAACGGTCACTCGCGGCGCGGGGGAGTAAGAGTAAGATGTCACGCGAGGCCGACGCATCATGTCCATTAAGCGTAGTGTTTTTTAGGATAACTTTCGGAAGCTATTTCTCAACATTTTAGTACAGAGTGAATATAAAAGAAAAAATACGTGTATTTTTATTTTTAACAAGGATCAACATATCAAAATTTGGCAGGAAGGTTTAATTGCACCCTGTATAAAGTACCGAGTAGCCGATTCTCAGACCTACTGAATATGCATATTATAAAATTTGGTAAAAATCAGTAAAGCCATTTCGGAGGAGTTCGTGGACTAACATTGTGACACGAGAATTTTATATATAAGATAAAAAAAACATCAGCACCCAACACTATAATTTCCGGGCAACCCACCTACAGGCATGTTACTCATACGTTCAGTTTGTAACTGTTTGCTAACAAAGGAAAGTTTTGTTTTCCGGGAAAAACTGCCAGCACTTATAATAAGTACGGCTAATTTACTGGGTAGGTTACACTGTTGTTGGTTTGTGTTCAAGTTTATTACGTAGCAAAGTCAGACACACGTTCAATGATGATTGAAGATAATTATGAAATTGATTAACAATTTGATGAAATTTCTGCCAAATAGTGAAAATGACACTACTTGCATGTTTGAGTTCCATCAAATTCCAACAAATACAGATATGTAGCTTATTCAATTTACTTGTGGTCAGAAAAGTTGCTTGTGGTATCCTGATCAAAATAAATAGCAAAACCAAATTTCATGTATAAACCATAATAATTATTATTACATACCAGTTTATAAGTTTAAAGATCTAAACACGATCTACATCAATTCAAGAATAATATAAACTATTATATTCAAGAATAATATAAACTAAGGAAACGTAACTCCCATACTATTACCGTTTTAAATTTGGTTCCATTCGAACTGTCATGTAATGTCAGCCTTTATACCGCTCGAGGCCACCTAAATTTTGCAAATGTATTGAAATGTGTACCTAAAGGGCCCCCGAGACGATCAAACGGTTTGACCCAAACACGTAAATTTTGGTTTGACTCAAACCATTTTGATCGTTTACAAAGCTAGTTTGAACGGTTTGTCAAACATTTACGTGTTTGAAGCTCGTTTGATGAAATTTCGTATTTTTGTTGTGTTTGACGCGCCCTTTGATCGTGTTCCGATGCGTTTGAACAAACTTTACACCATTATTTGGAGTAGGTACATTATTTTTTTAACCGACTAAAAAAGAGGAGGTTATCAATTCGATGCGTATGTATGTAATATTTCCAGAACTGCCCAGTTTTCGTATATAATGTTAATCTATATCAGCATCTGAACAAATGTGCAAAATTTCAAAAGTGTATGTATGTTTTTATGTTTGTGTTCACATATCTCCGGAACTACAAATCCGATTTAAATATTTTTTGTTATACTATAATAGGTATTGTTTAACTTGGGAGACTTCTGCAAGTTTCATCAAAATAGGTTTAGTAGTTTTTGAGATAGGGAATTTAATTCTCAATTTCGTACAATTTTAAGTCGGTTTTATCTTTTAAAAAATAATATTTATTCGTCACAAGACGTGTACTCCACAGCGAGTATTGAACCAAACTGCGCAGTTTCGTTTGACAAACCGTTCAAACCGCCATCAAACGGTTGCATCAAACACGTAAGGTTTGAATCAAACCGTTTGATCGTCTCGGGGGCCCTTAAGCTACACTTTTTTGACAAGTATTTTGGAGCATGTTTTTTGACGGAGTTACTCTTCCTTAGTTTTTATTATTCGTAGGTTAAGATAGATTTTGTATGTAATTTGATCGTATTACGGTTCGGGTACAATCATTCAAAATAACGATTTAAGAACTTACCTTTAGTAACCAATAATATGCAATAATTTGGGGACGTCGTGTTAGTAAATAGAACATTATAATATTATTTTCATAGCTAACAATAATTTTGACCTCAAAACTAACACAGAAAGTAAGGCTTCTTGGCCAACAAAAATAGAAAAAGTATTGTAGAACACTATTTTAAAATTTCAAACTTCGAACAAGACGATGCTCTATGAAAGCGCGAACAAGAGAGAATTTAAATTATAATATTATTAAAGTTGACGCTTGACTTGTATGAGTTCAGACAATTTTATGTGGCACGCAACAAGTACAGGCCCTGAACTTAGATTTATGAAGCGTGTTCCGGAACAGCGTGACATTAACGAAGTTAAAATTTGCTTTTAGGGATGCCAATAGAAGTTTAGTCAGCGAAAATATTATGAGAATACGAGGAACGACGTGAGACTACCTACTCTTCCATTTTCATTATCTATGTCAATTTGCAAAAAAAAAAAAAGCTGGTACATGATTTTCACATCGACGATCGACATAATCTGGGTGCACGGTAGTGCACCCGCCGAGACGAGCCAAGCGAAGCGCAAGAGCACTACCTACTTTTTCTCGAAGCGTTTCGCCGTTTTTTTAAACCTTCATAGAATTGGTTTCCATCGTAGCAAATAGTTCATATTTTCTGGATATGATATTATCAATAGACTTATTAGGCATACAAAGTCTCAATCGAATAGCTCTCATACTTTAGATTTTAATGATATCTAAAATACGCCGATTTCGTCACTGACACACTGATGGTCATCAAAATCTTTGGCTACTTCCTGAAGTGCTAGAAAGCTGAAATTTGGTGTGTAATCTAAGTTTAGTATACAACCAACAAAAAAATTTATAAACTTGTAATTTTCGTCCCCCATCCCCTGAAATTGGGGGGGTGGAAATTGTCCCTTATAGAGTTGGTTTCCGATGTGCCAGATAGTTTATATTCTTAGGATATGATGTTAATAATAGATTTATTAAACGTAGAAAGTCTCAATTGAATATATCTAATACTTTATATTTTATTGATATCTAAAATACGCCGAAATTTGGTTATAACTTATACGCCGTAAAATAAGTTTAGTAGGAGGTAATGGAAGTTTAAAGGAGACTTTCACCAATGTTATGAATAAGGACATGAAAGTTTCCACGGGATGGAAATTAACTAAAAACGTCTTAATAAAAAATAAAAATAAAAAACACTAAAAAGTCTAAAAAGACTGCCTAACAAGTAGCAACTTACAAAAAGGATTGAAATCCCACCAAAAACATTCCATGTAAAATGTCCTCGACGACCACAAAAGGTTTGCCTTGTAAAAAAGACAGCAGATCTAATGTAGAGCCAAGATTCTGAATCGACGCGGCCTAACTCTATCGACCCATAACTCCAACAAATTCTACATAATATCAGTAAGTATGTATGTATGGCTTGGCTGTTTCGTTATTTCAGATCAGAAACTAAATATTCGAAACAGCGAAGCCATACATACTTACTGATATGTAGAAAGTGTTGGAGTTAGGGTCGATAGAGTTAGGCCCCGTCGATTCAGAAGCTTGGCTCTACATTAGATCTGATGTCTTTTTTACAAGGCAAACCTTTTGTGGTCGTCGAGGACATTTTTATACATGAAATGTTTTTGGTGGGATTATTATATATTCAAGATAAAAGATGGCAAATTACTGAAATTACACGGATAAGCGCTCTTAGTGTCTAAACACACTAGGCCGAAGTAACGCGGCGTAAATTCCTCATGATTACGTCCGCAATGTCAAACGCATACAAAATACGGACGGATCGCGACGGAATAGTGTGTCATCGGTAATTTAAAATACATTGCGGGCGTAATCATGCGGAATTTACGCCGCGTAACTTCGGCCTAGTTTGTTTAGACACTTAGTATTTAACACACTATGCCGATTTTCCGCGGCGGAAGTTCGGCTTGAATGTTCTTGGCCTGCAATGTACTTTAAATTACCGATGACACACCATGCCGAAATTCCCTCGCGTTATATTGTATGCACTTGACATTGCTGACGTAATCGTGCGGAATTTCTTCCGCGGAACTTCGGCATGGTGTGTTTAGACACTTATGGTAGTTGTCCACGGCTGCCTGCCGTCGACAAGTACCATTCGTTTGTAAGAAGCCTAAGACAATTCATCACTATACTAATAAATCTGTTATACAGGTTTACCAAAATAAAGTGATAAAACACACCCTATAAGTTTTGTTAATTTGTTTTGTTACATCTTGTATAATAATCATACACGAAACTGCTGTTACCGTCATTAAAGATACCAACTTTTCTATTCAAGATATCCCATAAATGGAGGTAAATTGACTGAAAATTGCAAAACAAAACACATCAACTATGCCAAACTTCCGCTTAAAAAGAATAACGCTGAAATTATTCAAATTGTTGACGCTGGACCCAATGGGCAATGGTGTTGTCAGCTATGAACTGTAGCCATTATTTTTTACCGTCCACGTGACTAATAAATATTATACGCAGAATGTTACAAAACTAAGTGATAATAATATTAGGGTGTGTAATTTTTTTTTTTTATTAAATAAGGGGGCAAACGAGCAAACGGGTCACCTGATGGTAAGCAACTACCGTCGCCCATGGACACTCGCAACATCAGAAGAGCTGCAGGTGAGGTAATGTGTACGTCTTTCTTATACAAGATGTAAAAGTATTATCACTTAGTTTTGTTATGCCCTGTATACTCAGAACTCTATATACAATGTGTCCCTACACCGGTGTCCGATCCTTTACCGTCGTGAATCGTGATGTATGGCATATTTCATCGTCAAATTGGCTCTCAAAGTCCTATCTCTCACGGTTGTAAAATGGCAACCATTTTACAACCGTTTTTCTCGGGCTTTCACACTAATCTGAATACTTCTCAAGTAAATATCCTATGAAGATAAAAAAAAGGTCTCATTTGATAGCTAAACTTGTGTACTACGCTAACACAGACATTATGTTAAAAATATTTTCATGTAATAAAACAGAAAAACCAAAATTTAAGGAAAAAATGTTGACGTTTATTTTTTAATTACTTAATGGCTTTTTGCGGAAAATCTAGCGCATTAAACTGGTTCTGTTTTATTTTAAAAATATAGAGTAGGTTTTCATTGTAAATAAATTTCTTTACTTCTATGCTTTAAGCCTGGCCGCACATTGTCCGAAATTTCTGATCAGAAATTTGAACGTCGGCCGGACCGCCACACCGCACACTATCCGAAATTTCCTTCCGGCGAGTTCGAGCTCACTCGGCTCAGTACAAAATGTCTCTTACATCACAGAGCGCGATCCGATTTTCTGATCAGAAACATTTGAACTGCTACCGATCGACGTCATCTGACATAAAATTTCTAACGCCCGCCGGAACGTAATAAAAAATTTCTGCCATCCGATAGACGGCATCTGACAACTCATCCGGACCGGACGTCAGACACAAAATATATGAGCAGAGTGCGTTTCGGCGGGCGTCTGACATTATGTGTCAGATGACGTCGATCGGATAATTACTCTGGTGTTTCATCATAAGGTTTTTAGGCCCAGTGGGCCCAATAACCCTTTTTCATCTGGCGATTGGTCTCACTTTTATGATGCAAATTTTCATGCAAAAAAATTTGAAGTAGGGTTGGCACAAAAATAATCAGTTATAACCATAATATTGTTTTGTACATTTATAACATATCTAACACTATCACCTTAAAACATATTATTATTATTATTAATACCTAAACATACTGCGTCAAATCAAGTTTTAAAAAAATACCTGCTCTATAGGTACTGCGTGAAATTTTAATGGTTGTTTTCTCATGGTTTTCCCACAGTAAAATGATTATATCTTAGTAGTACGATAGACTTGAGAAGAATAATAAATAAAATTCGGCCGGGTTATAGCCGCTCGCGCCTATCGGAATAAAGTTGCCATAGTAGGTCATACAAAATATTTTTCATTTTCATATTCAAATATCTTTATTGCCAGAATGTTGTTGATATAAAGTTCTTATTAACTACTTATAGTTCTAACATTCTGCCATAACAATGGCGCGCAATTGAAATAAACTTACTTATATAAAATTAATTAATTAATCAGTCGTTATTTTACAAAGAATTTTAATTATAATTTGCCAATTAAAGAAATATATAAGCTTTATATAAAAATAATTATTATAAATAAATTTTAAACTGAAATAACTATACAATAATAATATAATTAGATTATTTAGAAAATATGTACTTTTGCTATATTTATGTCATAAGAGATTAATTTATTATACATGTCCATTGAATAATTTTTCTTTAAATATCATATATACATTCAGTGTGTAATAAATGTTTTCATACAAAGTAATTATTTTGTTTTTTATTCAAATCTACAACTTTTTTGCTAGCCCTACGGACATAAGCCCAAAAGTCATAAAAAATAATCACTTGGGAGTTGGGACCAATCGCCAGTTGAAAAAATGTTAAAATTCATATCTGGTCAATGCCCACTGGGCCCAAAAACCTTGGGACGAAATACCAGAGTACTCTGGATTCAAATTTTTCTGATCAGAAATTTCGGACAATGTGCGGCCGGGCTAAATCAGATAGTTTAGAAGTTATAACGATTTTGTTATGAAGTATTGGTCAGATTTGTATGAGAGCCAGAGAAAAAAAAATTTTTCAAAGTTAGAGAACAAAAAAAAATTAAGAGCCAATTTGTCAATAAAATATGCCATACATTATGACATTATAGTATCGGACACCGGTGTCGGGACACATTGTATACATAATATAGAGTTCACTGTTAAAGTAGCAGCGATGAAAGAGCTTCTTTTGACATCTATGTTTCTATGTGAAATTCCCAAAGTCATGAATTTGCTCGAACAATAACTTTAAAAAGTAACTCTTTCAACGCCGCTACTTTCACGATGAACTCAACAATATATGGGACACATACACACCCTAAAGTATTAAATCACTTTGATTTGTTACATCCTGTATACTGCTAGATGCTTCCCGTGGGCTCACTCCAGAGAATATTAGGGCATGGAAATTTTAGCACTTTTGAACAACTTTGCAGGCTAAATTGAACAACGACCAAGGGACGAATTTGTTGAAATAGTCGGTGCTCGGTACTGGGAAATGTTTGCAATTAGGTATTTACTGAATGCGATTATAATAATTATTATTATACTTCTTAATTAAAACTATACAGGATATAACAAAAATAAGTAATTATACTTTAGGGTGTGTACGCGTTCCTTGTAGAGAGTTCATTGTGAAAGTAGCAGCGCTGAAAGACCAATTTTTTTTCACTTTTGTATGGGGAAACTCGTGACGCTCGGGGCCCTCGGGCCCTCGCCCATACAAAAATGAAAAAATGTCTTTTCACAGTGAATAAGAAACACCTACACACCCTAAAGTATTATCACTTAGTTTTGTTACACCCTGTATAGGCTATAATTAGCCTGATCAGGGGCTCAGGGTATATACGGACATAGGTTAATCAAATATTTGAACGTAACCTGAGAACCCAAAGAATATTTAAATGTAGCAATGTATTCAAATGTAATATTAAAGAATTTTTGTATATCATACAAAAATTCTTGGAGATACAGAGTTTTAAAGTGTCAACCTTATGTACATTATTTATATTGTACGTGAAGTCTTAGAAGAGGCTCCTCATACGTTTCATTATACAGCATCCTACATTACAGGGTTTCCCAATCTTTCATCATGGCAGCCCCCTTTCGAGCTATAAATAGTAAGGTAGTGCCTCCTTCAGTATTTTCATACTGTATGATAACACGTTTTAATCCTTCAGGCCCCGCGCGAGCACCGGTGATCGCGACAACAATAGAATACAATAGCAATTCCTGGAAATTCCGACTGAAGTATGGTACTAATTTAATACTTTAGCTTCTCTGTTCCATACCAGTTTCGATGCGATTTTAGGTTCAAAAATATCGTGGACAATTCTAAACCGCAAAACAAACAATTTGAAATTAAGAGTCCGTATACGAAATTTTGCCGATGAATACGAAATTGCAAAGGTTCGTTACAGAAATATTATTAGGTTTTCTTCCCCTTATTAGACTTAAAAATATATATATTAATTATTAGATTTAAAATATTATATTTAAGCGCGGAAAGCCGACTCGAACATTTAAATGTGAGATTTAGGTTGTTTTGAATCGTGTTTTTGGCACGGATAGAATTTTATCTATAGATTATTTCTGTCGTTTTCTTTTTATGAATTACAGCTCCAAGTTGCCGAAATTAACAGCAATTCTTTGCCCATTTTCTCTAAAATTTTGCCGAGTTACATATTTTTTTACTCAACTATTTCATATTAAAGTGGTAAAAAGTAATTCTAATATTTTATAGACGACTTTCTCAACAGTACATTGTATTTTTTTCATACCGTTAAGACGTCAATACAATCCATAAATAGGTGATATTCTAAACCTTTTACAGCAAAAATCACAAAACTGTCGCGGGTTTGAGTTGGATTATTTAAAAATACTTAAAAAAAGAAAAATCTACCATTCTAATCCAACATTCGATTATAATTGAAATGTTAAATACATGTTGTGCATTAAAACTTACAGAAATACTGTATTTTAACTGTTAAATCACGTCTGTTAAATCAGCGAAATCGGCAAATTTTGTATACGGACCCTTAAATAAAAACACCTATTTTTACTCTCCTTCGACAACTCTATGCCCCCGGGTTTTGTGCCCCTTGGTTAGGAAGTCCAGCTATTAAAAAAATACTGCTTCAAATAACTTACATAGCTTCTTATAGTCATAGCTCTAAGATTATTCATAGGCCTGGTAATACAAAATCGTGAGCATTCTTCGGAACTTCGTTTAAAGCATTCATGTTTAAAGCCTGCAGGTATCGCAAAATCGTGGATCCTTGAAAGGGGTGACAGACGTACGAACATAAATTACGCGAGTTTCAAGTTCGCGAACTTACTCGGCCCGCGTCGGTGACACACAAGAATCGCTCACACTGGATTACCATACCCCCAGGCTTGCGGCTCGCGGCACGCGGCTCGCGGCTCGCGGCTCTTTGCTGACACACTGGCGATTAAGATCGTCGAGCCATAAGTCCGCGTACTTACTCGCGTGTCTGCCACTCCTTTTAGAAAAACACATCTTTAGGACGTCATATCATAAGTACGTCTTGATAGAATGTACTTACATGCTTTCTGATGAAAGCATATGGCATGACCATGACCTACGTAATTTGGTCGCGGTATGTTAAATCCAGCAGACAGATCACAACTAACACTGAATAGACCTAACCCGACCAAATGACATAGGCCCGTCATTTGCCTGTGGATCAATTTATTCGATGGTACTTACCGGCAGGGGGAAGGGAGCGGGTCTGTGCTGGGGCGGCCCCTGGAAGGGTCCCCTGGGTTCCGGCGCGGGGTTCATGGCTGGCCTCTCCGGCTGCGGCCTCATGGGCAGGTGCATGGGACCGGACAGCGGGAACGCGAACACTTGCGACTGCGGGTCGGGGAATACCGGCATTTGTCTGCAAAAAGTATCAAGAGTTTTCAATCGAGCTATATAAACTGTCATTAGTTTTCAAAAAAGTATTATGAGTTGTTATTCCAGCTATGTACTATGAGAGAAGTTGATTCCTAGGCAGATGGGGGACCTACGTAGTTTGGTCGCGTTACGTCAAACCCAGCCGACAGATCACAATTAATATTGAATTGACATGAGCCGACCAAATGACGTTGGACGTCAACTGCCTAGGAATCAATTTCCTCGATGGTACTATCAGAGAAGATGATTCCTAGGCAGATGGTGGTCCTACGTAGTTTGGTCGCGTTACGTCAAACCCAGCCGACAGATTGAATTACTTGGTCTATCAACTGCCTAGGAATTAATTTCCTCGATGGTACATACACTGTTAGTTATTTGCAAAAAAGTATTAGTTGTCAATCTAGCCAGGATCTGGCAGTCATTGTTTGCACCTTTGATTTTGTTTGAAAATAAGATGAATGTTAATAATAACAAGATTTTCTCTTTCTGTAGTATGAACTCTTAAGAGTCCGTATACGAAATTTTGCCGATTTCGCTTATTTAACAGACGTGATTTAACAGCTAAAATACAGTATTTCTATAAGTTTTAATGCACAACATATAAGGTCATTTCAATTATAATATAGTGTTGGAGCTAGATTTTTTATTTTTTTTAAGTATCTTTAAATAATCCAACTCAAACCCGCGACAGTTTTGTGATTTTTGCTGTAAAAGGTTTAGAATATCACCTTTTTATGGATTGTATTGACGTCTTAACGGTATGAAAAAAATACAATGTACTGTTGAGAAAGTCGTCTATAAAGTGTTGGAATTACTTTTTACCACTTCAATATAAAAAACCCTTTAAACACAGAAAACCTCTATCTGCCCGCTAACTTGGCGATCGTCCTTTTTCACCTGGCATATGAAAGACGGGCGTGAGTGTGAAGAGAGCAGTAGAAAAGAGAGGACGGGCTCTTAAAATACTTGTAATTGGGTATTTCTATTGGGTGTTTCTTTCTCTCGATGAGTGTATCTTTGAGGAATTATTAATTGATCTCAATTATTACCTTAAAGACGTTATTGCATAGGTACTTGTGTTTTTGATTCAGGTATAATAATAATAATAATGCTTTATTTCAGGCAATAAAATACAGCCCATATGAATTATTAGTAGATTAGTAACAATTTTTCCTTAAACTTATGTTAGTTGGTTAGTAGACAATTAATTATTTATAATTTTTATTAATTAATTATAGGTATAGGTTGGTACAACTAATATATATTCTGTGGTATAGGTAAGAATCGTTACTCAATACTTTATGTTTATGAAACGAAATATTGAACATTTTTTCATTGAATTTATTTTTAACTCAGCGTCATATCCATTCCAGCCGTCCATCTGTGGTCGACAGGATTTTTCGCTACAAAATACGCCGATAAAAGCGTGACGCGTTGCAAGTAACGGAGTGCAACGATATCATGTAGCTTTATTTCATCCATACTAATATTATAAATGCGAAAGTGTGTCTGTCTGTCTGTCTGTCTGTCTGTTACCTCTTCACGCCCGAACCGCTGAACCGATTTTGCTAAAATTTGGTATGGAGATACTTTGAGTCCCGGGAAAGGACATAGGATACTTTTTATCCCGGAAAAATGTACGGTCCCGCGCTATAAACAAATCATCTAGTTTTTTCATAAAAATAATATTAAGTTCCACAAATGTACGCTAAGTTTGGGGCGACAAATTAAAGTTTCTTTTATCAACGACTCAACGAAATGTTCTATAATCTATATCATAAAAAATTAATTTAATACTTTTCTAAGCCTGTACTGTTCACAGACTGCTCAACAGAACAAGCTTTGAGAACCTCATCCATACAATATTGTAAGTACGTAACATATCAAATTTAATACAACTACTTTTTTTTAGCTCCCCCAGGATCTTCCAATTTTCTCGCTCCTGTGCCACCGTTGGCCAGCCGGGCTGGTATGCCTCCATCTCATCGCGTCATCTCTTTCTTGGCCAGCCACGGTTGCGTCGTCCGTCTTCGGGTACCCATTCAGTTGTTAACTTTACCCGGGTCCGGATGTATGCGGTCAACGTGGTTAGCCCAATCCCATTTTAGTTTTGCCGTCTTGGCCCCTACAACCTTGACCAACTACTATCCATACTTATTAATAATGCGAAAGTCTGTCTGTCTCTCTGTCTGTCTGTTACCTCTTCCGCCCAAACCGCTAAACTGAATTTGCTGTAATTTGGTATGGAGATAATTTGAGTCCTGGGAAAGGACAAAGGATACTTTTTATGCCCGGAAAAATGTACAGTTCCCACGCGATAGACGAATTTTAGCACAACGAAGTTGCGAGCGTCATCTAGTACGCAGTACCTATCTATAAATGGCATATTTTGTGTCCTTACCCACAAACATTTTTTTTTTTGTTAAATTTTGAATGCAGTCTTGTTCTAAATCATATAAAGAGTTCTGCATTCATAAATAAATCCATATATTTTGTGGGTTAGTTAGGCACGAACGGTTAACAGCGTCCAATTGACCCTTAATAATGTTCAGAGCTGACCCCCTGGATTGAGTCAACAGAACAAGCTTTGAGAACCCCTGCCATAAAATATTGTAACATATACTTAATATATTACTACTATAAAGCATAAATTACCAGTACATAAATGACCAACTAACCTGTCATCTCCTCCGTGGCAGATGATGGCGACGCGCTCGGTCTGCGCGCTGCGGGGGGCGAAGGCGCCGAGCAGGTTGAAGGGGAATTTCCTCTCCACGGGATCTTCACGCCTACGCTCTACTACGCAGTTCATGCGGCCCCTGGAAGTGTTACATGGTGGATATTAATATCATCAAAGTTAATACATTTTTAGGAAGTCATCTTGTTGTGTCAGCCAGCCAGTTTTTAGGGTTCCGTACCCAAAGGGAAAAAACGGGACCCTATTACTAAGACTTCGTTGTCTGTCCGTCTGTCCGTCTGTCCGTCTGTCCGTCTGTCTGTCACCAGGCTGTAACTCAAGAACGGTAATAGCTAGAGAGTTGAAATTTTCACAGATTGTGTATATTTGTTGCCGCTATAATAACAAATACTAAAAACAAAATAAAATAAAATTAAAATCGCATACAACAAACGTGATTTTTTGGCCTTTTTTGCTCTATATCAATAATGGCAACAGGTAGGCACTTGACTTTTTCACAAAATCCTTAGTTATGTGTACTTTAATATTTAATAATAATATTAAAATAAAATAAAAAATTAAGGGGGGCTCCCATACAAAAAACACAATTTTTGGCCTAATTTTGCTCTATAGCGGTACGGAACCCTTCGTGCGCGAGTCCGACTCGCACTTGGCCAATATTATTTTAATTTGTCAGACCTTGCTTGCCCATACAAAAGTGAAAAAATGGTCTTTCAGCACTGCTACTTTCACAGTGAACTCTCTACAAGGAACACGTACACACCCTAAAGTATTATTTTGTTACATTTTGTATATAAGTCACATACATCATACATGTCTGTTTACCTGTGTGTGTGTGTGTTTTTGTCCGTGTCAAAAGGGTGGACCAATTTTGATCTTATTTTTTTGTTGTTATGAGGACGACATAGTCAGACATGGTCGCCTCTGTTTGTGAACCAAGTCCTAAATAAAGATTTAAAAAAAAAATTAAGCTGACAAGAGTGTTCATACTTTCATAGCTATAATTATTCATCACTATCAGCTTGGACACAGCTGAAAATTTTCGGGGCGTATAACATATTAAATTCCATAATTTATGTTACTCTTTTTGATGTTTTCTCATAGTCGTGGGTAAAAGGGTCGTTTAAAAATCCTTTAACAGAAACTCAAACGTTTATCATACGTGAACTAAATATAAAAATACTCATGCAAAAGAAAATACATAAATACATCAGCTCTTATGATAAGCTTCAAAAGTTCTAAGTTATGTAACTGTGAATACGAAACTGGCAGTAACATTTACAAATGTAAAATATATTTTTGTAAACGTTGAATAAAATATTTTCATATAACCATTTCATTTGCTCACTCATAGTTTCTATAGTTGCTATTTCATACGTGATACGAAAGTAACTGCTCTACAAAATATTTTACCTACTTTATGTCCGTGAAAATGCATCAAGCTACTATTTTTTTATATAAAAATTTAAATAAATTCAGAATATAATATGAGCTGTTGTGATGGAGAGTTAAGCTTTAAAAGAAATATCTTAGCTTAGGACAGCGCTCAAATGAAAAGTTTTGGTGAACATTTCCACACAGAAAGGATTTTGGTAGAATTGCAATATTATTGTTAATCAAAACAGGAACGCAAAAGGAAAACGCAAAAATACAAAGTGTTACTTTCAAAACATCTCAACAAATACCATGAGCCTTGACAAGTTAAGCAAAGCAAGGCCCTTTGTCGACAACCGTAACGTGACGGTCACGAAAATAATATAAAATGAACATTAATAGTCTTGTTTTGTGCGCTTTTGTTTAGTAAAAAAATTGAATTTGGAAACAAACTCAATTAAAATAAATTTTGAATCACCTAACGCACTAGAATATTCTCTGAAATTATTATATTACGTAAGTATAAAGTAGCACAAATGACATACATATATTTAATATTTACATAATTATTTAATATAATTTGCATAATTAAGAATATTTATGGAAATAACCTCTTGTAGGTATAGTCGTCTAATACAATATGGATAAATCCAGACATAAAAGCTGTGTTAAGGCTGGTTGCCAAATACAGAGGCGAATGCAGGATTTCTTATCTATATCATGAGCCCAGTTATTTCATGCAAGCTCTGAATGAAGTTCAAAATGTTTCAGTTATCTGGCCTTGAGCCAGGATTATCGACGTTCCCTACCATAATATGGCTCTGATCATTAAGCTTATATTGTGAAATTGATACTTTTAGAGCTCGAGTATTGCAGGAGATATCTAAAGAAGAAAAAAGTAAACCGTTTTACCATTTCAATAAACTTAAAACTTAGACAACTATATATGTATTTTACTACACGCACTATTTACTTTTCCTAATTCCTAGAACCTACGACGTTTGACTGCCAAAAAACCACAAGTAACCTTTCATTTATTTCAAAACGTCGCACTCAGGTTTCGAGCACTTATAGTCGGAGCGTTGACCTAGGTTGTGTAATGGTGATGCAACTCACTTCTGGTTGTTGGCTAAGAAAGCTCCGGCCAGCTCATCCAGGTCAAACTGTATGGGCAGCTTGAACATGGGTCTGATGAGCTCGTCCTCGTCCTCTTCGCCGGAGCTGTCAGAGTCTGAGCTCTCGTCACTCTCCGATTTGTCGTCGTCGAGTTTCTGAAATTAAAAAGTATAAAAGTTAGTCGTGTTATGTAAAGAGTTTTTAATATCCAGTAATTTTTTTTGTTTGTGAGATCGTAATATTATGTATAATTTTTTTTTGTAACTTGTAATGTTTAGAATATCTGAAACATCATGTCGTAGAAACTAGGCTAACTAAATTATCACTTAATATAATTTCATTGTTAAACTGATTAAGTACTCTAACCACTTTATAGCAGAGAAAGTGGGAATTCTAATAAGCCAAGCTCTTTACGTCTCAGCGAAAGCTCTCATTATGTTGTAAAGGTTATGTAGAGTAGAGATATATCATATAAGTTATAACTAATGAGTTAGACTTCTAACGCCACCTATAAATGCAAAAGTAATTTGTTGAGCATTATGTTCGAGTTAAGACCCTCTTATGAGATAAGCTTTGATCATTTGAATACTTTATTACGTTGAAATTACATTATAAATTTAATATGTAATCGAAATGTCAACGACACGAATAACTCTAGTCGACGAAATAATAAAACTATGAGAAATCGCTCTGGAATCCGACATTTTTCTTTTAAACCAAGTCATACATTGCTGTCCTGCAATATAAGATAGACTTATGAGCATGGCAATTAACTGAAATTGCCCTAAAAAGGGCTACTAATAAAGTTACTTTTCTTTTATCATGTAACACGACACCTCTATCTGTTGCCACATTAGGCGGATTAAAAATTTAAAAAATAAACAATAACTGGGATATCTATTTAACCGGCATTATTTACGAGGGAACAATGGCTCGCTCGTGGCGGGCATTGTGCGCGGCAGGATGTATTATGTATTGTGTCCAGCAAACAGAACGTGTTACTGCCGTTTGTACAGCCATCGACATTTTTTAAATTGTTATACAACGCGCATTACGCTTAGGGGCCTATGAAGGGTCGTAGGGTCAGAGCGATATTGAGAAAGATAGGTTCTTAAATGTTTATATCGTTATTCGTTAGCAAAAGTTACGTCGTAAGGTTTTTAGAGGAGATGTTCAGAAGTTTATGTAACGTCTAGATATTTTGTCTGGAATACTAATTTCTACTATACCAAACTTTGACACAATGGATAAAAGAAATGGCCTACATGTCACGCTCCATCAACATTATCAGTAAATTGCTATAAAATTGTAGAGAATAAAAAAATATCACCGCAACGCGCAACGGCGCGTACCGCGACGTAGCGCGTCAAAGTTTGAGATTGAATTTGTTCGAAATAACTTGGGGGGAAAGTTTTGATTTATGACGTTTGAAATTTGGATAACATAATTTTCGTGAGTGGTAAAACGAATTACCTCCATACTTGTCGGCATAGGTACTAGACGAATCATAATAATTATTAGCCAATGTTTAAAAACAAGTGACAATTTTCTTAAGAGGCTTTCTGTGTTTTTTTTTTTTTCGAGCAAGATAAATGTTTCATGTAGCAAGGCTTTTAAATTACTTGAAAGTGGATAAAAGCTTTTTAAAATACTTGACAATAATAAGGAAAGTCAGCAAACCGATACAAGGTTGATGATTATGCGCACAATTCTCAATGCTGTCAGAAACCTACAAGACATTGTTACAAGGAAAAGACAAATGACAATAGAAAACATTTTCACAAGAATAATTTAAACAGTAACTACATTTATATTGTGTTACCTTTTTATATTGTCCGTTTCTAATAACAATATAATAAGTATACAAGCTTAATAATTGTAGCTTGGTTTCACTCAACCCCGGAGGCTAGCTTTCTTTCTCTAAGCTACAATTTTCATTTCATTTTATTAAGTTATTGAGTATTTTTTCACAACTAAGCCATTGTAATTTTTATTATGTAGTAATTTGTACTAGATGTTGTTCGCAACTTTGTGCAACGGGAAACGTAATTGTGTTCTTTCTCTGAATATCCAATATCATCTTAATCGATTCAGCGGCTATCAAGTGATTATTGTAGAGTAAACAGACAACTTTCCCATTTTAAAATTAGGATGTTATCGATAAAAATAAGTTGCGTATTATTTTTTTAACCGACTTCCAAAAACGAGGAGGTTATACGTTCGGCTTACCAGTCTTAAAATATATTAAAAAAAATTTGTCATAGAACTCAGCATTCTTATCTGGTACCGTCTTCAAAATAATAAAGATTGTGTACATAGAAATAGTTGAGGTTTAGGAGAGTTATGCATATTAAAGCACTTTAAAGAGTAAGAATTATTAAACCTTTTTTTTTATTATAAATTATTATTATTGCTTTTACCCTGGAAGTCGGTTTTAATTTTTTGTTAAAAATTATAATCTATAACTACCTACTTAACGAGCTCTTATCGCATTCTTATTTCTTCCCTATTGCGTTACAGAACCTTGGATGTATTTATTATTGCTACACAGCGTGAAGCGAAGAAAGTAGAGGTAAGGTATCGAGTAATATCATAGACTGATACGGTGAATCGTTGCGAAAGATAACAGCTTTCCCGTGTGCAACGGTCGAGACCGTGCACCCGGCTAGTGCTGTTCCGCTTAGTATCGATACTGAAGGTAAAATATCGATATCTTATACATTTCCATTTTTTCGGTGAAATATTGACTTTAAATGTAACAACATAATGATAATGTAGTAAAAGTCTTTGTAAAAGTCCCATCTATTCATCCTTCGTGTTTTTTCTTCTCTTAGATTCCTCTTGTCTATTATCTCTTGTCAACTTGTTTCTTCTAATAGTATATTATCAGTATTGACGCTGTATTCGTCGTCTCTACAATATTCGCATTTGTAAAATATATCTTGTAAGTTGTACAAGTGTGTAACGATTAACTGGTGATTGGTGAAGCTCTATCTTAGGAATATGGGTAAAAAATGTAAACAAACCTCACCAACAAACGATCTATCTATCTATCTATCTACAACTCTGGAACATTCCCCAGTGGCATCGGCTGGTTAATGTATTCGCATTCGTTATTGTATTACAATATTTATTAGCCGATATACCTGTTCAATGCTCTCGTAGTCGCAGGATGACGAATATACTATTATTCCAAGCACGGCTGGACATGACTTGAATCACTAATGAAGTGTACATGTAAACTATTTGTGGCTGAATCTAGTGGAAATTGTATTACAGTTGGAATACTTCGAATGCTCGTACAACCTTCCTTCTCAGTAGGTAACATTTGGTTTACCTTATTTATTTCTGTCATTTGTGATCTTACCCATTGATATACAAAAAACTTGACTGTGTATCTTGGGTTTTTTGTAGATCATTGATCTTACCACTTAGATGGACACAATATCGATATAAGTAGGTAGTTTTGCAGCACACGAATTGAGAAAGAAACGAACAAAACACCGAGCAAGTGAAAGCAGAGCTTACGTCATTACTTGCATAGACACGCTCCATCGCATGCATTTATATCCGTTGAAATTATTGTTCATGCGTTTATGTAACGTGTCACACGACTGTGACCCGGCTAGTGCTGTCTCCTTTTATCGATATGAAACGAGAGAGCTGGGTCATTATGGTTCATTTGACCCGGGTCTTATGTAGTACCGATAAAAATGACAATTGAGGAACGAACTACGCTCGCTCACATTTTGTTATTGAAATAAAAGATCGTGCAATTTGTTGTTGCGAATCATAAATAGCTTACATGCCAGTGGTCGCCAACCGCATAATAGTATGATTTCAAATTGATATGCTGAATCGAAGGACAGGAAAAAAGATAATTGAAAACGTAGTAGAGCCGTAACTTCCACAGCATCTGAGTATTTCAGTACCGTACCTGGAGTTTGTCTTCATCGACCTTGGTCTCGGCCTGATGAAGGGGATCCTCCTTGGACAAGCTACCGGAAACTATAGCGGGCGGAGCGGACGGCGCGGCCGTCGACTCCGGCGCAGGCGGCGCGGCGTGCAGAGCGTGCGCGTTGCCTATCGGCAAGGGCTCATCCTGAAGGAAAAAGAAATATATGTAGAAATAACTTACATGATTGTAGAGAAACATAAATAAGATGGAAAGAGTCCTTACATTGTTTGGTTTTAATACCTAGATCGAGGGAATCGCAGACACAATAGATTTTCAATTGTTATGCGGCAACCGGGTGCCGCTTGGGGATTGATGAGTTAAAACAGTGAATCTACTGATTATATTAGTTCTAGTTCATTGTAAGTATATTAACACCATTGTTGTCTCTTGACCATATTTCGACGACACGACACTCATTCGAGTAAACAGCCAGCAGAATTAGCAGCTTCAAGCTGGAATACATTCGTCAAATGCGCATCAAAATTCAACGCCGTCGCCACGGATAGTTAGACAGCTATTGTTGAGTAACAGGCAACAGGCGAGCGGCAGCGCGACATGCTGCGAATATGACACGACCCCACATGTAGCGATACAATTCATTACTAGACTACATAAGTGGAAATACTTATTTGATCTACTAAAATTGTGTTAACTCATTTACTAAATGAGATTCAAAAGATTAACGACAAGCAGATTGAAGAGGTAGAATCAATACATGCAGCAGCATGTCAAACCTCATAATATAATACAACGTGTAAAAAAACTAAGTGATAAATGATAATAAGTTTGAGTTTGTATCTGTCCCTTATATAGCTCTCTAGTTCACTGTGAAAATAGCAGCGCTGAAAGAGCAAATTTTTATTTGTGATTTGTATGGGCAAGCGCCCTAACGTCATGAATTGTTCCATACAAAAGTAAAGAAAAAGCTTTCAGCGCTGATACTTTCACAGCGAACTCGATATAAGATACACATACACACCCTAAAGTATCATCACTTAGTTTTGTTACACCCTGTATATCCTAATCTTTTTAATTTTTACTGAAGATACAAAAGAAACTTCTAGATCAATAGCTAATATCGAGGCAATTTTGTAGCGCTGTCGTAACTCGTAATCAGTGATTGATATAAAAAGCCGCGATTGTGACAAAGCGACCGTCAGCGGCAGTTATGGCGACAAATTGCAGGAACGGAAGTACTGGATTAATAGTTAGTGAACACGAAATGTTATGTTCTACAATCTATTAGATATTGCATGTTTACGTCTCGATTGCGGACATATTTTATTTTAGCGGGAGCTGCGAAATCAGAGGCATAGGTTACAGGTAGTTAATTAAAAATAGAACCATCAGAATTTTGTCGTAATCTATACTTATTATAAAGAAGAAAAGTTTACTTGCACCGTACAGGCTCCGAAACTACTAGGCTGATTTTGATGAACTTTGGCAAAAGCAGAGTAGACCACGGGAAAGAACATAAGATACTTTTTATCGCGTGAAAACTCCAGAGGGATAACTACTATTTTACATGGGCGAAGCCGCCCGCAAGTCGCAACTCTAGTCATGAATTGAGAAAAAATAATGTTAATGGTATACGTTAACATAATTTAAAAATATCTTCAACGTTAATACTCTACCATGATTTTAGTCAAAAGTATGTATTATCCTAATTGGACTTTAAAAATTACAAAGTGTTTCAAAAGCAAATTCTAACGCCCAATATGTTTAATTGAGGCCAGGCACAAGGATACCAAATACAAAGTGGGCACATAAGTGGGTTTAGTCCCACACAAGCGCTCATTGTCTCTATATTGCGGTTTCTTCGGAACAATGGATGGTGTTTAACTTAAAAACTAGAGAAGTGCAAGGCTGACTAATGATAATTGACAGTATAAACATCACACTGCATAGGCCGTTGTTCATTATGGTAGAGAAAAAATGACCTACAATGAAGAGACCTACAATGCTTATTCTATCTATAATCTATCTTGTCTCGTTAAGTTTCGTTCCTGAGGTTGGGAAAAACCTCAGAATTTCCTTATTCAGACTAGTTTATTTTAACAATAAAGGAACTGTAATATCTTTATCTTTTCCTAGGCTAAAATTATACAACTGTATGTGTTTCTGGAATATTCTAAATTATATAAAATTAACTTAAATGTTGGTTTACGTCGAAAGCCTTTATCCCACGGGATCCGCCATGTAAATATTGTATCAGAAATTAGCTTAGTATAAATTAACAGAAATTAGGGCTTATAATGGTCGTAATATATAAATATTTTTGTTATGTTAAAATTAAAGTAACATTATTAATCTTATCGAATAATATTGTATTTACGAACGGCATATAAATCTGAGAATAAAACTAAATGAGACCTTTGGTCGATTAAGCGGGGAATTGACTACCGGGCTGCCCGTGGGCCGCCCGGTCTGGCACAAGTCTGCCGCTTGCACCTATTGAACACACACAGAACGGGCAAGTCAGTCGAATAGATAGAGAGCTGCAGCTCGGTCGTGGACTCATGGACTCGATCTTCTTTGTAAAAAATGATAGATCAGCATCGGCATTGATTTCTTTGGATTTTTCAATAAGTTCGCTGTAAGCGGCTTTACGTAGATCGGTGTTCATGTAATCCTTGCTTTTAACTTTCCACAAACAAGGATGCGACCGGTAAATGGAAATAAACGAAATATGTCAAAATTGTTTTTGTTGGTTTTTCTTAAGTTTAGTGTTTGTATTGTTTACAATAATATGTTTTAAAATAATATTTTAAGTGCACTCCACTCGCTCTCCAAGGCGCAAATGACGACGGGGCGCCCGTTGCGACCATTCATGTACAGACTTGCCCGTACCCGCGCGGGAAAAATGCGATCTCCCCGCTTTAAGCGGGGAATTGACTACCAGGCCGCCCGCTACGGGCCGCCCGTCACGGGCAGGTCTGTCGCATGTCTGCTCGTCAATTCCTAGGTACGGGCACAGACATGCCCGACGGCCCGTGCCTGCAGCCTGCCCGCGAGATCGCATTTTTCCCGCGCGGGCACGGGCAAGTCTGTACATGAATGGTCGCGACGGGCGGCCCGTCGTCATTTGCGCCTTGGAGAGCGACTGAAGTGCACTTAAAATATTATTTTAAAACATAGTATTGTAAACAATACAAACATTAAACTTAAGATAAACCAACAAAAACAATTTTGACATTCGTTTATTTCCATTTACCGGTCGCATCCTTGTTTGTGGAAAGTTATAAAAGCAAGGATTACATGAACACCGATCTACGTAAAGCCGCTTACATCTAACTTATTGAAAAATCCAAAGAAATCAATGCCGATGCTGATTTAGCATCTGTTAAAAAGAATATCGAGTCCATGAGTCCACGACCAAGCTGCAGCTCTATTCTATTCGACTGACTTGCCCGTTCTGTGTGTGTTCAATAGGGGCAAGCGGCAGACTTGTGCCAAACCGGGCGGCCCGCGAGCAGCCCGGTAGTCAATTCCCCGCTTTACTCTATAGAAGTTTCTATATGGAATACAATGGGTATCATTCTATACGTCATGACTTGCAGGTTTTGATGTATATTTAACTCATCATTCATAAATAAGTTTTTATGTAAGTTTTTGAATCCGCCTAGACATTTTTAAACGCAACTCTTTCGCAGAGATCTCAATTTTGATATGGAATACAAATTATTGCGCGCTTCTCTTTAGGTGCTAGGAATCAAAAGTAGTGTTCTCAGTTGTCTGGTGGTACAGGCCTTTTAGCCTTTTTCTTTGCCGCTTCATTATACAATCGCCTATGAAAATTACATAATTTCTAATTGACATTACACGAGTTGATCGTCAACTTCATTTTATAGATACGCTTATGTCAATTCCATACATTTCAGAAGATTGCGAATATCATAGACTTGACATAGTTCAACCAATCTACGTAGGTCTTTTAGTGTTATAAGTTGTCTGACGGTACTATTATACAAGTTACAAATGACATACAGCTGGTAGTCGGTACTAGGCATTGCTGAAGCAGCCGAGCGCAAAATGCTGGCGACCGCAACCAATAGAAAACGACGATTACAGCAATTGTCGCATTGTGCCCTAACACTTTTACTGCTTTGCGAAACGACGAGCATCGCGGAGATATTGCTTTCTGTTGCGTTATAACAAGGAAATGGGCTTTCGTACAACACAATCACAAAATTACGCGAATAGCGGGAGGATACGGATGGGCAAAATGAGTCTTTTACATGGTAATAATTCACTTATATTGAAATAGGAAAGCCATTATTCACTGTCACTTCTATTTGTCCAAGAACTTTTACAAAGTAAGCATGGCCGTAATTTTTGGATACAGAAAGAAATTGTAAGTTTCAGAGGCTCAGCAGTATAGTTAATAAAATATGAGTCAGCAAATTACATCTTACTGGAGAGTGGATGTCATGCTCACGCCCAGAAAATCAGTCATTTCCGCTCCTTAGAGATAATTGATGTCATCAGTCTAGCCGGAAAACACAGCATCATGCCAGTCACATAACACCTACTAGAACACTTCAGCTTCCTACAGCCGGAGAAAACGAGAGCCAGAGTATGAAAAGTGTAGAAGTGTGTGGAAAGCAGATCATTTCAAAATCTATATAAAATTATTATGTGAAGCAGACCACAAGAAAGAATTTAAGTAGAAGTTAAAAGATAAATAAATTCATTAAGACGCTGACAACTGCCAATGACCTTGATCTCGCATCACTCTCGCACCTGTGTCGATTTTCATGCCAGAGAGATAGAGATGTGAAGTGTTCACTCGGTAGCGTAGATACATTTTTCGTTTGCTAGAGGAAAAAATAACTATTATGGGAAATCTAGATGTCAGAACTGAAAATTAAATCCGGCAATCTTTGGATTTTTGTAAAAGGTATCAAATAAACAAATTTTTAAAGCATAGATTGTATTATTACTTTAGTTAGAACTGTTTAAAGTTCCTGAAAGATGTGACTTTGATATTTTTTTTTCATCCAGTAGGAGAACATTATTTTATTATTTAAATCCGATAAGCTTTTCCAAATATAATCAAAAATCACATATATTTTTTTTGTGCCAATCAATGAAATACATACGTCTAGAAAACTGCACAAAGATGTCGAATTGGCAGTTGTCTTCCCCTTAAGCTGTGTTAAGACACAGCTTAATAAATTTATTTATCTTTTATATATTCCTAGAGCTATTGCTATCACGCGAATACTAAAACATAGCGCACTCTTCATTATTTAGTATTATGGTGAAGATAAGAAGCACAACACGCGTAACCCATTATAAATATTACAATTGTGAAAGTGCTTATTGCATAATTACGCCGTAACTACGCCATGTTTTGCATAAAATGACGCATGCACGCATGAGGAGACATGACAGCAGTAAGTTATAGTCCGCACTAGTCTAGAAGCTATGCGAAGAATACTCGCACCGCATTCTGTTAACTTACAGTCGGGGCATTTTAATAGGCCACATTTGACATCTGTCAGATTAATCTCCATAGTGAGGTGAGCTGCGTAAAAACATCGACCAAAACGAATAAATCGATATGGACTTGAAATAAACTACTTGAATTTTATACGTTTGAAACAAACTCCTGTCCTATTATTGCTTTTTCTTTTGCAAATTCAAGGAGCAAAATAAGACAAGTACATAATTTACAAAAAAAAAATGCATTTATTCGCTTAAATTATAAAAACTGTTAAATGTAGTATTATCATTATTCATTTTACATAAATATGTGTTACTTTTCACAACGTGGTTATTAATTTATGGGGATATTTCGTTACAAGTAATCAATGCATCGATACTATTTTTTCGCTTTCGATTTTTAGGGTAACTTCCCTAGAGTTTAAAAAGAAAAAAGGTCAGCTGACGTAACATTGCAACGACGTGCAATTATTAAGATCAGAATTTGTTTATTACGTTTAGAATTGTTTATCAGTAAAAGCAAATCCTTCAATAAATCGTATCGGTCATATTTACAATAAATATATAATCGTAATTGAAAAAAGTTAATCAATTGTGCAGTTAGAACAAAACGAAAATATTTTATAAGTACGTCGCTATAAGGTTACCAGGTACAATTTTGATAAACTGTCAAATGTGGCCTATTAAAATGTCCCGACTATAAGAATCAAATAATTTAATTTCTTGTAAAGAAACAGACTATATAGTTTCATCGGAAAACGTCTAGGTAACCTCTTGGCTCTTCGTATGATAACTATATTTTATGAGTTTGAAGCGATATAATTCATACTGTGTTCACATCGTGTATGCAAAATACGATATCACCTTTAGACTATAAGCATCTGTCACTTCATTGTCAGTCGAGGTTTATATAGAAGTTTTTTGAAAGGAAGTCAGTAACCGCTACAGAGAGAATTCCGCGATTTGAGAATAGCTCCACCACAGCTCCACTGAAGAAAATTCGTTGGAAGTTGGAACACATCGAAAAATTGGGTGTTTTAACTTTCACTTTAAAGGTTTCAGTTGTTTCTGTCAGCAAGGAGTCTTTATTCTTTCAATTAGAAACTTTTTCATCAAATTGTTCTATTATTTTCTTTTCCATCCCGACGACCCAAGCAAAACTTCCGGATAAAGCTATTAGTCGCAATAATTTCCCCTTTGTGATACAGGCCTTTACGACCGCATTCAGAGACACTTAAGTCTTAACGATTAGTTACGTTTAATTTAATGTTGAGTTTGACAGAACATGTAGGGACTTTGAGTCAAAATCTTTAGGTAAATTATAGTTGAGTAATAATTGAGAGTGCAGGCGTTACTCGTTAGTAATATTGTGTGCAATGCGATACTCAAGTGCTCACAGTGAAGCGAAGGCTACTAGGTAAAGGTTTAATTTAGAGTTGGTGGCACTTCTGCGGTTTTACCACTTACCAGAATGCAATATCGTCTTGACATATTGAGGTACTCGTGCGAGAATGTAGGTATGACATAATATTATCACAATTATGTAGAAAATAAAATAAGTAAAGCTTATTGGTTTTTTATTGTACATAATATTTTTTGTAATATTTTTTTATAGGACCTTCGTTGTAATACTTAATAATACATCGGTTTTTAGTGGTATCGGTTTATATTTCGCTAGATGACGCCCGCAACTCCGTTATGCCAAAATTCTTTTATCACGCGGAAACCGTAAATTTTTCGGGATAAAAAGTATCCTATGTAATAATATTAGTGTGGATAATATGGATTTCTACGGCCCTTAATATTACTACTATTTTTATTACTATTACTATGTCGGTCTTTAACTGTGATTAGATTAATTCTTTTCTACGGCTTTTAAGCAAGACGTGTTGAGTTAATAAAAATTACTAAGAAAATTTAATGAGTTAAGAAGTATTTCAAATTGTAAATGGAAGAGTATCAAACAAGAACATTTGTCCAAGTGTAGATATATTTTCTAAGTTGACTATCTAAGTTAATTCTATGAACATATTGTTACTGGGTAATTATTCCTGTTATACGTCAGATAATTTACATTTTATCTAGTCGTAAACAAGCTATCCAACAGTAAGGGGTTTCTAAGAAAAATCGGATGTTTATAGTCATTATTTTCTTTGATAAATGATAAGTTTTCTTGTAATAAGAAATCATACCTGTTCAAAAAGATGCCCGAGTCCCGACTGAGTTTTTCACGGTAGACTTATAGGGTCTAGGATTAAACCGCGGTAATAGATTTCTATGATGTCAGAGAAACTTGTTAAGTTTCTTATTGATATAAAACTTCGAAAATAACCATACTAATTTTATAAAAATAAAATAAATGTAATTCCATATTAATATTATCATAGAGTAATAAAATGTGTGGTTGGTCCCTGATATTATCAATGTTTTGTCAACATTCGCATTTATATTAAACACAATCGGATATACTTTCAATACAATTGGACATGGCCTGCGTTTACATAAAGGAGAAACGATTCCTAGAACTCTTTTCGTACGTGATTTTGCATCATATTTACAACTTGCGCAACTTATGATGCCTTTAATTTACTTTTTACGGATTTATCAATAGACTCAATGAAATGATTAATTTCATTCTACGTTATCTTTGCATTGGTCAGAGTTGTACCTACCATACTTATATACTAGCCACCAAGTGGTAAATCTATATACTTACACACAGGTGACGATCTCTATAAGACCTACATAAAGCTCGTGCTTTTACCCGCAGCTTCGCTCGCGTTAAGAGGTATTATTGTATACAAAATTTCATCCCCTATTTTAACCCCTTGGGGTTGAAATTTATCAAAATCCTTTCTTAGCGGATGCGTACGTCATAACATCTACCTGCACGCCAAATTTCAGCCCGATCCATCCAGGGGTTTGGGCTGTGCGTTGATAGATTACCATGTCAGTCACCTTTGAGTTTTATATATATAGATAGATGACTATTCAAAATGTATAATATATTATATAAATTAAGGCTTTAGCATCTGTAGTACATGATTAATACAATATTCCTCAATTAACTAGTATTCAAATGAAACACATACGCACAAAAAACAATGCATGATAATTATAATTATTATAATAGCACGTACCATTAGAATAAAGTAATTCCTACATCGACTGGTGATTGTAAGGGCCTTCAGAAGTTTATGACTATTTATGTCAACATAACAATAGTTTACAACCTATTGAAACACACTTTGCCAACACTTGTAAAATACAATAATTATAAAACACCGCGACATTTTGTGCAGAAACACAAGAAATTAGCAAAGTGAAATTACGCAAACGCAAAAGTTACAGTGACATTAAAACTGCAATTCATATTAAATATTGTATAATGCATCTATTCGTTTTTTAATATAAAGAGGCTAAATTTACATTTCCGACTATTTAAATCAACCTGTGTAATAAATGCTATTAAAACTAGAAGCCTTAAAACATTAAAATAGTATGTTATATTGTAAAGACGCAAATTTATATTTGCGTCTAGCTAAAAATTTTAAGAGTTAGGTTTCATATTTAAACACTTTACACTGCCTATATGTATAATTTTACTTATTTTTGGGCAAAATTAAAAGACAGGTTCGCAACAAAATCGAAAAAAATGACGACGATGTTTTAAACGTCGTTGTGAAATTTATAATTAAAATGACACGTTGAGTGGTACTTTTGTAAGTAGCTCACTGTTCACACTAAATACATCATGCGTACAAAGACAAAAGAAATGAAAGAACGAAAATCATAATGAATAGAATAAGAAAGCGTTGTTAAATCGTTAGCAAGTGCTAAACAAGACTTTCATATAAAACAAAACTGGACAGGTGACGTCGAACACAAAGTGGGTTCAGGTGACATTTCCTAAATTGGAATATCGATTCTATGCTCTCCCATCTCCGAGCATTCGTGCTCTCTTTTTGCACGGTGTTGTGCTTTCAAAGTGATCAAATATATTATTCCTGAGGGAAATAAAATGCAGATTAAGATAGGAATTTCATTATAGATACCAATTTTGAAGATAAATTCTTTAATGAGTTCGTATATTGAGAAAACTCATTGTGAACTTCAAAAACAGGGAACTCTACATCTTTGGAAAATCGAAACTAAATACAGTAAAAACCCTCAGAGGATTGGATTATCCGGACTATCATCGAAAAAAACCTTAAATATTTCATAACAAACGTAGATTTTCTTTTTGTTTACATACACGTACGTAATATTATACTTATACTGTACTCTACATAAGCACCGCTTTTCTTTATACGTTCCATTAACCGGTTTTTCGATAATCCGAATGCCCAACGACAACAGTCATGCTATTGTAGCTAGTCTATTCTTCATTATGCTGAATCCGACTCATACTTGACTATTTCCATAGAATAGTGAATATCGCAACAACCGCCCAACATCGAATTGTTAATATAAAAGCAATTTCATTCTACGTCTTAAGACAATGAAGCGATTGCGAGTTCCGATAGTTTTCCGGACTCCTAGTCAAATTGTATTCGATAGTATCGACCACAGTTTCAGTTTCAACATGGAAGATGGAAATTATAAATGTATGAAATAATGCATCAGTAGTCAGTACAATATTCTTGTCCTAGCTTAGTCACATCCCTAAACATTTTAGGGTTCCCTAACCAAAGGGCAAAAAACCGCATTAACCGCAAATTTTACACTGAAAATCATTTTTTTTTTAAATATACACGAGGGTCGAGGCTATCAATAGGTAGGTATTCAAAAAATTTCCGATTTATTTTTATCGTCACCGTTGAAACTATCGAATGCAATTTAACTAAATGCTCTAGCCCGATAGTTTTTTAGTACATGCCTGCATAATCAAATCGGCAACGTATTCATGAGCCAAATTATTAAGTCACACAAATTACTAATGCAATGTTTGCACACGTAATGAAGAAAATGGCGTGACGAACCAACATACACTGCATATATTAGTTTTGAAGTAGACGAATGAAGAAATGTTGACAGCTTGTGTTTGTCGTTCCTGTAAGAGCAACGATTGCGATGGATCGTTTCGATTAATCGCAAAGAACTAATAAAAAGCTTATTACTGGTTTCTTAGGATCCATACTAATATTATAAATGTGAAAGTGTGTCTGTCTGTCTGTCTGTTACCTCTTCACGCTCAAACCGCTCAACCGATTTTGTTGAAATTTGGCATAGAGATATTTTGAGTCCCGGGAAAGGACATAGGATACTTTTTATACCCCGAAAAAATGTACGGTTCCCGCGCGATAAATTAATTATGGCGCAATGGAGTTACGGGCGTCATCTAGTTTAGTATATTTGTCTAATTTGCGATGAATCAAAACGATCGATTGCATTTCGTTTTGTGTCAATGTTCGGGTAGCCACTTATTCGATAAACGAATCAATATAGTGTATCCTCAAATCCATATTACAATATTTTCGAAGTTATAGGAGTATATTTTGTTAAATACGATACATCCAACATAAAGTTAACTTTATGTTGGATCTACTTAAGTAGATGCTGTTACAAAAAGGTCAAACTCAAGGCAGTTGAGTTCACTCTTGCCCTACTTGGTGCGATCACTCGATAATGTTCTTTTCAAGACGATAATATTTCCTTTAAGAGGGAATGAAAATAAAGATTATATTGTTATTTTCTTAAAAAATAGAGTATGTTACGTCCTCGTAAATAAAATGAAAGCTAACGCTTAAAAACTTTAAATCCTTTTCCAGCAACAAATCTCCGGCCAAACTCTGGACAAAGAATAAAAAACAAACAGCTGACAACAGTGCTGATAATACAATCTAGTGATTTACACAGAGTCCGAACTGCTAACAAGATTTAGAGCTCCTTACTTCACACACTTCGTAAATAACAAGAGAACTTACTTCACACTTTATAAATATGGTCTTAATACATCATACCACTGGAGGTATATTTTTTGAATTAACGAAAACAACTTATTAATAATTGTTATTAGAAAATATAATATTATATTTTCTATAACGATATAATGATTACAAATGCAAAATTGTGAAGTGGTAGAGTTTCACTCTACCATTTAAATAAATAAATATATAAAAGTTCAAGAATTATCACGAGTATTCGTTTACGTACGAGTATTATTATTTATTACAGTTCAGCTTTGCTACGAGTTCCTTATTAGCTATGTGGAAGCTTTCAAGTTTTTCACAAATGATGACTCCTGGTGGGCAATGATTTTAAAGGATTTGTCAAAAAAGCTTAACGTAATGTAATGTATCAAAGTTAGCCTCACGCTAACTTTGATATATATCAAAGTTAGCCTCACGCTAACTTTGATATATTACATTAGCAAAGGATTTCTTTCGCGGTTCAGTTCAAAAAGGAAATCATTATGTAATCAAATATGGCACATCAGATGCATAAATCACGCATGGCCATAAACTTAAAAGGATATAATCATAATCTGCTGTGATCGCGGCCTTACAAAATCTTTCCTTTGTAATAAAATCTTTAATAGAAAGTGAATAGTGATATTGCGTAAAGCGAAAGTGGCGTATAAAATAATATTATGCTTACTTTGCATACTGTAGGTTTCCCTACTGTCACAACTTTATAAAGTGCATGTTCACATTAAGCCCAAAAGATGATAAAAATTTTATGGTTATAGACTTTGTAGGATTGATACACTCCTAAATATATTAACTTTTTCTATAGCACTAACTTATCTACAAAAAAAGGCCCATATCAAATCGCCTTGGCAGTTAGCACCTGAGCAGCGTTTGTAAGTAACTGCAGATTTTAATAAGAAAAAAAGTTGCCAGAAAAGTTTGCTTATATTCTGACATGTTTTCTGCAAAGTCTCCGATCATATTAACTATCACCCTGTAAAGCTTTACAGGAATCATGCTGTAAAGCTTTAAAGCCATAATAACTATCAAGTTATTATAGGGTGATAGCTGGTATACTCTTCCAGTGTAGAAATTTGCAATTAAATGAAAAGTAAATAGAAACAAAATCTTTATAGTCCAAAATAATAATTTAATCTAAAAACATCGATTACGTCTGTTCCTATCGCTTGTTGGTAAAACATTGTTGAGCTATGGGATAAATCGTTATTCTGTTTCCCTAACTGTTGTGTATCGAAGTAGAACCGTTATAAATTATTAGGCCTGACGGCTGCGGCATCGGGATTATCGGAATCTCGACACGCAGACGTCCAACTATCGACCTCATTACAACCTCATTTATTATTCTCTGACACCTTCTAGTCTGTACTCTGCTGGGCCAATTTCGACGAAATGCGAAGATAATGAGTAAATTATATTACATGATGTTTATTTTTCTACGGCTTGTACTTTTTAACCGACTTTCAAAAAACGAGGAGGTTATGAAGTCGGTGCCAGTTACAAATGTTTCAAATATTTTGGCAGACTGAAGATTCAGCTGTACCGACTTCAAAATGATGAAGGATTGAGTAGGTACTTACAAAAATAGTTGAGTTTTAGCCGAATTCGGAAAAAGGCACTATTCGATAGGAAAAATTATTTAATACTTTTTAGTTCATATTATAAGGATGTTATTATTGTTTTTATATCCCGTAAAATTTAGGTTTACTTTGGATTGCATTAAGAGGGCGACTAACCCAAAAAAATCAAACATCGTCCTTCACTCTTCACACTTAAGGACGACGCGGATTCATCGCCAAATTAGTTTTTGCTTAAAAACTCGATTAATATATACAACATTTTAAAAATCCGCTAGGTTGGTGATTGGTTCTCAATGATATAATTTTACACAATGTGTTAATATAATAACTTAGTTCAATGCACGGTTAAGGCTATAAATGAAAAATTCGTGAAAATTAGATGCATCTTTGTCATTTTTTTTATCGAGCAAATTTCAAGATATTATCGTATCGTTGCTCAGATCGAATTCTTGCAAATAAAATTATTAATGTAGTATCTAATTTTAGAAAATGAAACAATTCGGGGCTCATTTTCAAGTATAAAAATGAAATATAAAATCGAAAATTTTAGGTTAGTCGCCCTCTTAAGTTGCAATGTGAACTAATCCTTCTGTAAAAAAATAAAATTAGGGTACTGTACCTGAAGGACCATTTCTGATAAACTTTGACTTTATGAGACTTTTTAAAAGATCTTTTATGACATTAGAGCATAAAAGATCTTTTTATTGTAGTATTATAGAGGGTTTAGCAATACAAAAGTGCTAGACCGGTGTCAGTCGTCAGTCGTCATGTAACGCCGAGATGCACTCGGTTCAGTGACCAGATGCAACTTTCACTCCGAGCCGCACTAACATTTCTACTGCTGCTGGCTCAATTCGCAATACTAATATTGCTTTCGCGGATAAAGGTCACAGATCAAATTATTGTAACACTTGTTTTTATAGTTTCTACTAAAATTACCAGTTGTGATGCTTTTCCTCGAGCTGTAGAGAGTTCTCTGTATTGTAAAGTATGCAAATCGAATGCATTAGACAAGACGTTGCCCTCAACTTAGCTGCGCCGAAATTCGTTTAGTGTAGTATTTCCTGGTAGAAAACTATCCAATGCTTTTCCCAGGATTGACAGTAAATCCATATCAAATTCAGTAAAATATATTTGGTGGATAGAGCTTAAAACGTAATAGACACTTTCGCATGAATAGACATGAATATTCACAAACACAAATATTAACTCTACTCAGTATTGGTAAAGAATCAATATTAACATAGTACATAACCTACGGCCCCTCGAAACTCTACATTGGCCCAACTCGCTCATGGCCGGATAGGCGATTCTTTTTCAATTGACCCGGCCACACCTCGGTTCACAGCGGGCGATTAGTCGCAGATAAAAATTGATTAAGCACGACTTTGACACTCATTTGTTCTGGTGACTACGACTATATGACTTAGCTCGACTAGACCCGCTAAGCCTCACGCCTAAAATGTAAATTAAATTAGAGAAAAAGTAAATAAAATACATAAAGTATTTACATTGGCAACATATATCTAATTGGACTTTAAATTTTAAATTAAATGGATCATAGATAGTAACGTGTAAACTCTTAACATATCTTCGAGAATTTTCGCTACGATTGCGCAGTGCCTTAGATTTCATACGTTAAATGAGTTACATAAAATTTTCTCAACCTTAGACTGATTCTGGCTTAACGCGTGTAATCGGTTAAAACTTTCATTTTACGCAATACAAGTTGCTGATATAAAAGTTATGGATCGGAAATTAAGATTTAATTTTTTACACAGCGTGGGAATTTTTTTATTCAGGATTAAAGCTAAGGTTATAAAATATTAATGTTCTAAATGAAATATTAGTTTCCCAAACACTAATATATATTAATGTGTGTGTTTTTGTGATTTGTCGGAGAAGAGACTGCTGCATAACATACCTACGCTTAATTTTTGCTAGCATAACAGCTTAATTGAGTCTTACTTACTTATTATAAGTATAGGTACATGTTGTTATCATAGTATGACCTTCACTACGGTTGGCTGAGTCGGACGTCAGATTCAAAATAAATACCGCTGGTTTTAAAAATTTTAATAAAAGTCTTAATATTTCACTACAATATTCTACACCATCATTCAAATTTAATGCTCATATTAATATACCAACTACTATATTCATACAAAAACAAACCCGTTTTCAATGCCTTTACAGCAAACAAAAACGGTAGCCTAAATTGGATCAATGGGAAGTCTCCCGTACAGATTTACAGAACAGGTATTGCCCAACGAAGCCGCTATAAAAACAAAATGAACGTCTTCATTTCCCAACCTTTAGGAATCATTAGCTGGCAGGAGTTAGAGCCGTTTGCACAACAGCTCAAGGTGAGCGGGTCCACCACTCCGCGTGACGCGCTCACGGACCTGCGACTTACGTGCATAATCAAAGTAACGTGACATACGACCAAACTGACTTATTCCTCCGAATCTCGCAAACAAAGAATGCAATCGCGAACTGTGTGTTGAGGTTACTCCTTATCGTGTTAAAAAATAACGCATCGAATTGGGTACTAAAGTTTGACACTAGAGGCGCTGTTTTCAAAATTCTAACTTAAGGCAGGGATCAATCTCAATCCAAAACGATAACCTTGCACAGAACCAAAGACCAAGCGTATACGCATTGCAATAAGATTGATTTTAGCTTAGCATAAAACTGTAGTTACTAGGGGCGGATCTTCTCTATTTTTCATGTTTTTTTTTAATATCTTTGGAAATAAATATTAAGAGCCCGTCCTCTCTTTTCTACTGCTCTCTTCACACTCACGCCCGTCTTTCATATGCCAGGTGAAAAAGGACGATCGCCAAGTTAGCGGGCAGATAGAGGTTTTCTGTTTTTAAAGGGTTTTTTTATATTGAAATGGTAAAAAGTAATTCCAACACTTTATAGACGACTTTCTCAACAGTACATTGTATTTTTTTTCATACCGTTAAGACGTCAATACAATCCATAAAAAGGTGATATTCTAAACCTTTTACAGCAAAAATCACAAAACTGTCGCGGGTTTGAGTTGGATTATTTAAAGATACTTAAAAAAAAATAAAAAATCTATATATATTATTCTATATATTATAATTGAAATGATCTTACATGTTGTGCATTAAAACTTATAGAAATACTGTATTTTAACTGTTAAATCACGTCTGTTAAATGAGGGAAATCGGCAAAATTTCGTATACGGACTCTTAAGAAAACAAAATTGTTCGGTTCAGGATATTTTAACATAGATTTACTAACAATTTATTCAAATAAAATGTATAATTATCCTAGTTAATACTTATATTTCGATGAATTAGATTTTTTTTTGTCGGGGGTGAGTTTGTAAATTTATTACAGCCAAAGTATTACGTTTTATAAAAATGTTTATGGTTTAAAATCTTTTAAATATTGTGCTTTATATCGTTTATATCTCATATTTTTTATATTTCGTTATTATATTGGAACTAAACTAGGTAAACCGGGAGTCACGGAATAACAAATTGGGGTTTATGCTCGCCTTAACTTCCTCACGGTAAGAAATGACCACTCAGGGCTCGTACACAGAACTGCCTTGAACCATAAGCTTTTATAGCAATATTACTTTAATAATATATTATTTTCAGATTTGGCACAAACAAAAAACATAGTATTGCATATATAAATAGAGATCATGTTTGCTTATATGAAATCCAAAAGTGCGACGTCGCATCGCAAATATCGGTGGCAAAAACATTCCAATCTCGGACTAATAAACACTTTAAAAATTCGCAAATATTTGAGGTACGATGTTACATCGCAGTTTGTTGTACGAACCTTTAGACCGGTTTCGCACTACGTCCGATCCGAATCCAATCATTGAGATGCACGAATGTCGGAGAGAAGAGTTAAGGTATCTTAGAAGTAGTTGTACGTATTACCTACTCCAGACCGTTTTTTCATGAGTTCGGAACAAATTCGAATAGGACACAGTGCAAAACCGCTCATACATTTAACCCGCAACAGGAAAGCTTATTTTAAGTGCGAGTCAATGTAGAACGTTATATTATTTTTGGCTTTTCAGCGTGTTGTGTGTTGTTTGATGTTTCTTAAGCGAGAATATTGTGATAACAATCCTAGCGGTTCCCACGCCGCTGCCATGATTAGAATCACAAAGAAGCACTCAAGTAAACACCGAGCACGAACACAAATGCGCTCAAATAAAATTGTTCCTTGAATATTTTATAACTATGTTCTAAGCCACGAAACATTTCGGTAAATATTTTAGCTCGGACGACGGAAACTCAATTCTTGTGTGTCAATATTTTGTAACGCCCGGCGCCCCGCATATAGAGAATGGAATTTAGCAAGACCAAATGGGAGTTACCGATAATTAAAATAAACGATTTGTACAAAGGTTCTCGTACAACCAATGCAAGTAAATACAAAACTGTAAAGCATAATTTCAGAAAAGTAAAAAATGTTTGACCTACGCCGGCACCAAATATGTCCAATCAAGTTAGAAGGTCGACGCACTCATTTCTAAAAATGTAAAGAAAAAGGAAACCGGCCGTAGAAGAACACATTATTTCGATGGCTGTTGCACGAAAAGTTTTATTACTATGTAGTTACGAGACTTACAACCCTAATATTTCTTACACACGGATTCCCACAGGTATAATGGCGGAGTGCATGCAATAAATACCTCCTTACAAATTACACCTAATTAGCGTGTTATCAACAACTCCGTTATCTAACTGTTTTTATTTACACACAGGTGGTATTCATCTAACTTTTAATAATTTGTGATAAAGAAGGTGTTAGCTTAACTTGAAAACGTTTCATGTGTGTGGTCGACTAAGTAAACGCCAATTCGAACAAAATAGTATTTAATTATCGATGTTAGCACAAAGCGTGAAATTGCAATATCACAAACAAGTTTAGACTTTAGATCACACGCGCAAAAAACATCGAGTATCGACGCTACATCCGACAGATAGATCCTATTTTCTGACTTCATAGATTCTTCTTGACGACCTCTGTGGCTCAATGTTTAAGCGTGTGACATGACAATATGGGGTCGCGGGTTCGAAGCCCGCCAACGGAACAAAAGGTTTTCAATGTTCCCGGGTATATTTCCGTTGTCTGATACCCGCAACAAAAGTCCAGGTGCGTAGCACGAAGCCGGACTGACGTGGTGTGAAGCGTCCATAGATATTACTATTCTTAATCGACATTTTCTTAGTTTCTTCAAAGTTAATAGTAGTTTTGTATTCCGATCAAATAGAGCCACGATAAATCAGTGGCGGAATAATGAAAGGACTTTATTGAGCGGGCTGAAGCCGTCATCCACCAATAAATTGCAACTGAATTTAAAGTAACCGGGGCCATTCCGGTCACGCCCGGGAACCGAGTGAGACGTAGAGGAAGCCCGGTACAGCTAGGAATATCTATTGGAGTAGCCATTAATTTTTACAGAGGCTACTTAATGGATGTACTATAAGAGAAGTTGATTCCTAGGCATATGGCGGACCTAACTAAATTGGTCGCGTTATGTCAAACCTATCCGACCAATCACAGCTAACATTGAATTGTCATAAGCCGACCAAACGACGTAGGTCCTCCATCTGCCTAGAAATCAACTTCTCTGATAGTACTTAAAACCTTTTAATAAAATAAGTAAATAAAAGATGCTAACGAGTAAAACGATAATATAAGAAACTAAAAACTGACTTCATATTGATTTGTCACACTCACATTTAACAAACGACAGGGAAATGGTAATCTAGCGAAGAAGGACACTTCTCAAACTAAAATCCAACAAGCCTTCAAGGCAGTAGAGCATGCCAAAATATAATTACACGTACCTACATAAGTACATACATACTCTGGAAAACATAACGACACCGGAAATATCACTTAACGTAAGGGACATTTTGGCGAAAATGAGTTAAGTATATATATCATTGAATTCAGAATTTCGAGCTCTATCGTTTGGCATACTTGAAATTCTTCTATCGTTAAAAAAAAGTCCCTTACAGTACACATTTTTTAAAGTCTAGACAGGTTTTTTTCTAAAAAAATTGATTTAACGTGGATTGGACGTAAATATTTTTACGTGTTAAAAAAATAACGTAAATGCTTTACGTTACCTTTAGCTTAGTACAATTCTCTTAACATGTCCTTTACGTTAAGAATTGATACATAATAATTGTCATAGCTTCACTAAAATTTGTCCCTTACCTTAATTTTAAATGTCATTTTTCAAGTAAGAAGATAATTTTTTGGCACCTACTCAAAAAGTATTATCCGTAAAAGTTTAAGGTTTTCTATAAAGTTTTAGTGTTTTAGCTAAACCTTTAGCCTTTAGGTATACACATGTAATGCGGTCAATTGTATATAGCTAGCATTAAAGATGACAATACTCTCCTGGCTGCAAATGAAATCGAGATGCAAGAACTGTTTTAGAGAATGAAGCAAATGATCAACAACTTGGGCCTCTCATTTAATAAAGGAAAACCAAAAACGTGGTCATAGACAGAAGCAACACTCTGCCTTTGACTGGCGCGGTAAAATTGAAAGTGTTTAGCAAATTCAAAGAGTTCGTAAATTGATCTTTACGAACAACGGCTCCTGTTAACCAAATATACGTAGAAGAATTGAGATGACTAAGAGCGCCATGTCTCAAAATGCATAAAACCTGGCTTGACAGAAAGATTTCGTTAAAAACCAGGAGGAAACTTATGTATGTGCTCATATTCTTCATCTGTTTTAATGATCCGAGACATGGACTCTGAAGTCTGCAGACCGCAGACGTATCGGCGCCATCGAGGGTGCTGGAGGAAAATGCACTGAATTCCATAAACTGCTTTCAGAACCAACTCATCCATTCTGGCTCAACTAAACATACAAACAAGGCTCTCTACCATGTGTCTAATAACGCATCTTGGAATATTTTAGACACATTACCAGAAAAAAAGGAGGAAACCTTGAAACCATGGTATGGAAAACTCATGATAATTGGCAAGATTGAGGGGGAAAAGACGGCGGAGCCGCTGTCTCATGCGTTGGTCTGATCAAATCCGTACCACACTTGAGTCGACTGTCTGCGACGCTCTTCGAGTGGCCGATAATAGAAATAGCTGGCGTAACACCATAAAAAGGAAGGTCATAGAAGGGGAAGGTCATGACTGGGCACTGGCGAAGCAGCTCTGACAGGTGCGATAAAAGAGAACAGTAGCTCCTGATAAGGTGAAATGAAAAGCTTAATGCCAGGTCAAGAACGAACATTTAGACTTGTGGTGTGCGATCGCTAGGTCAGGTTCACAGAAAGAGGCCGCAGAGCGTAACAGTGAGGAAGATCCATCTTCTATTCGGCTCAGGATACATATTTCGGTAGGACAAAAGAGCAGAGACGTGGTTTTGTAAAGTTCCACCTTGTCTAAAGGGGCTCTTGGTGTAGGTGGGAACAGTCCCGGTGCCAAGGGAAATGCTTCAGCCTGCCGAAGTTCCCTTATTTTGCTGGAAATCCTATCCCTTATGTGGTAGACCAGCCAGTCGTGGTGGGCTTATTGTGTTAGATTTTAATATATTACATCAAACTTCCTCCAAAGCATAGTTTTTTATGTCCTTTACAGTATATTTGTGTCGCAGCTTCATATTAAACTTGGTGCTTACTTTAATATGGCATAGTTGACATAAAAAAATTCAGTGCTGTAAGGGACAAATAAGCAATTTTTTTTAATGTAAGGGACATGCTATTTTTTAAACGCGTAAATATACGTAAATATTTTTTATATAGTTATATAGCCGACAAAATTCTAAGAAACTTTGCCATAAACACCTTTAAGATCGGACTAAATGATAAAACGTTACAGACGAATTTGTAAAAAAAAAGTTGTTTTTTCGCTCTCCTGAAAAGTCGTGTTTTGTCCCTTACATTAAGTGATATTTCCGGTGTCGATAACCTTTCTTCTGGCGCTTGGCCTTGTCATGCTTGATGAAATTCTCTGGGGTTTTTAAAAACTCAAAAAGCTCTACCGCTTGCGATCGTTGACTGCTTGGTTACGGTAAGTATGACACAAGTTCATTTACATAACTGAGTAATATTTATCTTCGATGTGGGACGTGTAACGAAATCCTGAGTAACGTCCCTTAATGCCAGATTTTGGAAGTTTAAACCACAACGTTTAATAATTATAAATTTATTTTTAGTGTTTACCTGTTGTAAAATAATAATGTGATAATATGTAATTCGGAAATAGAAGTGATAATATCATAATTTATTGAGAAATTCAGAGGCATACATTTACCCGCAAAAAAAGGAGTAAGTATATATGTGTCCAATGTCCATTCTCGTGATCTCTATATTTGTGCAAATTACATAACAATTACAGTTCGTGAGATTAGCGAGTTCAAATAAACAAACTCTGAGGAGTCTGTAATATTACATATTTTCGGTCCGTAAAGCGGCTGTTAACTTCAGCAAATATACCTGAGGTATTATATAACAAGTTACCTCACCGCTGAGGACATTTGAGGTTTCATTATGTAAGTAGCGGCTACCTGGCCGAGTGTCGCAAATACTTCACAAGGGTACACCTCCCCGAGTTACACTTTACTGCGTAATTTTCTGCTCAGATGATCTATCAGATTAATAGTCAACAGTAATCAAACAAAATCCTATTGCAGTATTTTGTCAGATGTAGATTAAACTAGATGACGCCTGCAACTTCGTTGCGCCAAAACTAGTTTATCGTGGCGGAACCGTTCATTTTTTCCGGGATAAAAAGTATCATATGTCCTTTCCCGGGACTCAAAGTATCTCCATGCCAAATTTCAGCAAAATCGGTTCAGCGGTTTGGGCGTGAAGAGGTAACAGACAGACAGACAGACAGACACACTTTCGCATTTATAATATTAGTACGGATATGGATATACTGGAATATTTTCACGCTAAAAGCAGCCAGCATAGCTAGTAAACAAAAAGTTTTGTTCAATTTTTGAAAACGTTTCTGTCTATATTCAGATTATTTACTGTATGTGCTAGTAGCGCCCTCTGCTCCGACGTTTTCATAATAAGAATTTATAGTTCACTAGATGGCGCCCGCAACTCCGTTGCACTAAAACTCGTTTATCGCGCGGGGACCGTACATTTTTCCGGGATAAAAAGTATCCTATGTCCTTTCCCAGGACTCAAAGTATCTCCATGCCGAATTTCAGCAAAATCGGTTCAGCGGTTTGGACGTGAAAAGGTAACAGACAGACAGACAGACACACTTTCGCCTTTATAATAATACTAGATGGCACCCGCAACTCCGTTGCACTAAAACTCGTTTATCGCGCGGGAACCGTACATTTTTCCGGGATAAAAAGTATCCTATGTCCTTTCCCGGGACTCAAAGTATCTCCATGCCGAATTTCAGCAAAATCGGTTCAGTGGTTTGGACGTGAAGAGGTAACAGACAGACAGACAGACAGACAGACAGACACACTTTCGCATTTATAATATTTTAGTAAATTAGTATTAATATGTATGAAGTATGGATATATGCATTGATACCTCCAATTCAATTACTCGTATCGGTAAAAGCTTTCATTTAATCACTCTCATACATATTATTGCGGAATTTACATATTTAACTCGTTTCATTTCATTTAAATTTAACAAAGAACGTATTCCGTGGTCATAATTGCATTCGGTAGGATTCCCAACATGGTAGCGCTCACTTTTATCATTGTTTTGATTCACAAGGCCATAAAACGTTAATCACGATAGTAATTATAGGATTCGAGAAAAATCTACACGTCTATAATTTTATTGCAGAAGGTTTTCCCGCGGACATATAGTTTTATTTATGGTTTAGGTACTGGATGACGCGCGCAACTAAGTTGCGGCGAACTTAGTTTTTTTCGAACCGTCAATTTTTTCGGGATAAATAGTATCCTATGTCCTTTCTCCGGGAGTCATTTCCATTAAAAATTTCAACAAAATCAGTTCAGCGCTTTGGGCGTGAAGAGGCAACAGACATATAGACAGACACACTTTTGCATTTAGAATATTAGTATGGAATATGGATTAACAAGAGTACGAAAAGGTTTTAATTCATTACGGACGAGAGCTATTCCGAAGGTCGTATGCCTAAGCGATGACTGCAAATCCTTATTTCCTGGGTGCTCCAATGACATTTATTTCCATTGTGCAGTCGTGTGTGGGTTTCGTTACAGATAAGCGACACACAATGAAGACAATGAAAACGCTAATTGTGTCGCTATTATCAATCATTGGTAAAACAAAGGCTAGAACAGCCTAGCACTTTAAAAGGTCTCTATTTTTCAAGCAATAGGTACGGAGTACCATATTTTGTTCCATTTAATTTATTTACTTTTTAATTCCCGACGAAATCATGTGTGTTTTAAGTTTGACGTATCTGTCTGAGCGTGTGTGTGTCCAAATAAACTGATTTTTTTCAGTTTTTGGATCGTAGTATCCAAATAAACTGATTTTGGTTCCGTTTTTTTGTTTGAAGGCTGACATGATCGAGCATTATCAGCTAGTTCACTGACGGGATATTTGGTTTTTAGGGTTCCGTAGCCAAAATGGCAAAAAAACGGAACCCTTATAGATTCGTTATGTCTGTCTGTCTGTCTGTCTGTCTGTCTGTCTGTCTGTCCGTCCGTATGTCACAGCCACTTTTCTCCGAAACTATAAGAGCTATACTATCGAAACTTGGTAAGTAGATGTAGTCTGTAAACCGCATTAAGATTTTGATACAAACATGGAAAAAATATTAAAAATTTTAGGGGTCCCCATAGGTACAACTGAAACAAAAAAAATTTTTTTTCGTCTAACCTGTGCGTATAGGGTACCTATGGATAGATCTTCAAAAATCATATTGAGGTTTCTAATATCATTTTTTTCTAATCTGAATAGTTTGCGGGAGAGACTCTTCCAAAGTGGTAAAATGCGTCCCCTCTAACTTCTAAAGTGGGGGCATGATAATTCTAAAAAAAATGTACGATGTACACTACTATAAAAACTACCAACGAAAATTGGTTTTAACGAGATCTATCAAGTAGTTTTTTTTATATGTCATAAATGGTAAACCTTAATTTAACTTTCATTAAATCAACTAAAATATAAAAATAAATCAAAAACCTTTTAATTTTACAGAAATAAACCTTATTGCTGCTGCGGAACCCCTCATGGGCGAGTCCAACTCGCACTTGGCCGGTTTTTTTAATTCCCTAATTTATTCTTATTTCGTAATAAATCTAGTAATTCTAAAACCTGATATTTGTATAGAGCAGGGGTCACCAAATGGCGGACCGCGGTCCGCATCCGGACCGCCGACCCATTGCGTGCGGACCAAGCATGTTCGAAGATGAACTTCGTTAAAAACTAATTTCGGTCTCGACATACTGATGAACACGTTGCAACAAAAATTGACACTTTTCTCATTGATACAAATACCTTTGTAGTTTTCGGGATTACATTTGTTTAAATTTTTTATAAGTGCGGACCGCCTAGGTAATTTTATTTCTTAAAACGGACCCCGAGCGAAACTAATTGGTGACCTGTGGTATAGAGCATGTATAGAGGATGTTATGTCGTTACGTTTACCTCATGATTCATATTGTCATAAAACTTGGAAAGTCCAACTTTCCCGGCTTATTGGCTATCCAATAAAGTACGCACTTAGATACTCGGAATGTTCCGTCTCCTTATTGGCCGAGTTCTAATTTACCGCTCGTGTGGCCAGAGCTTTAATAACAGTAAATCTGTACCGGACGGATACAATTTCTATATATATATATATTACTAGCTGTCCCGACAAACGTTGCTTTGCCATTTGCCATGCTATCCCGTCGCACAAACAAAGGTCGCCGCCAGTCTCAGGTTGTAATAATTTACTATTATTTATTCAACAAATGCACTTATCAATATATAAAGTACCGAATAGCCAATTCTCAGACCTACTGAATATGCATATAAAATTTGGTAAAAATCAGTAAAGCCGTTTCGGAGGAGTTCGTGGACTAACATTGTGACACGAAAATTTTATATATATATATATATACAGGGTGTAACAAAAACAAGTGATAATACTTTAGGGTGTGTACGTGTTCCCTGTAGAGAGTTCACTGTGAAAGTAGCAGCGCTGAAAAACCAACATTTTTTTTTCACTTTTGTATGGGGAAACTCGTGACGCTCGGGCCCTTGCCCATACAAAAGTGAAAAAAATTTTTGGTCTTTCAGCGCTGCTACTTTTACAGTGAACTCTCTACAGGGAACACGTACACACCCTAAAGTATTATCACTTGTTTTTGTTACACCCTGTATATATATTAGTTCTATCTTTCGTAGATAGTAATAATATAACGCGCATTTAAGAAATGTAAGCTTAAACCACTTAAATAACTAGTAATGGAAGCTACAAAATTGTTTTCCGATTATACTATTTGTTGAAAATCTTGCCGTAAAACTCGTGCTAAAGCCTTTTGCTCTACGCCACTACCAAGCAGCGGTTGCATAGGTCGCTAGAGCAATGTCGGTCCAGGACGTAGGTCAGAAAGTGGCATTTTATTTGAATTTTATGACAAACGACCTAAATCGTTTGGCCATTATATACATAAACAGCTGTAGATTCCATCGTATTTACACGTTCCGTAAACTAAGATACAAGTGTGCCACAGAGCTTTGCCATCTTCAATCGTATCTGATATTAAAGTTCACAAACCCGGACCTCGACTTGGATTACATTCAAGAATAGTCCATTCGGGGTTATTTTGCGTCGGAGTTTCTATTGACACTTCCATCGCTGTTTTATTATGACAATTTAGCAATTCCTCTCAATCAATTCAGCAAATGAATTGTCAAAACTGTCAAACTGACAAATGTCAAATCAGTACAAAAATACAGAAATGAATTGCAAGCAGAGTTGCATTTTGCGATTTTAAAGAATTGAATCATATTATGATTCATATCATGATTCAACAAAGCGACCATTTTAGCCCCGCTGTTTTACAGAGTGTTTCAATAATGTTGGTTAAAGATAATCTCAGAGGAATCACTTTAAGCACACGGACCACGGTAGTTTCTGTGCCTAATTCTGCTAAATCCTACATTTAGCATTCAGTCGAGGAGCCCAAAGTAAAGTCTCATAATTACTTAAACTTTCACTTAACTTTGGTTTAACAGTTGACAGTCAGTCGGATTCGTCAAAAAAATAACTGTAAGAAGTACCTTTACTTAACTCTCTTATTATTTATTTTGTTAAAGCTAAGTAAACCTACTTCGACATCATGAAGTTACCTCATATATTATAACAAAAAATATCTACCTTATTTACATAATCACATGATGTACATGCATAATGTAACAAATTCTAAGAACCTCGATATTACACGATATGTCGACCCCTATGTAGTGCAAGTGAATTATAATTATACATTTACGAGGTTACTATCTCTTACTCGTAGTAACCTTATTTTAACAGAGAAGTATCAGAGCAGTATTTTGAACATTACTAACTTTTTCGCTATCCAACATGACGTTATCATTTCTTTAATGGTGGTTTTGCTTGTGGCAAAGTACAGAAAACTTCGCAGTAAGTTTTTTTTTTTTTCACAGTAATAGTCTCACTGAAGTCCACGTACTTACGTGGACTTCCGAAAGTAAAGAGTAAGGTTATTATCCTGTACAACTACTACGTCACGGATACATTGATTTATCGGCTGTCGCAAATAGACAAGATACAACTGAAACTACTAGATACACGTCAACGGTCGCATTCGACATTTTGCTGATGACGGGACCAATTCCCATGGACAAGTACTGAAAATAAAAGTGTAGGTACAATTGAGGGGGACTTACCGGAATAAGCGCGTCGTTTCCATACGACCTGCCCTCGAGGGCGAGCTCCTTGTCCAGCATGGCGTCCAGCTGCTCCAGCTGGTGGCAGGAGGCGCGCGCCGCCACCCAGCTGCTGGCCAGGATGAACGAGCCCAGGATGAAGGACGCGGCGATGATCGTGAGACCAGCGATCCTCGCGATTTGTACTGAGTTCGACATTCTCTGTCTGTACGCCTGCAACACACGGTGATGGTAAACATTGGGATACTGTAACAGGGGTTGTTGTAACATAGGAGAATGTAACAGGGATAGTGTTAAACATGGGGCTATTTTCAAACATAGTTTTACGTAAAATAGGGATCATGTTGTAAAGCTTTTAAAACCAAATGTTTTTAAAACCACTTGCGCAAATCTAAAACTTAAACACGTATTTTAAATATATGCCTTTTATTTCATATTGTAAATGAAAAAAGAAGAATCTTGATGTGGATTAACTTTAATCTTAATGTAGACTAGCGTAAGTGGGACTTAAGTACTAAAGTGTAGATAATTTAATTTTTGACTTCATAAAACTTAAGACAAACGACGATCGTTTTAAAAGCTCTTAACTTAAATGCTACAACTTATTTATTAAGTGTACTTATCTTAAAATGCTCGTCTTGAACATCATAAAGAATTTCTATGGGTCAATTTGTTGCCGAAGTAGGTACAAAGCAAACCTGTTATATATTTCATGTATGTGGCTAACACAAGATCTAACGCTATAAGGTTTAGTTAGGAGACCGGTTTTAAACTTGGAAATTTTATGGTTCTAACTCTAGAGTACTCGCTCGTACAATTCAAAGCCTGAATACCTGTTATTTTTAACCGACTTCCAAAAAACGAGGAAGTTATATGTTCGGCTGTGGATATTTTTTTTTTTTGTATGTTCAACGATTACTCCGCCGTTTGTGAACCAATTTTCGAAATTTTTGTTGTGTTGTATTAGGTTTCACTCCAATTTGGTACCATGTTCACAAAAGTGGTGACCTGATGATGGGATCCATGAGTAATCGAGGGAACTCCTCGAAATTTATATGGAAACATATGGTGATTTTGGTTTTATGAGAAGCATCCTAAGCATATGCTACCAAAACGCAAGATTTTGCACCGAGGTATACTATGGTTCCGAAGCTACTAAGAGAACTCCGGATTCCTTATAGATACAAGTTTGGGAGTTTAGGCGCTGTTTTAAGAACTGAAAGCATATGCTACTATGCAAATTACATTCATCATCATCATCATCATTACCACGTCAGGGTCACCAATGTCACCAAATTCAACCTTATCTCCAGAGCATAAGGCACACATTTGACATTACTCCTGAGAAGTTAAAGTTGCTTCGATAATGTAACATTCTGTTCCACTTCGCCGAGATATTCTGGAAAACAACCTAATTTCAACCTTTTGCATTGCGTTTAGCGTTCATAGTATAATAACGCATCGCATCGCCTATCTGCCAGGGCTGTCAAGCAAGCGCGCGGCAAGAATACAAATTACTCACGGAGGTACTATGTGCGCTGCGTGTGCTTGTCGCACATGTCGAACGAGTGCCAGCCTATTGAAACTAGTCCGGTGACCGGCTACTTAGCACGTCACACGTGTTCACTTCGATTTTTTTTAATGATTGTTTAAAATTATCTGCAGGCTGCAGCTGATATTGTAATATTTTGTAAGTGTGACTGTAATAAGATACGTAGAATAATATACACGTGTATTATTCTACGTATAGTACGCGTTTGCTTACTAGGTAACTAAAAAGAGTGAAATTATTATTTTTAACAAAAAATTAAAACCGACTTCCAAGGTAAAACAATAATAACATCGTTATAATATGAACTAAAAAGTATTAAATAATTATTCCTATCTAATAGTGCCTTTTTACGAATTCGGCTAAAACTCAACTATTTCTGTACTCAATCTTCATAATTTTGAAGTCGGTACCAGATGAATCTTCTGTTCTCTGACAGAATATTTGAAACTTTTGGAACTGGCACCGACTTCAAAATGATGAAGATTGAGTACAGAAATAGTTGAGTTTTAGCCGAATTCGTAAAAAGGCACTATTAGATAGGAATAATTATTTAATACTTTTTAGTTCATATTATAAGGATGTTATTATTGTTTTACCTTGGAAGTCGGTTTTAATTTTTTGTTAAAAATAATAATAACGAATGAAAAAGCCTTTTGTCTAATGCAGGAAGCACGAAGACGGATATTATGATGCGTCAGCGGTTTTATCGATAGAACTAATTTGCATCACTTCGCACGTTGCGACGACAACACTTGAAAAAAACATAGTATAAAGACGGTTGCTACTTTAATCTCCTTGTAACCTCCTACACGAAGCATGAGATCATTTTAAGACTTTAATATGTAAGGGCTTTCTTATTACGAGGAACAAGTTAACTCAAAACATGCGGTTATGTAATCACATTATCTCGAACAAAGTTCCTACAAAATTCTTCATCTCGTTAAAGCGAGCCGACAGATTGAAAAGCTTCATATGTTCGCAAACTTTTAATTGATATGGTGCTTAACTTTTTCAATTAATTTGGGGTAATTTCGCCGCGAAGCTCCGTGGTTGTTATCAGATCGACTGTTGGGGTTGGTTTACATTGCAACGTGACAATGCGATGCATTTTTTAATTAGTTAAGCAGCCCAGCACCCCGGGCGGCAAGTCTGTGAAATTAATGTGTATCTTCTTGTGTGGTAAACACAGTTCAGTTTAAATGTGTCAGATGCATCCCATTGCATCGAGCCGTCACGTTGCAATTTTAACTGACTTTTTAGTGCTAATTTGTTAACTTGTGCCTAATTGCGTGTGCAGGTAAAAGTGTAGTGAACACGATTGTCATACCAAGGTAATAGAAAACGAATTGGCAATCGATTTGACAATCCTTTCGCTGCAGCGGCTCAGAGAATTATTGCCCTAGTGAAAGTGTTCGGAAAATTGCGTTAGGAAACCGACCAAGACGATATCTTTCTGATTTTAAAATAATTGCTACCGACTGCAATGATGATCGTTAACAAAACTACATCTTTATTTAACTGTATTCTGATAGTTAGACGAAACGTACCTCATCTTCAGTTTTTTTTTTTTTATTTATGTAATTTGGGGCCGTCTATGTGCTATTCGCCTATATCTTTTTTTTTGCTATCTTAGTATTATATAGGTTTTTCGCACCAAGGATAATTGAAATAATATTATTAATTGTAGTCCTCATCTTCAGTTAGTTTGTGTTCCTAAGTTATATTTATCTTTGCTAAATTCTTTGTTACAAGAATCACTCCTAAAAAGTTTTTCATTATCGGGTGTGTGCCAAAATGTTTTCGTTTTCGCTTCGTTATAGAATCGCCGATAAAAATGTATGGAATTGACATAAGCGTTCGTTAATATGACATTGACGTGTTCGACTCGTCTTATGTCAATTCCATATAATATTTTGATCGGTGATTCTATAACGAAGCGAAAACGAAAAAGTTTCGGCTAAATGGCCAGGGGGGTGTGCCAAAATGTTTTCGTTTTCGCTTCGTTATAGAATCGCCGATGAAAATGTATGTAATTGACATAAGCGTTAGTTAATATGACGTTGACGTTCGACTCGTCTTATGTCAATTCCATACATTTTGATCGGCGATTCTATAACGAAGCGAAAACGAAAAAGTTGCGGCTAAATGGCATGCTAGAAACAGTTGACGTCTCAAAACGCTTTGTAATTGACTATTGTATACTGATTATAGTATGAGCTATATATGTAGAGTATGCTGTGGCTGTATATGGCTATCCCATTGTGCTGTAATCTATTCAATATTAAAAAATATGTCACCTCCGACAGAGACACAAAAGCTTGCATATTTCAATGTAAGTCCCATAGTGTAACGAACACGCACTTACCGTTATGGACTGACTCACACTATGCAGTTATGAACCACAAAACACAATAAATAACTTACTTTGTAACGATAACTTAGTGCTTAGACCACCTGCGATCTCTGTAGGTTCCAACTTTTACAATCTATACTTCTATACTAATACTAGCTGTCCCGGCAAACGTTGCTTTGCCATTATTTTATTAAAATGACTAAATAAGTATGTCGCCATGGCAACGCGCGTCGATCGCTATCTCGTCGCACAAACAATGGTCGCCATCAGTCTCAGGTTGTAATAATTTACTATTATTTATTCAACAAATGCACTTATCAATATATAAAGTACCCAGTAGCCGATTCACAGAGCTACTGAATATGCATATAAAATTTGGTAAAAATCAGTAAAGCCGTTTCGGAGGAGTTCATGGACTAACATTGTAATTTTATACATAAGATTATAAAACTGAAGAGTTTGTTTGTTTGAACGCGCTAATCTCAGGAACTACTGGTCCGTTTTGAAAAATTCCTTCAGTGTTAGATAGCTCATTTATCGAGGAAGGCTATAGGCCATAAATTATTACAATAAGACTAATATAAGCGAATAAACATGAGAAAATGTGGAAAAACATATGAACTTATCACACGAATACTACAGGAGCAATTTTTATGTTATTTGGCACAGATAAAAAGTAGAAAACTTGAAGGATCAAAGGCTATTTTTGTGGGCTAATTTGTCTGTTAAATCCCCAATTTACGCAGGCGAAGCCCGCAAAGCGACACATCTAGACTCTGGTATCTTAAAATACAATAACATACTTGAATAACAAAACAAAGTATCAATTATATTTGCTAACTCCTTCTAAACGGCTGGACCGATTCTGATGAAATTTTTTGTGTGTATTCAAGGGATATTAATCAATAACACTTAAGCTTTCACTTTCACACATACAACATTCGAATGAGCTGTTCGTTGGTTTTGTTATTTGCACCGATGAGTCAGCACGAAATTAACTCGACAAGACTTTATGGTAGAAGTCTAGGATATATAAAATGAGCCAAAGATAAAACCATGAAAATCAGTAAAAATAAGTTTTTGCAGATTTTTTAAAGAAAAAATTAAACAAGATGAAATCAGTTCAGTCCCACTACGGTTTGTCGCCACTTAAAATCCTAAGTAATTTTTTGTAAGTATAGAGTTTAATCATAGGAAACTGAAGCAGTAATTCGATGAGCCTTAAATGACTAAGCCAACCAAATTGGCTTTACCTAACATCGTGTCAAATTATAAACTGGTGAGTAAATAAATATTAATTTAAATTGCTCTAATTAGCAATTAAATTGACGGAGTTACCTTGATCAACATAGTACTTCTAGTTGATACAAGTCGTGTTTGACAACTCTTTGTTTGCATTCTTAACTTTGCTCAAACTTGCAGGTTTTTGGAGCCAAATAGTCGAGATTTATAAATAAATAAACCTTCAAATAGCGGTTGCGAAAAAGTTTAATGTAAAAATGTTGCGCAAACGCACAAAAAGTCAGATGCTATCGACGGTTCTAGATTCTCGTTTAGAGATCGTGCGGGGATTTTTAAGTAAATACTTTTTGGTTACACTAAAAAGAGGGAAATCCGTCTTTTTACTTGCAACAATACTACTACATATCTTTTCAAAGTGGTTTTATCAAGATGCCACTTTAAAACTTCTTGTTATTTAACAAAATAACTGCTTCACAGACCACAGTAGCTAGTGTTGGGTTGAAGGATACATGACTATTTACTCCTATGTCTTTGATAGGTCAATATAAAATAGAATATTATAGCGAAGTCGCTAAATGGCACGGCACACTGACGTCAGCCCCATTGTGTCAACAGTCGGTCAGCGCGGCGAAGATTTCACTCCGGCTTGTTTTTATTCCCTGCAAGTATCGCCGGGTTTTTCCAACCTAACATTGACTTTATTTTGATCATCAACATTGCTAATGAGATTTGTGTTTGCTTATATTTAAAACATGACACAAATGTTGGTTGTAGTCAGTCGGACCTATCCCAGTGGCAAGCATTTAGTCCGTAATGCATTCGTCGTTTTGGAACCAATATTTTTTCTTCGAAGTGTATGCATAACATGCAATTATTATTTTCAAAAAGTTTTATGTCTAGAATATTCATAATATCATAATCATAGTTTATTTTTGTAACAATTACCATATTACAAATTATCTCGTACGTACTCGTGCCGGTACCGACTGGCGCAGATGAATCTCGTTTTCCATTAAACTAAACTAAATTACATCATCTTTTTCAGCGATTTAAATCGCATTGTATCGCATGATAAAATCCAATTATATGTTATTTATTATAATGATGGTCACAAACAATAGAACAATGATTTTCTCACATTTATGAGTACGTATCGCGAGTTTGTTCCCAGAAAAAGCGGGTGTATTATCTGTCATCTAAAATATTATACCTACCTTTTTATGATAAGTACTATAATATTTTTTTTACTTTCAGGATCCTTTAATCATCAGTAGGTTTTTAATATACTGTTCTGGCGTCGGCGACAGCTAAATTATAAATATTTATATATGATATTCAATATTCAGAGTGGCTGAAAGTAAGTGTTTTCTACATATGACTATCAACGGTTTACTGTTTACTAGTCTGGGAGTTACCGGTCAAAAGTATGAACATCTTCAAAAACCTCGAAAAATTATCTGAAGCTGATGTACGTGAACAAACTGCAGAAGATGCGTTAAAATCTTAAAATCCATGTTTCACAGATGGCGAACCTAGCTTTTTAGAATGTACAATAATATTACTTATCTCATAAGCTTTTTCGTGAGGTACCTACCTACTGTCTAGAAAACTTGGTGGATCATGGTCTTATACATATTTTAGTATCGTAATTTTGTCTCTAAAAGGAAATAAATATCTATGTTACTACATTTTATCCCTTTTACGGATATCCCTAGCATTCACTTTTTGTGCCTAGACTCCAATGTAAGGTTTGTAAGTAAGTTTGCGAACTGTTAGACACACCGCACACGGTTGAGACGTAACAACCGCTACAGCCTGGGAGAAAGGCGCTTTCTCGACGTCGCTCCACAACATAACTAACTCTAAACTATCTTGATCAAACTGCAATTTAATGGCCTAGAAATTTAATGCACGCTGTTATAATATTTACAACTTATATCTTTATGTTTCGGAAAATTTCCCATTAAATAATAAATTACTGTCACATAATTCATGCTCAATCGTAAATATTCCGAATTACACGTACTTAATTAGTAACGAGAAATTTATTCATAAATGTTAATTATTTACTTACAAGTGCGTTAGATCTTGGACGAAAAAAAAAAGAAATGAGGAATTACCGGTGGCGGCTCGGAAGTGCTGTACACTTCGGAAGGAGGGTACTCCGGTTTCATGGTTATGGTAGCCATGGAATCTGGCTGCGGCTCCTTCTCCATCACGAGTTTATGTAAAAAAAATAAAGTTTGTTTGTATGCGCGCGCACCGTTCGACGTTTGAAACAGGAGTGAATGTCGGCGGTCGGCGTAGGCGCAGTAGAGGGGTCGGCCCGGCCGGTGCGCTCATCACAACTCGCCAATTCTGTTGTTATCCAAGTGTTGATTTACATAATTATAATACACAGTTGGCAGTTCAGATTTCCGCGTAATTATCAATACGTGCCGTTTGTTTATTCATAAACGCCTCTAGTAGACAATGCCACAGTCAGAACTTAAAATAATCGGCCAAGTGCGAGTCGGACTCCGTACCGTTATAGAGCAAAAATTAGCCAAAAATTGTGTTTTTTGTATGGAAGCCCCCCTTAAAATTTTATTTTCTTTAAATAATATTATGAATTATTAAATAACACATATTATATTTAAGGCCTTTCTGAAAATTTCAAGCCTACCTGTTGCCATTATTGATATCGAGCAAAAAAGGCTAAAAAAATCATGTTTGTTTTAACTATGGGAGCCCCCTTAAATATTAATATTATTTTGTTTTTAGTATTTCTTGTTATAGCGGCAACAGATATACAGAATCTGTGAAAATTTCAGAAGTCTAACTATAACGGTTCTTGAGATACAGCCTGGCGACAGACAGATAGACAGACAGACAGACAGACAGACAGACAGACAGACAGCCAGACGGACAGAGAACGAAGTCTTAGTAATAGGGTTCCGTTAATACCCTTTGGGTACGGAACCCTTAAAACCAAGGACCTTAAAGTTCTTAACCAAATCTTCATCTTGTATTTTGGCTCATATCCTATTGAAATACTATTGCCTGGTCAATGAGGCAGGCACTAACGGGGTGGATAAGTTCGTTCCTAGAGCAGGTTTCCTAAAAGGCAAGCCAGAATTAAAAAAAAGCGCTGCATCTAAAGTTTAAACTTAAGAAGAGATACTTATTAAATTTTTGGATAAATCATGATATAACGATTAAAATTTAGGGGACAATAAGCTTATTTAATTTACAATAAGTAAGTTTAATGTCCCCAATTCGTAGGGAATACCAAAAAAAGCTAAGTACGCAACATAATAGAAATCTGGAGACACGGTAGTGTCCCCGCCGAGACGAGCCAAGCGAAGTGCAACCTACTTTTTCTCGAAGTGTTTCGCCGTTTTTTTGAACCTTCGTAGAATTGCTTTCCGTTGTAGCAGATAGTTCATATTTTCAGAATATGATGTCATTTCCCTAAATTTGCTAAAATTAATTGCTAAAAGCATACAAAGTCTCAATTAAATAGATCTAATACTTTAGATTTTATAGATAACTAAAATACGCCGATTTCTTCACTGACACACTGATGGTCATCAAAATGTTTGGCTACTTCCTGAAGTGCTAGAAAGCTGAAATTTGGTATGTAATCTAAGTTTAGTATACAACTGACAAAAAAATTCATAAACTTGTAATTTTCTTTCCCCATTCCTTAAAGTGTGTGGGGGTGAAAGTTAACCCTCACAGGGTTGGTCTCCAATGTACCAGATAGTTTATATTCTCAAGATATGATGTCAATAATACTGCCTAGCAATAAAATACTGCCTAGCAAGTAGCAACTTACAAAAAGGACTGAAATCCCACCAAAAACATTTCATGTAAAATGTTACCTTGACGACCGCAAAAGGTTTGCCCTTACTTACATTGGGTATCGTGTGTTTTTTGTTCTTCCATAAATGCTAATAAATTAGTAGCCTGATTAGGACTTCAGATATCAGCCAGTGCTGATATCTGAACTCTGACTGACTCCAGTGAGTCTGGACGAGTGCTTTATTTGGCGCCGAGTCTCTATAATAGGTATATCTATACGTCTTCACTCTTCACTCTTTAGTTCATTTATCAGAGCTATTTGACCGAGCTTTGCTCGGTATTCGATAAAACACGAGTAAAATGTCATTTTCTAAAAAAGGTTCCTAGCTAGATCGATTTATCGCCCCCAAAACCCCCTATATACTAAATTTCATGAAAATCGTTGGAGCCAAATCCAAGATTCCATCTATCTTATCTTATATCTTTAAACAAGCAATTCTTGTATATATATTACGCTCAAAGACCGAAATCGCTCAATGAGCGAAAAAAAAGGCTCACAACGCGTTGTGGTCACAGTGAAACAGCCTTCACACACTTCACAGTGAAACAGTTTTCATTAGAGCTCTAATGAAAACGGCCACGACGCGTTCTGGCAATCGAAAAAAGTCCACAACGCGAAATTCGTGTCGTGGCTGATATGCTTTTCGTTTTTCTTGATATGTTCTTGATTGATTATTTGAGGTATGGAAGATTATATTTGAATTACCACGTGTACTAGGTACAAAATATTTTTTCTTTTATTAAATCACTGCATAACGTGTTTATCATTATTATTTATAAAATATCCATACTTCCATACTATCCGTACTATTTTTATTACTGTCTGTCTGTCTGGTCATCAACTAGTAGTATTATATTTAAATTATATACCTAAGTATAAATAAAAATAAGGGCCAATCCACAAGTACCACAACCACATGACAACCGCAACCACACGACAAACACACGACGTGGTCGGGCGTATATTTCGCATTGTAAATGAACTGGACCATTCACACGTACCACATTTTGCAGTCGTTGTCGACCACTTGTAAAATACCGACCACATCGCAACCACGTCGCAACCACGTCGCAACCACGTCGCAACCACGTCGCAACCACGTCGCAACCACATCGCAACCACATCGCAACCACGTCGCAAGCACAACGTTGCGTCGATTCAACGACACGCCGCCCGCGCTCTCCCACCTTTCATTCATTTCTTCAGGGGGGCGAAACTTTAACGAGAAAGAAAGAAAATTTTCCACGCCTCGTTTAAATTTCTAAATTTAATATAATATAGTCCGGGAGCCATAGAACAATTTTTATTTGATTACCATCAAGCTAATTTTTTGTGAGTAGCTTCATTTTGATAAAACGAACAACATTTTTATTTGCGAAAATCTCGCTTTTTTTTTGTAAATTACTATTCAGTTCCTTTAACAAGTAGTCAAATGTGTTTGTGCTCATTCTAAATTTTTTGAAAAACTTTATCTTGAACCTTCTCAGTATGCTGAGGATTCCTCTTCCGCTTCCTCATAATGAGGAAGTTCCGCAATATTTTGGGTTCCTCAACCGTTACCGCATCCTCATAAATAAAAATAAAAAAATCGTCTTCCGCTATCGCTTCCTCAAAATTTAAGAGGAATTTATGAGGAATTTCACTGCGCATGTGCGTTGCGTATCCAATCATGGCAACGCACACGCCAGAGCGCGAGAATCATGAATTGTATTATTCACTCATCTTTTTTTTGTGTGCGTGCCCAGTGAGTAATCACTAATCCCATACAAAATCTTAGTAAACACTAAACACTAAACGCCAAACGCGTTCACGATCGAATGTAAAATAAAAACTCACACTCGGCACACAGTAACATACAATACACAACACACGCACACAAAAAAAAGATGAGTGAATAATACAATTCATGATTCTCGCGTTCTGGCGTGTGCGTTGCCATGATTGGATACGAAACCCACATGCGCAGTGAAATTCCTCATAAATTCCTCTTAAATTTTGAGGAAGCGATAGCGGAAGACGATTTTTTTATTTTTATTTATGAGGATGCGGTAACGGTTGAGGAACCCAAAATATTGCGGAACTTCCTCATTATGAGGAAGCGGAAGAGGAATCCTCAGCATACTGAGAAGGTTCAAGATAAAGTTTTTCAAAAAATTTAGAATGAGCACAAACACATTTGACTACTTGTTAAAGGAACTGAATAGTAATTTACAAAAAAAAAAGCAAGATTTTCGCAAATAAAAATGTTGTTCGTTTTATCAAAATGAAGCTACTCACAAAAAATTAGCTTGATGGTAATCAAATAAAAATTGTTCTATGGCTCCCGGACTATATTATATTAAATTTAGAAATTTAAACGAGGCGTGGAAAATTTTCTTTCTTTCTCGTTAAGGTTTCGCCCCCCTGAAGAAATGAATGAAAGGTGGGAAAGCGCGGGCGGCGTGTCGTTGAATCGACGCAACGTTGTGCTTGCGACGTGGTTGCGATGTGGTTGCGATGTGGTTGCGACGTGGTTGCGACGTGGTTGCGACGTGGTTGCGATGTGGTCGGTATTTTACAAGTGGTCGACAACGACTGCAAAATGTGGTAAGTACGTGTGAATGGTCCAGTTCATTTACAATGCGAAATATACGCCCGACCACGTCGTGTGTTTGTCATCATATCTTGAGAATATAAACTATCTGGTACATTGGAGATCACCCCTGTGAGGGTTAACTTTCACCCCCACACACTTTAAGGAATGGGGGAAGAAAATTACAAGTTTATGAATTTTTTTGTCAGTTGTATACTAAACTTAGATTACATACCAAACTTCAGCTTTCTAGCACTTCAGGAAGTAGCCAAACATTTTGATGACCATCAGTGTGTCAGTGAAGAAATCGGCGTATTTTAGTTATCTATAAAATCTAAAGTATTAGATCTATTTAATTGAGACTTTGTATGCTTTTAGCAATTAATTTTAGCAAATTTAGGGAAATGACATCATATTCTGAAAATATGAACTATCTGCTACAACGGAAAGCAATTCTACGAAGGTTCAAAAAAAACGGCGAAACACTTCGAGAAAAAGTATATTTTCTTAAATAATTCAAATAAAACATCAGTTTTATTTGAATTATTTAAGCACATTAAAAATTTTTCAATAAAGAGAGTTTAAAATACAAAACGTATGACGTCACACTATGGCGAACAGTGTTTTCGGTGCCATTTAAAAGGCATGTTTTTCAATCAATATTTTTATGGGTTTCTACTGTGTAAAATATTAAAATATTAGTTTTTTTTTTGCGAAAATGGGTGATTAAGAAGCGAGTAGAATGAAGAAAAAAAATAGGTCAAGTAGCCTATTCCCTACGAGTTATTGCCATGGTTCACAATTTAAGGATATTTTGTGTAAACAATTTTCATCTATTTTACACTAGGGCTGCATCAAGTTATCGATAAGTTATATCGATATGAAAATATTTTTTAGGTATGTATACTAATTATCTAGGAATGTTAAAATGATAACATACTCATCCATAGTTTATAATTAACGAGCGCGATAAATAAAGGATACAAAATTACTATGAGGATGACGTCACATCCAAATCGGAAGTACCGCAAAAGCGTTTTCGTCAGAACAAATCCTATTTTCATAAAATCATATTTTCAAATCGACTTTATTTATCAATCATAAGTTTTTATTTGATGATAAGGGTGAAATACGATTTCCTAGGCCAAGTTCTACTAGGAATATGCATTAGTTCAATGAAATTGAATATAGGTCAAGTAGCCTATTAGGGAGGAGAAAGCGCGGGAAACTTCGGAGTAGGCGGGAGTGTTTTCTCGGAATTTTTTTTGCAAAATTATTAAAAATAGGATAAGGAGGGTTAAAGTTGTAAATTATTATTAAGTATTTTTTATTATTTATTACTTGTATAGATAAATATAGTGTAGTTAGCTGTATATATTGGTAAGTTTTTTTTCTTGTATATATATTAGTACTAGGCTGGTCCTGTTGTAAATATTAAACTATTTAGGGTGGTTCAATGAATGAGCCATCCGACCCTACGTCGGGGCTGGGCCCGGGGCCCGGTCCTGATGTAGGCATGAATGTAACTATAACAACTGATATGGAGTATGAACATGAGATGAGTGGGAGCCGCAAACGGCCGAAAACAGCATACATACAAGATTTTATTACAGATAATATTATAGTATCGAATATGCCACCTAAATCATTAGAAAACACTGATTCACAGAATATTAAACCCCGAATGTATACTAGTACTGACAGTTACCCTTATGTTGTACATGTTCAAAGGATAACATCATCTTTACAGGATGGTACCACTCTGCACCCCCTTATCTTAGGAAAATTCTTCAAATCTAATAATGTAAATAATATTGTACCAGGTAGCATTAATAAAATAAGTAGGAACCGATGTACTGTAGCTTTTAAGTCACACATAGATGCCAATAATTTTGTTAATAATAAAAATTTAGAATCATTAAAGTTAAAGGCATTTATTCCAAATTTTAATGTAAGTAGAATGGGTGTTGTTAAAAATTGTTAAAAATATCCCAGCAGAATGGTCGGAATCAGAAATATTAGAAAACTTAGAAACTCCCATAGGCTTTGGTAAAGTATTAAAAATAAGGAGGATTAATTATAAGGTAAAAATAGAGAACACTGTCGAATGGAAACCTTCTCGTTCTGTGGTTGTTACATTTGATGGGCAAATCTTGCCTCCTAAAGTTTACATTTGCTATAATTCTTTACCTGTAGATTTGTACATATATCCGACAATTCAGTGCTACAATTGTTGTAGATATGGCCACACAAAAACAATTTGCAGATCAACACCACGATGTTTCAAGTGTGGACAAGCACATACAACTGAGTCATGCATGAGTGAGACTGAACATTGTATAAATTGTTTAGGTGAACATTACGCTACAAACAAAATTTGTCCAGAATTTTCAAGGCAAAAAGCGATTAAAAATTGTATGGCTGAAAAAAACATATCGTATGGAGAGGCTAGTAAGCTGCAGCCCCCAATTCTAGTAGGAAGAAGGTCGTATGGTAATGTTTTGACTTCTGATGTACAGAGTTCTGATTATATCATGTCAACTAACGATATGGCAACTCAGAATAATAATGCACGGTCGTATAAAAAAAGCTTTTATTCAAAGCCACGCTTCCCATATAATGCTGGTAAAGGATATGACAAAAATTTCCATAATAATATTATAAAAGAATATCAAATTCCAACCTCAGAGAATGGTTGTGCATATCTTGACCCTGAAATAAGAAAAGAATTATTAGCAAACAATAAGACAGATACAAACACTATTCTAAATGTTTTATCTGCTCTAACAGCAAAATAATACCTTAAAACCGTCCAACTTTGCTTCTATAAACAAATTGCTAAATAAATCTCATACTAAAAATAACAATGGATTTGAACATAATCCAATGGAATTGTAGGAGTATTTTAACTAAAAAAACTGATCTAATTTATATTGTAAATAAGTATAATCCAATAATTATTGCTCTCTCGGAAACCTGGTTAAGACCATAGGTATTTCGCATTTCGTATTCCAGGTTATTATTGTCACAGATCAAGAACTAGTTACTATTATTGTGTACGAGATGACAATTGACAGGCCTGACGGATATGGTGTGGCTGCCATATTGATAAAAAAATACCATACCTTTTAAAGTGTTGACATTGCCACATGTAAATAGTACTTATTTCAATAGAGTCGGTGTACAGTTACAAATCCCAATATGTATATTTTCTCATTGTATATAGCACAAAATTCCTCTTCTACATTTCTAGATTTAAATAACCTACTTAATTCATTTTCAGGCTCAAAATTAGTAATGGGTGACTTTAATGCTCATCATCAGAGTTGGGGAAGCGATGTGTCCAAACTCCAACAGGGATGGGGAGGATTTATTGAATATCATAGATAAATTTAATTTATGTGTGCTCAATACAGGTGATCCCACACGGGTCGTGAATATTAATGAACATAAAAGTGTAGTTGATGTTTCCATTTGTTCTCCTTCATTAGCACCGAACTTATCTTGGCAAACTTTGTCTTCTTCATATGGTAGTGATCACTACCCTATACATTTATCTTTGGCTTACAAAACTAATAGCATAAATAATAAAAGAATAAGAAATAGATATAAATTGGATAAAGTTGATTGGAGTAAATTTAAAAATGAAATAGATGGTCAAATTAAGGATCTTCCTGAAATTCGTTTAGGAAACGAAGTAACTGCTTCTGAATTACTAGCTAAGACAATTATTGAAGCAGCCGATAAGCAATTTCCTACAAAAAAACCAATGGGAACCAAAGTTCCATTCCCTCCGTGGTGGGACTCCGAATGTTCGGAAGCAGTTAAAAAAAGGAAAATCATTAAAAAGGAATATTCTAATAATATGTCTAATGAAAATTTTGATAAGTTAATGCAAATTAATAAATCCACTAGTATTTTTTTAAAACAAAAGAAGCAAAAGGGTTGGAAAAATTTCTATTCATCTCTATCCCCATCCACATGTCCTTCTGAAGTGTGGAAAAACATAAAAAGATTTAGATCTGTATTCAAAGAACAGACCATGGTACTTCCTAAAGACTTTTTAAGTAATTACGTTGATCAATTAGCTCCATCTTCAGTAGCAGAATATTTTCCGGCCCCTTCACCATCCTGTTACATAAGAGAACATTCGTATTCTGCACTAGATTCTCCATTCACAATGGTTGAGCTTAAGGGTGTTTTATCAAGCGTAAATGATTCTACTCCAGGCATGGATGGTACTCCGTATTCTTTTTTAGCTAACTTAGGAGATAAAGCATTAGGTTACTACTTACATCTTATTAATACGGTCATGATTTCTGGAAACATTCCTGACTCTTGGAAAACTCAGGAAGTAATACCAATATTAAAACCTAATAAACCCGCAGACGAAACTACTTCATATAGACCAATAGCCCTATCATCAGTTTTAATTAAAGTTGCTTAAAAACTCATTAAAAATAGATTAGAATGGTTCAGAAACCATTCTAATCCAGGGAGCATCATAAATTATTGTCAAATAGTCAGTTCGGTTTTAGAAAAGGTAAATCCACTTTGGACAATTTAAGTATATTTACTACAGATATTCGATTAGCTTTTGCAAATAAACAATATGTTGTGGCTGCCTTTTTAGATATTAAGTCTGCCTATGATAACGTTATAATATCAATACTAGAGAAAAAAATGTACAAATTAAATATTCCTCCCATTCTTATTAGGTTTATACTTAATTTAATTAAAGAAAGATTAATTTCTGTATTTTTTAACGATATTGAATGTCTTATTCGTACAATATTTAAAGGATTGCCACAAGGGTCGGTTTTGAGCCCAATACTTTATAATATTTATACGTATGATTTGGCTTCGGTAATTGCGAAATTTGTGAAAAAATTACAATACGCAGATGATTTAACTATTTACGCTATATGTGCAGACATTCGTGCCGCTTGCGATTCATTAAACCAAAGTCTTGTTGCCCTTAAATAGTGGCTTTTTGATAATGGACTAGATCTAACTGTAGAGAAAAGTAGTGTAGTAGTATTTACGAAAAAGCTTTCTATTCCAAAAGTAAACATTTCCTATGATAATAAACCAATTCCGGTTAATAAAAGTGCAAAATTCTTAGGTGTTCATCTCGACAATAAATTAAATGGTAACACACATATTGATTATGTGATTTCTAAATGTGAACGTAATTTGAATATGTTAAGATGTCTTGCGGGAGTCTGGTGGGGAGCTCATCCGTTTTGTTCAAAACTCATTTATAACGCTGTTATTAGAAGTGTCTTAGACTACGGTATATTTTTATTAGTAGGTGATAATTTATGTGTCATGAAGAAATTAGATAAAATTCAATCCAAAGCTCTCCGAATATAGGTGGAGCTATGAAATCAAGTCCCATCAATGCCTTATAGGTAGAATGCACTGAGCCACCTTTAAGTCTAAGAAGACAATATTTATGTGACAGATTTGTTTTTCGTTTAAAACAGTACAAATTCCATCTATTATTGGAAAAAGTAGCTCAACTAAATGCTGTTTTAGAGTCTCATCCCCTTTACAAAAGGTCATTACCATGCCTTATTGTAAGTTACCGTAAACTTCTTTCAATATCTGCTCCCATTTTTCAATCCGATGTACTACCTTTGTTCCCATACAATTTTGAAAGTCTGTTGATTGAACCTGATGTAAAGTATAAATTAGGTGTAATTAAAAATAATAATAGAAATAATTTTATAAACACCCAATACAGTAATTGGCATCATATTTTTACTGATGCTTCTAAGTTACAAGAAACAGGAAATGTAGAAGTTGGTGTATATCACAGTCAATATAAAATACATCAAAAAGTTAAAATGCCTATAGAAAGTTCAGTATATTCCGGAGAATGTTTAGACATTTCTAAAGCTTTAGAATACGTATTAATGTTTAACTAAGACTATTATTTTTTTTAGACTCAAAAAGTGTATTACAGGGTATTGAAAAATTTCCGTTTCGCAGTAAACCCTATCACCATATTGTTTTTGATATCAGATATAAACTTTATAAATGCATTAAGAAAGGGTATACAGTAGCATTTTCGTGGGTTCCTAGCCACTCAGGAGTTGTAGGCAACGAAAAAGCAGATAAAATAGCTAAAGATGCAGTGCAGAGTGGTGACTTGTATCCATTTAACATTTTTCCCAGTGACCTTTTGAGTTTACCGGCAATTGATTATAAAGAATGGAATAAATATTGGGAATTTACTGGGCAAAATAAGGGTTAAACCCATATGTTTAAACTGCAGCCTCTAGTACCAAAAAAGTCTTGGTTTAATAGAATCAATAGTTCAAAACGAGTTATTTCATCTTTAATAAGAATGAGATTAGGACATGCGTGTATTCCTAGTCATTTAAATAGAATTGGCATATTCAATAATGATATGTGTGATTGTGGGGATGACACGGGAACTTTAGATCACATATTTTTCTCGTGTCCTTTGCTTGATCATACATCGTTTTTATCCTCTTTACACTCCCTTCATGTTCCTCTTCCTACTAGTATGATGTGTATATTATGTGACCCCATAAAATATTTATATATTTTATCTGAATTTATAATAAGTAATAATTTAAATTTATAAAATATATAATTACTGATATTTCGTATACTATTATATTCATAAGTATTAAGTATTTATATAAAAATTTTCCTGATCCTATCTATCCAAAATTCCGTCTTTGCTATCCCTACCTTTATCGCGTCATAAGTTTCCCAACCTTTGACCACTCGACACTGGCAATAGTTTTATGCTAGTCGCCATAAAAAAAAAGAATTAGGGATGGGGATTTCTTACCGAAAAAGATTGATTTTTAAATCGATTCGAATCGTGACCTGATGAATCGATCCACAAAAAATCGAGGTCTAAAAGATTTCCAAAAGAAAGAGGATTTCCAAAAAATCGATCTTTTTTCAAATTAGTTTTGACAGTGTAAGTATATATCAATTTAATAAAAAACAAGACAAATTTTATAATTAACGATCTTTGAATCAGTAAAATCAGGGAATTCGATAATAACAATTATATTATTTACCATATCAAAGTATCAGTTAAGATGAAAACACAACATTTTTTCCCTTATTTTGGCATGCACGATTTGTGAATTGTGCGTCAGCCAAGCCAGTTAGGAGGTTCCTACCTTAAACTATAAATTTAATACGAAATTTAAAATCAGATTTAAGACTCAAGGATTATTTATTTTCTTTAAAAAATTGCAAATTGCAATGTCAATTATTTTGCGGCCACACATGCGTAGTGATTCGTGCTTGAGACGATACCATTGGTCATTGGACGATCTGCGTGTATCGTCCAATGGTATCGTCTCATAGCACGAAGCTTCGTGACGATAGACGAATCGCGGCCCGCGGCATCACACTTCTCAGCACAGATACAGAATACAGATACAAAAAAAGACGGGTAGCACTCCGGGAGTGCCGGCAGAAGTGAAAACTTGATTATTAACGTTGTGCATTAACTATGCATGTGTGTATTAACTATTTATTTAACCCATTTTTTATGAGTTCGAGTTCCAGTTCGAGTTCGAGTTCGAGATCGAGTTCGAGTTCGATTGTTCGATTAATCGATTTCGATATTACAACACTACTCTCCAACCGTCTTACGGTTTTTCCAAGGTTTTTCAGTCAGCACGAGAATCTGACGCGAGTTTCACAGTTTTTACCCATCCCACAAAAGTGCTCAACGCCGCTAAGGAAGTTTTCACTTCAAAAAGACATATGTACAGACGAACATATTATTATAATCTCCTCCTTTTTGGAAGTCTGTTAAAAAGTCAAAAATTATTATTATTATTAACAGCCGTTGTCCCACTGCTGGGAAAAGGCCTCCCCTGACTCTTTCCACGTGACAATAAAATTATAAACGTATTTTTTTATTGATGAGAAGTGAGGCGAAGGATACTAAACATACAGCTCACCCTTGTAATACGGGCCTTCAAACAGAAAAATCGTAACTCGATTTTAGGGTGTCTAAGATCGATTCACGTGATCGATTCAATGCGTTGGATCGATTAAAAAAATCGATTTTTTTTTGCTCCAAAAGATCGATTTTGCGATTAATCGATCTCAGATCGCCAACCCTAGTAAGAATTCTAACCTACAATAAATCAGGATTTCCTTCAAACACATCTGAAATTAAATTTAAATAATAAACTACAAGTATTTTACAGATAATTATACTATACACCAAAAACTATGGCAAATTCAGGAAAAGGAACTTTTCAACCGGTAAGAATGAAATGGCACCTACATTCAGATCATAAAACCTTGTATGAATTAGTTTGTTATGTTTATTAATTCATTATGCTACTATATTTATATTTTAGGATTCAGATGTACACATATCGTACGAAGACCAGCAAAAGATTAACAAGTTTGCCAGACTTAACGCTAAAGTAGATGATTTAAAAGATGAATTAAAAATCAAACTTAATGATGTCAAAAATCTTGAGGAAGCTGTAGAAGAGTTGAGCCTCGCAGATGACACTGAAAAAATTCCTTATCTGGTAGGAGAGGTATTCATATGTCAGAATTTGGAAGATACTATGGTGAGTAGAAAGATTACAGATTTTGACGTAAAGTTTCAGACCATAGTCTGAAAGTTATCTTAATAACTTTCAGACTATGGTCTTTAACTACTTAGTTATTAGTGGTGGTAGTATAATTAACATGGTAGTCAGTGCCCAAGTTTCTGGCACCAAACATTTTTAGAGGTTCCTGAAAATTTATGTCATTTCCTAACAAGGAGTTTTCTCTATCAACCAGTTTACCTCTGGGGTTCTCCCTGGATCAATCCTCATTTGTTTCTTGTGTGATAGGTTGTAGAAATGATGAATAAAGTTAAATATAAAATAATAAAATATTTTTATTACAGAAATCGTTAGAAGAAAATAAAACAAAAAGACAAGCAGAAATAAGTGAAATAGAGGCAAAATGTGAGGAGCTAAAATCCCAAATGAGTGAGCTTAAAGCACACTTGTATGGTAAATTTGGAAGCCACATAAATTTAGAAAATGAAGAAGACTAACATCTATGTCTGATTCAATTTAAACTCATAACAATTATACTGTCTCAACATTATATAATTATACTTAACTTAAAATTACTAATTTAAATAAAATAATAAACAAAAATTTAAAATATTTTATTGCCTATTTCCACTCAACTTCTTTTGTCTGTAGCACTGTGGTAGCACTACCTACCTACTACCTACATTCACTGTAGGAACACCAGAAATAAGCACAAGCTGGATTTGCCGATGATCAGACTTAGTAAAGTTAGTAAATCTTTTAAAGGTCAGTGTATACGCCTGTACAATAAAATCCTAGAAAACGTTCAAAATCTTTTGATTAATAAATTTAAAAAAGTAGTCAAAGAACGTTTGTGTGCCAAAGCCTATTATAAGGTCAATGATTTCATAAACGATGGCACATCTTGGGAGTAGGATGGCTGCTTGCAAGGCTACTTCTACATCATTATAATATAACTTACAATAATCATGTATGGATGTTGACATTGTATAATAATTTTAAGTTACAATTGTAAATTTTATTTTAAAAAGATTAATTTTTTTTCTCACTTTTTTGGTAAAAAGTGGGACCCTGTGCAAGTTTCTTACGCCGGTTCTTCTCGCCGGGATAGTTCCCGAACCGGTGGTAGGCACCAGTAGTATCAACGTTCTGAAAGTATTTGTTGCAAATCTATTCGGAAATAAAACAATTTTTATTTTTTATTTTATTTATTTTACTTGTAGAGATAGTAGATACTTCACCAAATTTAATAGTTACAAAAACTTAGCTGAAAAGCTTAACTTGCTTATAAATATTTTTTAAATAAGGTGGATAGATAAAAAAAGAGTATATGATGATTTTATTATTAAGGCATTGCAGCTTGCATTGTATAAAATATAAAATTTCAATAAAGAGAAAAATTCAATAACACACTAGGTACATTCAATGGGGATTGTCCATTTTTTTTTTTAATTTTGCTCATTACAAAAACATTTCGAGGAATAAGGTCAGTGATCGTTTTTCTGTATATAAACGAAAAAAATACCCATTAGTTACTTATATTTTTGAACAAATATGTTTAACCTTAGTTTGACCTTCAATGGCGTTAAATTAGCCATAAATTCTACCAACATTACTTTTCGAACTTTTGGTAAGCTTCTCGTATCAGCTTTCACATAATGAGCAATTGCATTTGACGAACCAGCCATTATAAATAAGATTGAAAGGAAAATAAACATACTGCAGAGGTCAATTGGCCGCCGATGATGACGTCAGAGCGAAACTTTAAAAATTTATTGAGAAAAAACTAGCCAATGAATTTCAAAATTATTTAATTTATATTCTTAAAATACCCTATTTTAACGAAAAAAAATATAAAAAATAAATGTGTTTTTTTTTTTTTTTGGACAATGTCCATTGCTTTACTACTCTAGCATTTTTGTAGTCTATAATTATTTCTCAAAGTTAGAAGATTTTATGGATAGAAAAAATAGCACAATTGCTCAATAAAACAGGAACATTTATTAATACTTAAACACAACATTACAAAGATTGTTGCTGGTGTCACTTTCTATAATCTATACCAATGCCATTTAAGATAAAACCAACGCAAAATCCAAAATACAAAGTTCAACTAAATTATAATAAATAATTTTAAGAAAATTTATGTTATTGTTTTACAATATTATAATAACAGAATATTATCGAAGCATTTAACTTTATCATAATATTTTGCTCTCCAAATTGGAAAATAATCTCATAGGAAAAAAAAGTCATTTTACTAATAAGTAGCTAAATCTTATTTAGAACCAAAATGAAAGGATAATTACAGATTATCAGCACTAGTTTCACAATTCAAGCAATTTATAAAAGTTTTATTAAAATATTTGAAATCCAGAAACACAATCAATTATCCAGAAACATAATTTTTTCTATTGTTAACAATACTAAGTAATAACACAACCAAAATACTGATAAAAACACTGTGCGTTTTAACCAAACTTAATAATACTATCACAATATTCACGACTTAAAAATACATAAAAATATAAACTTAGTGAAATGATTTTTTGAAAAGTTCAGAAACGTGTTAAACATTTTGCATCGTCAATTTATGGACAAGTGTAAGTATTATTTAGTGTGAAATAACATTCGTAAATTAATTAAAGAATATAAAAATACAATTAATAATACCGAAAATGTTAAGTTGGTACATAATATGAAAACTAAGCTTTATAAGCTAGGACGGAAGTTATTAAATATACGACAATACACGTACAACTCGTAAAAATATCTGACATAGACTTGTCTCTCGCGTGGTATTCGCATTTCACCCTAAAAAGGTGTCTTTCCGATCTTTGTAGTGACGTAGTAGCGTAAAGCAAAACGAAACCTATAGCCTAGTTCGTAAAGTGGTATTTTATTTAAATTTTTGTCAGTCGCGGTCTTAATCGTCTCTTCTAGTAGGGGAGGTAGTGCTAGCGTTTGCTAAGTCATTTCATACCGACCAAATTTTTGTTCAGCGGTAGCTTAATATTTATCAATCAATATAATCAGCGTCAGCCGCCGCACCCGTGGTGGAATGTTAACTGAGAGTATTTCAAAGTTGTAAAAAAAAATCGGTTGTCTGCATAGTTGTCTGTAAAGTCGGTTTACTGACGATAGTTGAACGTGACAACGTATGACGTTCCTTAACCCCTTCACCCTCGCTTCCGAATCTCTATAAATAGAAACAAACTTTTTCGAGTGTAACCTAAAGTTATTTCGATGTATTTCTTTCAAACGATTGTCTAAAAATATTTATAATGAGTAAAATACCTAAACTATTCGCAATACAAAAATCTACATACATTCGTGAAATCCAGTAAAATCTTCGAACAAAGCATAAGTCATACCTTGACACGTAGGAAATAGAGCACAATTTTGAATAGCCGAAATAATACTAATAGCTCACAGATTGTTTATTTATTTTTCATTCAGAGTGTGGTCAATGTATCAAAGGTCATAACTAACCAAACTTATTCATACAAAAGTATTCTCTAAGTCATCGAAATACGTAACATAATCGAAACAAAGAGCGCGGCCCAGGTGGGCCTTACGGTTGTTGAAAGACTTGAGAGTGTAAATGGAACGCCTCAGAGCGAGGTAGGAGGTAGGTAGGAGCCGCATGAACTGTCATGTTTTTCGTGCGCGCACCCCATATCGAATTATAAGACGTTATCACGTCAATAGTTACGAAAAGTGATTTTATACCGAATGAAACTTTGATGGATGATTATTAAGGTCATGTTTAACCAAAAAATCACCGTCAGCCGTATATATTGCAGACGGGGGATTCAACGTCAGTCGCGTTACTGAACATGTAAAAAATGTTTTAATATAAAGTCATTTCATACCGTACAAAATTTATACAGGTGAATGTTTTTACTTTGCAAATAATAAAGAAAACCGTCAGTCGCTAATACGATGGTGGAAAAACCGTCAGCCAGCAATATAAGTTATGACCAATATAGCCCTACTTCGCGTTCAATGTATCCTAGGGCGTCGCGTAGACGACATTTCCACCTGCGGACATTCAGCTGACGGCGATTTTCGTTTACATTAACCATAAAATTATCTCACATAGCAATTTTAAGTAATTAATTCGATTGACAATATTTGTGAAAAAGAATGATATACATTTTACTTTAAAAGCGCTATCTGTTGTTATATACTAAAACTAAAATAACACCTACCGAACCTAAACGTGTATAATCTAGATATGAACCGTTATTGGGTGAGAATTGGGATCTTTTTAATGTCAATTCAATACGACTCCCAACAACAACTTTGAGATGCTCTCAATTTTTATTCCACCCATTATGAAGTGGCTGACGATCAAAGCTGGTATTAGTGGAATACTATTATTGTAACGATTTTCGCTCGGTATGAAATGACTTTTTAAACTGAGCGCGACCTCCCCTACTATTCGGTCTATAGATATTTTGACCGAGTTGTAATCACACAATATTATATGAATGAATATGATTGGCATTATTGCTTTGAGCATAATGGCGCTCATAAGATTTAATAATATATAAAACGTAATATGATAGGTCTCGATCATAGTCAGTAGAATATAGAAATAGTGATGGATTATGAATGTATCAAACAGTATAAAAATAATAAAGATATTTCTAAGCTCGTGGTAGAATTTTAAATTACACTTAGAAATGCAAATAAAGCTGAATATTGAAAAGATTATTTCATTTTTATGACCACCTATGCAAAAAAATAATGACTGTGCTGTTATTGAATATAAGAAAGATATATACTAAAAACAATTCGTTATTACTTTATAAAGAACTCTTAAGCAATAAAAAAGAAACCTAAGGAATCAAATATTTTACAAGTAAACCTGCCTTGTCAAACGATAAAATATTGACCGTGGTATTAAAATTATTCCTATGGATACACCATATGACATATTATTATACATTATAGACACAATTAAATCTATAATAATCACAAATTACACAATATAACTGTACTCGTTTGTAACATATGGCACAGTTTTATTATGCTAGCATTTTAAAACAGCATTTTTACTCATTATACAGGGTGCAATTAAACCCTCCTTTCCAATTTTTTCCAGGGATTATGATCATTAGGAGAGTCCATTTAACCAAAAAAATTGAGTGTTATTTTTTTTTTTCAATTACATATTTTATCCCATTTAAAATCATTGCAGAACGGTCACTCGCGGCGCGAGGGAATGAGAGGGGGCAAAGCGGGATAAGGCGCGATCGCGGGGGCACGTCACGCGCGGCCGACGCATCGTGTCCATTAATTGAAGTGATTTTTAGGATAACTTTCGAAGCTATTTCTCAACATTTTAGTACTGAGTGAGCATAAAAGAAAAAATACGTGTATTTTTATTTTGAACAAGGATCAATATATCAAAATCGGGCAAGAATGTTTAATTGCACCCTGTATTGAGAATGTTTTTGATTAATATTATTATATTATAATTTATCATAAAATAGGACATTTACTTCATAACATTTAGATACTAATAATTATATTATTAAGTACCATAGGTTAATTTTAAAATAAATTATTCTCACAAACAATAATTGTACTAAATTAACAATAACCCAATGGTTCGAAATAATGATTTATTCACTACATAGTACATACCTACTTATTCCCTCGACCATTGGCCTATTATTTATATTTATCTACATTATAGCCATATTTTTAGTCCGCTCGATACAAATGGCTAATTTAAAATAATATTGGTTACCTATTAATTTAAAGTATAATATTGATAACCATATATTAACTTTAATAATTTGTATAAAATAAAATGTATATTGCACTAAAAAAGAGAATCAGCTTTAATACATTTAAAATATTTTTCTTAGACTGTCGCCTGAAAACTTTTTTAAACTAAGAAAAAATAAAGAAAAAAGTAGGTGCATGAAAAATATATGCGTCCCGCTCACACGCCGCGCTGCAGGCTGGTGTGCGAGTTGGACAGCGAGCTGGTCTGCAGCTCATCCTCGTCCGTGTCGTGGTCGTTGGAGATCCTAATGGCCTGGTACCACTGGTTAGTCAGGTCCGTCATCTGACTCTTGCAGTCCTTCAACTCCTGTGAACATAACAATGTAGTATTGAACCGATAGATAGCGTAGTTAAGAACTTAGCTCCGTAGTTAAGTCCTCTGTGAGAGTATCTTATATATAAAATTCTCGTGTCACAATGTTAGTCCACGAACTCCTCCGAATCGGCTTTACTGATTTTTACCAAATTTTATATGCATATTCAGTAGGTCTGAGAATCGGCTACTGGGTACTTTATATATTGATAAGTGCATTTGTTGAATAAATAATAGTAAATTATTACAACTCGAGAATGACGGCAACCATTGTGTGTGCGATGTGATAGCGATCGACGTTGCCATGGTGACATACTTATTTAGTCACTTCAATAAAATAATATGGGCGAAATAGGTACTTTATGTTATGGGCTTATGGCAAAGCAATGTTTGCGGCGGGGACAGCTTGTTTTGTATAAAAAATTTTTACAACCGGCTTAGGCAGCAAATATTGTAAGTACAATTTTCGCCTAGAATTCCTTTGCCTAAAATTTGATACAAGATAAAATTATTAGATATGGTTTCTAGATGCTTATGTTTAATTTGGCATAATGGCAAAATGACTCTATGTTCTGTACGGACTTCCCCTTGTGTGTAACCAAATAAATGCAAAATGATATCGTGGTGTAATAGACACGAAAACATATTTTTTTTGTTTCGCAAGTCATTGCAAGATTTTCATTGTTTGTAAAAAAACCGTATACTTATTAACATTTTTAAAATGCTACATGCATACAAGGTTACATTGATAGGTTGACATACATAATTCAATAATAGTATAATCAATGCACAAAAATTACCACGATAGGCACCTTTCCAGCCGAATGACATGATTATTGATTACACATACCAAGTAGAGTGGCAAGATAGCACTATCTCTCCACTGTCTATCTACTGTCTCGCTACTCAGCGGTAGGTGTAGAGATCAACTACGATAACATGACTCGCCCCTCCAAAATTCAAAACGTTTGAAGTACGTTGTCAAAACGTTTGAAGTGCGTTGTCTTGCGCGGTAGGCTAGTTATGATTAGTTGACCAATAAATCTTGGTAATAAGTGACACGTGTACTGTGATTGGTTGAATACAATTACTACTTAAAAATTCTTTCATAAGGATGTGAATTGTGACTACACACATTGAAACAGTCAATTGGAGGGGCGCGCCATGTTATCGTAGTTGATCTTTGTCTAATCAAGGGATAAGAAAGACATGGGTTGTTTACCTGGTGAGTGAACCGTCGAGTGAAGAACGGAGTCAAATACTTCAGGTCAAGACGGACGAAACCCTTCAGTCGGGACGCATGCGAGTAGTTCACCTGAAATTAAATTCAAATATTTTATATTGGTCGTCTCCCTTTATAAATATACTAACGGCCGTACTCAAAGAATTAGTGATTACTTAACTATATGATGATTACTAACTAACATTCTGTCAAACTCTTCATTAAAGTTAGGTTAGGATAGGTGGGCATTGGGCCAATTTGTGCATGTTAGCAGAGTACTTAGTTGTCAAGTTGGCTCTTGCAATTTTTCAAATAATTTGGGTTGCAACGGACTGGCGGATGATGGTGAGCAATAACATTTTCTATGGATACCTGCGGTACGAAGGTCGATGCAAAACGAGCGTTATTTTACGCTAGATTTTGTAAAGCTAAGATATCGGACTTAATATTGCCATGAATGGCATGGCAATATTAAGTCCGATATCTTAGCAAGGGTAAGGGTTTATCGATATAGTCCAAGAGTTATAAAAATGTCTTTTTTTCGGCATCGACCATTAGGCGATCTCTAATTAAACTAATTCGACAAATGATGCTGTGAAAAATTATACATCATGCAAATTATGGGACACAAAAAATCGGCCACGGAACCCAAAACAAAATAATGTAAGTTGGACAGATACCTCTAGTTCCTCCTCTGTGATCTCTGACAAGTGCTCCGAGTCTATGGTCTGGCCCCACTCCTTGGTTTTAGACAAGCTCACTTCCTTCTGTTTCCGTTGAGAGCGCGAACGTTTGGTTTTCTTGTTAGCCTGAAAAGATAGCATTTCTCTTTTTAATGGCATAAAAAAATATATAATTTTTATTTGCTCTAGTTAATCAATAAATAATAAGCTGCTAAGCGTAGAACTTAGAAGTTCACATACTACATACGATGTCTAATGTATTTCATTACTAGACGCAAGACGAGTAATTTATGCAGTTACAGTAGTTATATTAATGAACATAAAAGCGAGACCTCATTAGGCAACACTACGCTGCAGACGTAAGCGACGCGACATTTCACGTTTCATAGAACTGAATGACGTACACAAAGAGAATAAAGAATCTTTTTTTTCTTCGGCTCGGTTAACTTGTGCGGTTGTACTTAGTTCAGCTCCGTAATAAAAATACGAAAAAGTGATTTCTCCTGGCAGAAGTTCCAAACTTTTGTGCCTATGTAATATTTAAGACTGTGAAGTGTGTGTTGCAAATAATTACCGGCTTCGATCGGCACCAATAACACTGTAATAATCAACTTTATCTCCGATTATCACCATAATAATTAGTTGAACAAAGCAATTTGAGGGTAAGAAGAGAAAAATAAAGATCAATAAACTCAAGAAATCTGAATTACTTCAAGCAGCGCCATCTCTACTTGGGACACAAAAACCATAACAGTTCACTACTACCACAGATTATATTATAAAAGTTCTGACTAAACCACCAACTAGCGCCATCTATTGTTGGGTCGATGAAACAAGTTATCCGACAATTTTAACTCGAACAATTTTTGGTTTTTGTGAAGACCCTTAAACCCTAACATCCACCTACAAACATGTCAAGCTCGTGTGCAGCTTGTGGAAAATGCATTAAAGATCCTTATTACATGAAGTGCTCAGCTTGCAAGGAGGTCTACGATATAATATGTCTTAGTCTAGCGAAGGATAGCTTTGATAAAATGTCCGTCGCGCGCAAAAAAGACTGGACCTGCCCTACCTGCAACTGCTCTCGTCCTAAGGGAGACAACTCTGGTACACCGGTGCGTTCAGCATTGAACGAGACGCATTCAGCAGGAGGCGCTAGCGCTACCAACATAACCTTGACGCGAGGAAGCCACCGTCACAAGCCATCAGCTGAAACTGCATTTCCGCAACACTCTAGTGACATTATGCAACTAGTGGCAGAACTTCGCCTGCTAAGGGACGAGGTCGGAGAGCTAAAAAAGCAAAACCTTGAAATTAAGGAGGAAATTTCACTCATCTCTAAAAATATTAACGATAAAGTACAGGTGTTCTCGGAAAGGCTGGAATCTGCTGAAAAAGAAATTATTGACCTGAAATCATTGGTAACAAGCCTGCAAGCTCAATTTTCCAAGGCTTCCCAAGACCAATATTACTTGAGGAATGAATTAGAAATCGCTGGTATTCCAGAGCAAGTAAATGAAAACCTCCAGCACATTGTGGGGCTCGCAGCAAATAAGATAGGCATCCAGCTAAATGAAGGCGACATAGACTCGGTACACCGCATTACTCCTAGGAACAAAGAAAAAATAGATGGATCACAGAGCACACCATCTAGGCTCCCCGGTGTCATCGTGCTTAGGTTGTTACGCCGCTGCAAGCGCGATGAACTCATCAAAGCTGCTAGATCTCGTAAAAATGTAACTACGTCAGGCATTTCGGATGGTAGTCCTTCAAAAATTTTTTGGAACGAAAGATTAACTAAAGCAATCAGAGATATTTTTCGTGCGGCCAGGGAACGGTGTAAGCAATGTAACTTTCGATACTGCTGGACCCGCAACGGCAATATCTTTGTTAGAAGATCTGATGGCAAAGAAGCTAAGCGTATTACATCCATGGCAGACCTGGACAGTATTGTTGGAACTCCTGCTAACTCAAGGGATTCGTAGATTAAGTCTTTCTTTTCTGTACTTTCTTTTTGTATTTCATATTCGCTCACAATTTGCGCTGTCTCGCACACCACAATTAATCACACTACACATCTCAGCTACTCATCTACTTTTCATAATCATATCTCCCCGTAATATAAGCTCAAAGCACATACTTGACTTGTGGCTCTTTTCTTTATTAATGCTTTCAGCTCATCACCACAAACCACATGATCATGCTATAATATACAGCCTCCAATCTCAAACCTCTAAAAAATCGCTATATCACACTCGTTCTCTAACGATATGTCGTAAATATTATAATTTTAAAAATTGTTTACAGTACGGAAATGGATCTATCGGACGAAATTGATCAATCGTTAACAATTACATGTGAAAGGTTAGAGAACTTAGAAGAAGGACATAGATTGTTATCTAAAGATCATGATTTCTTATGCCTGACACTTAATATTAGAAGTATTAAGCAGAACTTTGACTCCTTTCTAGTGACCCTTAAACGTTTAAATTTTCAATTAGATGTAATCATATTAACTGAATGTTTTCTTACTGAAGATACGATCGTTCCCCTGATCCCAGGATATGCGTCTTTTAGAACATCAAAATATATTAATAAAAACGGGGGTGTCGTCATCTATGTATCGGATAAATGGAACGTCTCATCCTGTGAACCAGACTGTGATGATTGCAATTGCTTACAAGTCACTCTGGATGGTAGAATAGTCGTTCTAGGTATATATCGTTCGCCCTCGTTCAGATGCATTGACCGGTTTTTGACATCACTTGATAACTTACTGCAAAACAACAGCACAAAGACTCTGATACTGGGCGGTGACATAAATATAAATACTCTGTCTATTCCATTAGATGATAGCTGCGCAGAATACTTATGTATGCTTTCTACTCATAGGCTTTTGCCAGCTATTACTCTTCCCACAAGAGGTTCTTCCTGTCTCGACCACCTGTTCACAAACTTGCTTTCCCACACCATAGGCATAGTAGCAAACTCAAATATAACAGATCATGAATTATGTATACTGTCAACTGCACTCAAAATAAACAAGTGACTACAGCGGAGAACTCGAATTAAAATTAATTACGATGGGATCTTAGAGGATCTCAATTCCGCTGACTGGACCTCTGTTATCACAAGTGGTAATGTTGGGCAGGCCACTGAAAATTTTTACCATATATTAAGAGCATCTGTTGACAAACATTCAAAATCAGTCCTCATTAGTCGTAGTAAGTTTAACATTCACCCCTGGATTACCCCAGGACTCTTGAGGTGTCAAAGAAATCGCGACAAGCTACACATGAAATGGAGAAAAGATCCCAATAATAAAATAGCAGAACACATATACAAAAGATACAGAAATTTTCTTTTTAACCTCCAACGAAATTTGAAAATTGCTTATGAATCACAAATGCTCGAACTCAACAAGGGCAATCCCAAGAAACTATGGTCTTCCATTAAAAAAATATGTCACATAGCTGAGAAGAAGAAAAGTGAAGCAAATGCCTTAAGTTTCATTGAGGCAGACCCTGTAAGCTCATTAAATAAATGTAATGAATATTTTACACACGTTGGCTCAAATTTGACCAACACAATACTCAAAAATCTTGCTACGACTGAAAAGAACTTAGCAAAAAAAATTAAACCTACGCGATCAATCTCTGACTCATTATTTTTGGCCCCCACAGACCCACAGGAAATTCACAGCCTGATATCGGATCTAAACACAGATAGTTCTCCTGGATCAGATCAAATATGTCCCCGAATAATTAAACATGTTGGAACTGCTATCCTCACCCCCCTTACGAACATTTATAATTTGAGCCTTTCAACAGGAGTCTTCCCTTCTAAATGGAAAACGGCGGCTATTACTCTCTTGCACAAGGACGGTTGCAAATATAGTCCTAACAATTATCGGCCTATATCGTTGCTATGCACTCTCTCTAAGTTACTTGAGAAAATTATAAACAAACGTCTGATTAGTTTTCTGGAATCGCATAATGTCATCTCTAAGAAACAGTTTGGCTTTCAGCGTAATAAGTCGACCGAGGATGCGACAATGCTTTTATGTGATATAATATCATCTGCTTTAGATCAAAAGAAATACTGTCTTGGGGTATTCTTAGATCTTGCCAAGGCTTTTGACACGGTTTCGATCCCAATCCTTCTTAGCAAACTAGAATCCCTCGGTGTAAGAGGAGTACCTTTATCTTGGTTTCGTAGCTATCTATCCGATCGGCTACAATATATTAAGTCCACCGGTACCGTGAGCAACTCTCTGCCAATAAACTTTGGAGTTCCCCAAGGTAGTGTCCTCGGTCCTACCCTGTTCTTAATATACTTAAACGATCTTTTGGATCTGCAGTTAGATGGAGCGGACATTGTCTGCTATGCAGACGATACCGCATTAATTTTCCGTGGTAATACTTGGGAGGAAGTCTTTGGCCATGCCGAAAAAGGTCTCGGCACAGCTTCTAAGTGGCTTAACTCAAACCTACTCACTCTTAATGTACACAAAACCAAATATGTCGCCTTTCATATAACTTCCTCTTCAAAACCTCCTGTGTCCCTCTCGTTAAAAATGCACTCCTGTAACTCTAATTATCTGTCATGTTCTTGTACTTCCTTGCAGCGTGTGGACAATGTTAAATATTTAGGCATACACATAGACGAAAACCTTTCATTCAGCCAGCACATCTCTTTAACTGCTTCTCGCGTACGCAAATTGACTTTCATTATGAAAAATCTTAGACATTCGGCAAATAAGGAAATTATAAATACCGTCTACAAAGCTCTCTGTCAATCTACACTCATTTATGCAATAAAAGTCTGGGGCGGAGCGGCTAAAACAAAACTATTACAGCTCGAGCGTGCACAAAGGTCTGTCCTTAAAGTTATGTTGAAAAGGCCTTTTCGATACCCAACCAACCTACTCTATAAAGAAAGCAAAGTCTTGCGTGTTAGACAAATTTATATCTTAAGAGCTGCCACCTTCCAGCACAAAATTATTATAAACTCCCCACAGTATCATTCCCTAATTGACCGCAGAGTTTTCAAAATTCCAATTCCTCAAGTACGTACGACATTTGCACAACGCCACGCACCCTTCCTAATACCTTACCTGTATAACGAAGTCTGTAAAAAAGTTCCGTCCTTTATTGAGTCAACAGTTAGGCAATCAAAGAAAATCTTGGAGGATTGGCTGTTAGGTATAGACTACATAGAAACTGAACTCCTATTGCCATGAGCCACTTATACAATATACACACCACTCACTCACACACACCCATACACACACACACACACACACACTCACACACAGGTACTTTAACAAACCTTATTATAAGTATATTAGTTTAAAATTAAAAATAACTTAGATTTACTGGTAGTAATATTGTATCCGAGCAAGTTGATTGGTATCTCATTATCTGGTCTTTGCGACACAAGCTGTGCTTAGTGCAAAGGCCGCTGCAAACTGTACTTTTTTTTTTATAAAAATCCTAGTCTTAAGTAAGTAAGTAAGTTGAAAGTTGATTAAAATAGTTGATTAAATAAATAAAATTGAAAAAATAAAAAAAAAGAAACGTTTGACGTATAGTGTGGCCTCGCTCATACGATTTCATACAAATAACACTGTCCTGGAAGTTGCAGTGACGTGTCGCGTCGCTCCGCTATAGCGTAATGTCGCCTGATCTGGTGTCAAAGAGTTCTTTCCCACAAATTGAAATGTTTTTATGGTATATCTGAAAGAACCTAATATTACTCTGCAAATGAATTAATAAGATAAAGACACAGTTAGGGGGACGAGGAAAATAATTATAAAAACCGGCCAAGTGCGAGTTGGACTCGCCCTTTATTTCTATAAAATTAAAAGATTTTTGATTTATTTTTATATTTTAGTTGATTTAATGAAAGTTAAATTAAGGTTTACCATTTATGACGTATAAAAAAAACTACTCGTTAGATCTCATTCAAAGTTGGTAGTTTTTATAATAATGTACATCATATATCTTTTTTAGAATTATCATGCCCCTCCTTAGAAGTTAGAGGGGGGGACACACATTTTATCACTTTGGAAGAGTCTCTCTCGCAAACTATTAAGATTAGAAAAAAATGATATTAAAAACCTCAATATGATTTTTGAAGACCTATCCAATATCCATAGATACCCTATACGCATAGGTTAGACGAAAAAATTTTTTTTTGTTTCAGTTGTACCTATGGGGACCCCTAAAATTTTTAATATTTTTTCCATTTTTATATCAAAATCTTAATGCGGTTCACAGACTACATCTACTAAGTTTTAATAGTATAGCACTTATAGTTTCGGAGAAAAGTGGCTGTGACATACGGACGGACAGACAGATAGACAGACAGACATGACGAATCTATAAGGGTTCGTTTTTTGCCATTTTAGCTACGGAACCCTAAAAAGAGCTGAATTACCCTTAAAAATTTGAGTAAAGGCATCGTTGAACCTCCAAAGAACAGCGTGGTGACGAGCACGATGATGAGCGTCGTGGTGATGATGACGTGCCGGGTCTCGTCCGAGAAGTCCAGGTGAAGAGACAGCGCGTACGAGATCGCCCCGCGCAGACCTTAAAACAGACAACGAATTACTTACGTATATTTCAGTTAATAAGCCATAGAAAACTCCTAAACTAGAAGGAAATAATTATTATTAATTTAAATATTTGCCACTCTCTTTCGCACCGGATACATGCACGTGTGCATGGACCCAGTGCTTCAGAAGGGGGCTGTCCAGCTTGTCACTGAGTATAATAATTTTCAGGATGATGTTGGGGCTGCCGCGCGTTCGGAACATCAGCGATGCGATGAAATGTACCATCTAAGAAAATTCATAATCAGTTGACGGACCTACGATGGACCTATTGGGTCGAATTATGTCAATTCAATGTAATTCGTGATCTGTTAGCTGGGTTTGACAAAGTGCGACCAAAACAGGTCGGTAAAAAAAACTGCCTATGAATCAAATTCTCTGATAGCAAAATAACAGCTCAGATAGAAAAAAAATAGACAGAAATCCATAAAAATCAAAGTGAAGTCGGTTTTTTATTTATGTGTGACATGACTCATGAGCCAAAACACGCTATGCCCATGCATAATATGCGTATTTTGGTCATCCTAGTTGAAAATTACGTATGAAAGATAACTCGAAGTAGTGTACTTTGAATTTTGGTGCATGTGTGTGTGCGTAAATCATCTTAGGTTTTAAATTTTTTAATTGATTCGAGGCCCACAGAAAAAAAAAGCAAGTTATCCTTATTTAAATATTACAATCGGTAAGTTAAGCCGCACGCTGACGTCTTACGTAAAACATTTTGTAGGCAGGCTATTAAAATTCAATTTTAGGCCACGAAGGTTGATGAGTATTTAAACGAAAGCCCAGACAAATCTCCATTTTTTTAAACGTTTATAAATATAAAATATGTACTATCCGCTGTTATACTATAATAACAGCGGATAGTACATATTTCATATTTATAAACGTTTAAAAAAATGGAGATTTGTCTGGGCTTTCGTTTAAATACTCATCAACCTTCGTGGCCTCAATATACTCGCATCATAAGGGCAAAATGATTTTTATTGAGAAACTAGCTGTCCCGGTGAACTTCGTGTTACTTAAAAACCTTCCCTGGACTTCTACAAATATTTTAAGACTAAAATCAGCCCAATCCGTTCAGCCGTTTTCGAGTTTTAGCGCGACTAACACATTTGAAAATCCATTTTTATAAATATAGACTAGCTGTTGCCCGCGACTTCCTCCGAGTGGACTTCAGTTTATAGCGCGCGATGTCAACAAAATTGATGTCAAAAGCCTTTAAAAAACCCGGCCAAGTGCGAGTTGGACTCGCCCATGAAGGGTTCTGCAGCAGCAATAAGAATTATTTCTATGAAATTATAAGGTTTTTGATTTATTTCAATATTTCATTTTTGATATAATGAAAGTTAAATACAGGTTTATCATTTATGACGTATAAAAAAAACTACTGGCTAGATCTCGTTCAAAACAATTTTCGTTGGTAGTTTTTATAATAATATACATCATATATTTTTTTTAGAATTATCATGCCCGTACTTTAGAAGTTAGAGGGGGGGGACACACATTTTGCCACTTTGGAAGAGTCTCTCTCGCAAACTATTTAGGTTAGAAAAAAATGATGTTAGAAACCTCAATATGATTTTTGAAGACCTATCCATAGACACGTTAGGCCAGATGATTTTTTTTTTTTGTTTCAGTTGTACCTATGGGAACCCCTAAAATTTTTAATAATTTTTCCATTTTTGTATCAAAATCTTAATGCGGTTCACAGACTACATCTACTTACCAAGTTTCAATAGTATAGCTCTTATAGTTTCGGAGAAAAGTGGCTGTGACATTCGGATGGAACGACAGACAGACAGACATGACGAATCTATAAGGGTTCCGTTTTTTGCCATTTTGGCTACGGAACTCTAAAAACCTGGTACTAGTAACTAGTCCAATCAGTATAGTAAGTTCACCTCGGATTCGAGATACTCAGCTGTAAGTCTGTAAATATGTATTTGTATATTGTAGGGTTGCCAACCGTCCTGTTTTCCCAGGACATGTCCTGGTTTTTGTAGTGTCCTGGGACGTCCTGAATAGTTTTAAAGCAGCGTCCTGGGTTGTCCTGGGTTTTTTAATTTTAAAATTCGCGCGCCTCTTCAAATGTTTACGCTACGAGCGGCCGCACGGCTCGCAAGTAGTTGCGTTACCGCGCTGCCATGCTATTTCAAATTCAAAACAAAGGCGCAACGTGCCACTTGATTATATCCTTTCGCTCTACTATGGTCGCGCAGTAAATCAAAGCAGTAAAACTAACGCAAAAAATCAAACATCGTCCTTCTCTCTTTACACTCACGCGCGTCTTTCATATGCCAGGCAATGATATTCTACTTATACAGATCTGTTACGTCCATACTATTTTCCGGCTTAAATATCTTCCGAACAATTTTCAAATTCAAAATTGCAAACATTGACAAATTTGACAGATAAGTGAAACAAAAGATACGAAAAACCTCGAAAAACCATCATAAATGAGGCAGTTCTATTTTTAAACGTCGAATCGTATCGCTGTCTCTTTCTTCACCTGAGCTATGACGAAAATTCGATTTTTTCCAGATTGTTCGAAAAAGTAATTGAAAATGTAAATAATCGAGGTATTTATTGCAATCAAGACATGTGGTAAGAGATTCCATGTGTTTTGTTTTCTTTTGAGTCATAATTGGTACATTTTCGAAACACGCACGACGTCATTTTCAATTTATTTAGGTAAGACAAGACGCGTCACGTTCGTGACTGCGCTCGATGCAGACTAAATAACAGATGACCCAATTATTTTTGTATTTGAATCTTCACAACGCGCGCGGTAGTAACATATCTGCTTTGAGTTTTTCATCATTGATGCCAGGTGAAAAAGGACGACGCGGAATCATCGGCAAGTTAGTTTTTTCTTAATAACTCGATAAATATACAACACTTAAAAAATCCGCCAGGTCAATATCTCAATGATAAAATTTTATACAATGTGTTAAAATATTAACTTAGTTTAATGCACGGTTACGGCAATATAATATGAAAAATTGGTGAAAATTAGATGCATCTTTGTGATTTTTTTCTATCAAGAAAATTTTAAGTTATCGTGTTTTTGCTCAAATCAAATTCTTGAAAATATTATGTAGTATCTATGTTTAGAAAATGAAACAATTTGGGTATTATTTTCACGTTTGAAAATGAATTATAAAATCGACAATTTTGGGTTGGTCGCCCCCTAATTAATGTGTCCTGTTTTTTCCAACTTCAAATCCTGTTTTTTTAAATTTGAGGTTGGCAACCCTGGTATATTGGCACCCTAAGTCCCTAAATGTTGTCTCAAAACCTACATATTGTAACTATTAAATTTCAAGGTCAAAAGGTCACAAAAATCGGTTTTTTGCACTTTTTTTGTAAATACATATTTCATTTCCTATGGGTTTTTGCTATTTGTATTTATTACCATAATGTAGAATATAAAATTCTCTACAACTTTTGTTCAAAAATTTTTTTCATACGGTGAACAGTTTCCGATAAAGAGGGTGCAGAGCGCGCGGTCACAGTATCACTTCAGGTTATCCGGTGCCTCCGGTCGAAAACGTGCCTTATTCAATGTGTCGCGACACCGGCGTTCGATCCTTTATTATGTCGAGATGTATGGCATATTTCATCAATAAATTGGCTCTCAAATTTTTTCTCTCTCTCACGGTTGTAAAATGGCAGCCATTTTAGTTTTTCTCGGGCTTTCACACTAATCTGACCAATACTTTTCATGTAAATATCCTATGAATATAAAAAAGGTCTTATTTAATAGCTAAACTTATGGACTACGCTTACACAGGCAATACGTTATGAATTCCGCGGCGCCATCTATTATGAATTTTTGGAACTAACTTAATTTGAACTTTACGCATTTTCACCCCCATTAGAGCCGAACCGCGTCTTGAGACCGGGTCGCATCTTAAGTACTGACCAAAAATACGGGCCTAAGTGTCTAAACACACTAGGCCGAAGTTACGCCGGCGTAAATTCCGCATGATTATTTTAAATTGCCGACGACACATTATTCCGTCGCGTTCCGTCCGTATTTTGTATGCGTTTGACATTGCGGACGTAATTTACGCCGCGTAACTTCGGCCTAGTGTGTTTAGACACTTAGGCTGCGTTTCCACCAGAGATGTGTTGCGAAGAATGTGTTTTTGAGAACCAATAGAATCGCTTCATTGACGTGAGCTTTCCATGACATCGCTCAGCGCGGCGATGCTATTGGATCTTCATACAGTGCGCTCGCGGCGCTCACGTCGCTCATACGCCCTAGGAATGCGCACGCCTAATGCATAGTATAAGGAGAGGAAGTAAGTTATCTTCATACAAAGGCACCGCGCGCGGCTTGTATGTGTGCGTCATAGTATCAATGCGTCACCGCACGCACACTTATTAAAATCTCAGACCGTTTTTGGACCATACCAGTCGGGGCTAGCACTTTATGTTGCACGCCCGCGTTGCGCCACGCCGCGCCAAACGAATCAAAAATGTCCGATCATAATCGCAGGAGTAATAAATATTGCTGTGTGTTAATTGTAAATCAGATATTAATTATACACATAAAGCAAAGTTCGAATCATAACAACAGATTTGTTTATAGTAGGTACCTATATTAGGGGCTGTCCATTAATCATCTTTGGCTCGAAAGGGGGGGGGGGGGGGGGTTCCATAAAAAATCACGAAATATCACAAGGGGGGAGGGGGGGTAAAGTAATATATCACGTGTACTTATTTTTTTGGCAAGCGCGCGATACTCAACCGAAACGCCGCTTTTTATTTTTAGTCAAACGCGTACAAAATCAAAAACGGCTTGTAGTGTGACCTTGATTTGCCGTTGCCAGGCAACGAACGAAGTGAACAATTGTCCGCTGGACTCAGCTTGTCTGTGTCAGTTCTGTTGTTTTAACACTGTATACACATGCGTAAATTGTTTAACCTCGCACGTTTTGAATTAAAACAATGTCTGAACTAGGAGATCTGTATAAAGACCTATTTGCCGAGTATAAGAAAGGCAAAAAACCTAGTGTGGCTCAAAAAGAAAAGTTTCTTTCATTATTTTTATGTCAGTCAAAAACAAACTGCAACCGTTCTGTCTACCTCTGAACGTTTATTATAGTAGTCTTTAATTTTCTAATATAATAAAATTAGATGATACTTATACCAGTATTTTTTTATAAATAAAAAATAGATTTTGGCAGGTACGAAAAAATACACGTGATATAGGGGGACGGGGGGAGGGGTAGTCTTAAACCTCACCACGTATCACCAGGGGGGAGGGGGGGTCAAAAAATGCCAAAAAAAAACATCACGTGATTAATGGATGGCCCCTAAGAGACAAGCGTTCGTTTTTAATGTTGTTTTAAAGGGTATATTTATAATTTTATTTAGACATCGGATTATATGCACGATCCAAGTGCCGAAATATGCATGCAAATATGCATGAAAATTGGCCGAAATATTGACAATCAAGAGTCACTTATTATTATTAAAAGTTGGAAGACCGTGACGTTGCCGCTGTTCATGCGGTTGCGAACGAAGCGCGTCAGCCGCTTGCCGCTCCCACATCACAACGCCGCGCCGCCGCGCGCCGCCTAAGATTGACAACCCTAAGACAGTAGGTAATTAAATCGTGGATTGGGCCGGAGTTACCCTACTTCCCCTCCTTTTACTATGCCTAATGTGGGGTCAGCCTGAGGGTATGTATATTGTGTCCCTTGTTATTAAAAGCTCACTGTGGAAGTAAGTATAGCAGCGCTGAAATATGGGCAAGCGTCACTAATTTACCCATTTAAAACTTTAAAAAAAGTGACTTTTTCAGCGCTGCTACTATCACAGCGAAGTCTACATATACAGGCGATCTATTCACACTCTAATGTAGCCTTTCCCAAAGTGGGCGATAACGCCACCATGTGGGCGCTGAAGGTCTAAAGGGGGGCGTTTTGGGACCCAGAAAAAAATGGGGGCGTTGTGTTGTGTAGAGGCTGGGGAGGGGGCGGGGGGTGATTTATTTCTTCTGGATGCATTTTAAATTGAAACAATGGGGGCGCTAAAACATAATTTGTACTCAAAGTGGGCAATAGACAAAGTAAGTTTGGGAACGCCTGCTCTAAAGTATTATAATATCAATTTAAACAACAATTTAAAAACAGATACTCGTTTTTTTTGTTCTAAGTTCCGACTCTTGTTCACGTAGACTACACTTTTAATTTAATTAATCCAAATAATGTGACGTCAGTCGTCACTATGGCGGATAGTGTTTTTGGCAGCATTTAAATAATTGTAATGATTATTTTATTAATTGATTGCGGCGTAATGATCAATTAACATTTTTGTGGGTTTCTACATTTTATACTAATAAATAAAATATTAGTTTTTTGTGTGAAAAGGAATGATTGTCAAACGATTAGCATGAAAAAAATAGGTCATGTAGCCTAATACAAAAGTAGGTATACATTGTTTTTAAAATTAATTTATATTCAGTGGTATCTTGACTTCGCCAATGAATATATATATACACTACGCGAAACCTCGCACTGTTTTGACATACTAATATCTGCTAATACCTAATCATAATCTACTTAAAATACAGTATTTACAGAAGTCGCACGTCTTGGCACGTGCGAGTCAGAGTTGGAGATGATAAAAAGGCATCACAGAAAGCCGGCGTTAAGAAAGCATCGTGTTCCGCCGCATTGTAATAAAAATAGAGAGAGAGAGAGATAGACATCAACTACGATACCATGGCGCGCCCCTCCAAAATTCAAAACGTTTGAAGTGCGTCTGTCAACACGTTTGAAGTGCGTTGTCTTGCGCGGTAGTTATGATTAGTTGACCAACAAACCTTGGTAATAAGTGACATTAACTGAAATTTTACGTGTACTGTGATTGGTTAAATACTTACTACATACAAACTCTTTCATAAGGATGTGACTACACACATTGAAACAGTCATTTGGAGGGGCGCGCCGTGTTATCGTAGTTGATCTCTACATTATTCTAATAAAAATCACTTTCCTACAAAAGTTTGTGACGTCACAGTCTACTATCTCCATTCCTTTTCGATGACATTAGTATGGCGATACAAGCTATTGTGACGTCACAGACTAATTTTAATTTAAATGGCTAATAGTTTCGTGGATTTTAAGATTAATAGAAAAGGCACCTTATGAATCCTTCGATCGGGGATTCTTGGAAATGCTATTGTATTCTATTGTTGTCGCAATCACCGGTGCTCTTATGGGGCTTGGAGGATGAATACCTAAATTGTCTTAAAAAGATTAGACGAAAAAATGTTAATCAACATTCTTCTTCTTTTGGAATTACGTTTATCTCGAGATTATGAGATTAAGAGAGTGACCTTTAATAATATGACGTCGACGTGTCCCGTCAGAGGTGAAATAACTGACGTTAAATTCCAATTTTTCGTTGATCGATCATGAACTGAAAAACAATGTTTACGACCGAAAACTATTGGCATCGAACATGCTGCATCATTTATTGAAAGTCTAGAATCTATTAAAAATAATATTGAAAAGATAGGTATATTGATAATTTTAAACGGGAATAAATGACCATCAAAAAATGCTCTGATACCCTAATCCTATTTACCAAAAAAAAAGTACTTAAGGGCAAGACAGCTGCCAATTCGACATATTTGCATATTCTTTGTGCAGTTTTCAAGACGTATGTATTTCATTGATTGGCACAAAAAAAATATATGTGATTTTTGATTATATTTGGAAAAGCTTGTCGAATTTATATAATAAAACTAGCTGTCCCGGCAAACGTGGCTTTGCCATAATATAAAGTAAATACTTTCTTTCAATCGCGAAATCGCCCATATTATTTTATTGAATTGACTAAATAAGTATGTCGCCATGGCAACGTCGATCGCTATCCCGTCGCACAAACAATGGTCGCCGTCAGTCACAGGTTCTAATAATTTACTATTATTTATTCAACAAATGCACTTGTCAATATAAAAAGTAGATGTTGTCCGATTCTCAACCCTAGCCGATATGCTCGCTAAGATTCACGAAAATCGGTCGAGCCGTTTCAGAGAAGTTCAATTACGCACACCGTGACACGAGAATTTTATATATTAGATAATGTACTCCTATTGGATGAAAAAAAATACCAGGCACATCTTTCAGGAACTTTAAACAGTTCTTACTAAAGTAATAATACAATCTATGCTTTAAAAATTTGTTTATTTGATACCTTTTACAAAAATCCAAAGATTGCCGGATTTAATTTTCGGTTCTGACATCTAGATTTCCCATAATATTTATTTTTTCCTCTAACAAACGAAAAACGGTAGCGTGGATATGCCGAGTGAACACTTCACATCTCTGCCTCTCTGGCATGAAAATCGACACAGGTGCGAGAGTGATGCGAGATTAAGATCATTGGCAGTTGTCAGCGTCTTAACACCAAAAAAAGAAAGTCTAGAATTGCAATACTACCACCTATTTTTGTTACGACTACACTTCAAATTGTAATCGAACGCCAAATATAGTAAATGATCACCAAATCCTTGCGAGCAAATCAATACGATATTTCTGTCCAAATAAATCACTACGATTGACAAAAAATGTAAGCATATAATATAATTAACAAGGAAGTATTATAACTCCTTATTATTGTTATATTCAGCAGTTTGGACCTGAACAGATAACAGACGGACACCCACCCATTCCAATTTAAAATAATATTAGCATGGATGATGAGAGTTTTACATACTAACAAGTAATAAGTAATATTATAAATGCGAAAGTGTATCTGTCTGTCTGTAACCTCTTCACGCCCAAACCGCTGAACCGATTTTGCTGGGTATGCCGTATGGAGATACTTATACTGAGTCCCGTTATCATTATATTATTATTTATTTACGATAGTCAAATAACAAGATGTAATTATTTTGTTTCTCATTTTTAAATTAAAATGTAGTTCAAATTTGGTTTTTATTACTTATAAATTATTATTCTCCGGAGCAATGATTTTTTGGTGCATTTTTCTTTAATAGGGTGGAAAATGAAAATACTTGGTTTATAATTTTACATTAAAATGATAGTATGATGTTAGTGATAACTGATAATTTGCTAATTTTGGTGATCGTTTAGTAATTTTGATGTTAATTTACTAATTTTGGTGATAATTTACTATTTTTGGTTTTAAGATGATCTTTGGTTATCACTTATCATTTTACATTAAAATGGTGATCTATTCTTTGGTGATCGTTTACTATTTTTGTATGTGAAATGTTACTATTTCTGGTGATCAGTTAATTATAAGCCATTTTGTTTAAAACGTATTTTGTTTATCGTAGGTTTCTACGATATTTTAATTTAAAAATTTGGGTACTGCATACATTTCGCAATTGAAAATTGATTAGAATACTGAATATAACACATCTACAAGTTAAAGTGACTAAAACAATACACCTGTTAAACTTGATACATAATTTGACCAAGTTTTATAAATATTTTAAGTTGATGAAACAAGTTTTAAAAAATATACCGTCACGTCGTTGAAGTGCCAATACCTCCTAACTCAAGGTGCTTATTTGACAAGGAAAAAGCGAATAACATTTTAGGTTTTATAAATTACAAAAAATTTCCTGTAATAGTTTATAATGACTTTTTTTTACAAAATGTATTACATACATATATTTTAAATTGCGATTTAAATAATATTATTATGACGTATTCTTGTACAACCGTCCAGTAGGAGAGGATCTTGAAGTCAATTTTCTAAAAATATATATTTAGGAGTTGTTGGCACTTTAACAACAATATGTTGTATATTTAGAAGCAGAAATAAAAGGTTTTCTTAAGAGCGGGTTGCACGAACTAACTTTGACTTTAACTTTAACTTTAACCGGAAAAATTGACAGATGTATTATAAGCATATGGGGTGTTTGGACGCCATATTTAACTTTAACCACGCCTCTGGTGCAACGCAGCCTTAATATATAGGTAGGTAGGTATATATATATATATATATATATATATATATATATATATATATATATATATATATATATATATATATATATGTAGGTAGGTATATAGGTTTTCTTAATAAAGGTTTTCTTTTAAATTTAGCATACTTCCTACTCTCGTGAATATTCTTCCAGAACCAACCGTTTAGCTGGTAGAAGGGGGGACACTGCAGGACTCAAAAGATTTTGTTTTCCACTTTAAAACTTCACATTTCACATCTCTTAATCGGAAAATGATATGTTATACTCATAATATTTTTAAAAAACCTATCCAACGACACCTCACACGGTGGGGTGGACGCGAAAAAAAATTCATCCCCGCTAAAATATGTGTAGGGGAGGTACTTACCTTAAACATTTTTTTAAAGATCTTATATAAGTACCATTTTGTCGGCATCATTAATTATTGTGCATTCATGCCGAATTACAGCTTTGTAGGTCCTATAGTCTCTGAGCAAAACCGCGGACAGACAGACGGGCGGACGGACAGACCGAAACTATAAGAGTTCCTTGTTGACTACGGAACCTTAAAGAGAGATGATATAGATATATATCGATATTACATAATTTATGAGTAAATGAAATCACATGTGGCTTTTCACTGTATTCTGTACTGTATCATGGGGAGTGCTCTGAGGAATTATTTGGAATCATACCTCCTGCAACTTTTTGCACTCGTTCCACGCAAAAAATATACCATCCTCATCACTTTGATGAGTGGCAGTCTTCCACCGTACGTTTTACGGAAGAAAGCGTATTCCCTCTTAAACGCACCTGTAGCTCTACTAATGTTGCAAGTGTCCATGAGTGACGGTAATTGCTTTCTATCAGGTGACCCGTTTGCTCGTTTGCCCTTATTTTTCGAAAAGGCGTAGATAGTTAACTGATATCATATAATAATCGTTAAAAAATACAAAATAAACATGGTACAGATTATACCATTTCTATACCAAACTGACATTCTATACTTTATACAAAAGATACAAAAGCTACGTATAAAAGTGATATTTTAATATTAAATACATGAATATAAGAATCAGTAGACAAATATAAATGTGTTTTTACTACGTACTAATCATCACAATATTGTTTGTAGCATCATGTCGTTCTAAATATCATAGATTCCTATAAGAAAAGTCAATTGGTTACGATCGTTTTTAAAGTACTTGGTGATTGTTTAATCCAAAAAGGACATTGTATTTGGGATATCATAGATGCAGTCTACTATGCCCCATATAAATGGTTTGAATCGATTACGGGTTTTTGGTTCATACATTTTTGGGCATTCACCTTTCATCAAAGTATGTACACATCAACTAGCCAATATTAATTTTACAAGTTGAAATGAGAATCATAGCGAATAAAGTACTACTTAGTAATAATTTAAAATAACTTAAGATAACATACTTTTACGGTTACTTTTAGTTCCACTATAGTATACTAATCTAGAATCTAGACCAGCGGTCCCCAACCTTTTTTCCACACGGGCCACAAACATGCCATCAAGATCAAAATCTTGGTGTCGCGGGCCGCAACAAAAAAAAATTAGGGTTAAAAAATAACTTTCTTCAAAATTAACGGTTTAAAAGTCAAAAGAAATTCACGACTGTAAAGACGACTTTACATTATTTTACCGGTGGGCGTGAATTTAAAAATTGTTTAACATCACGCGGGCCACAAATAAAGTCCCGCGGGCCGCGGGTTGGGGATAGCGGATCTAGACTATCAGTTATACTCAACCTGCAGCCCACCGAGACTTTATCGGTGGCCTGTGTGCAAAGTCGACGTCAAAATTTTTCCACTATTAAATCGCTCATTTTGAAGAACGTCATTATTTTTAACCCTAAAAATGTTGATTGCGACCCGCGCCACCAAGACCAAAACGTGTTTGTGGCACGCAGAGTTGCAAATAATGCATTACTTTAGTTAATGCATTGACGTTTCATTACTCATTACTTCTAGTAATAACTAATGACAAATTTCCATTACTCATTACTTTTAGTAATGAATAATGAGAAATTTCCACTACTCATTACTTTTAGAATGGAGTAATGGTGTCAGTTCCCATTACTCATTACTTTTTTTTTTTAATGGCATAAAAATAAATTCTCATTACATTTTTTTTGTAATGAGAAAAGTGTAATCTTTACATTACCAGGCCATTTAGCCGAAACTTTTTCGTTTTCGCTTCGATATAGAATCGCCGATCAAAATGTATGGAATTGACATAATATGACGAGTCGAACGTCAACGTCATATTAACGAACGCTTATGTCAGTTCCATACATTTTCATCGTCGATTCTATAACGAAGCGAAAACGAAAACATTTTGGCACACCGCCATGCCTGTCTCACTTCCATACAAACGCCGCGAAATCGCCGAGATATTTACCCACTATTCTGGAAAACAACCTAATTTCAACCTTTTGCAGTGCGTTTAGCGTTCATAGTACAATAACTGTCTGCCGTCTCGCTTCAATCTGCCAGGGCTGTCAAGCGAGCGGCGCGGCGGCTCGGGGCTCGGCTGCCGGGCAGCTTACTTTCGTTTCGCGGATGCGTGCGCTGCGTGCGCGACAAGTCGAGCGAGTGCCAGCCTATTGAGACTAGTCTCTGTGACATTACTCATTTTTTAATTTAATGTGTATTTTAAAAATGTACATTACAAATTACAATTTTTATTGTAAAATGAGTACCGACTGTACCATTACACATTATTTTTAAAAGATTTTATTTGACTTGCTCTGTATGTATGTGTGTACCCAGCAAGGGATCCCGCCGGCTAAGGCACAAGTAGGTTCCGGGGGAGGGCAAGTTTCACGAGAGTGATGTTGGTGAAGTCTTGAAAGTTCGCTTGCTCGAAGGTACTTGTGCGGTAGCCAGGGGGATCCCTTGCTGTTCTCCTGAATATGAAAATAGTTGTCAGTTATCACCCTTATTACTCTGTAATAGTTTGTATACTCATCAAAATAATAAAAACACTCCTTAACTACACCATCCTAATAATTTTTTTATTGTTAATTAAAAAATGAGATGTCTTCCACTATACTTACAATACTTTTAATAGTAATGTAATGGACAAATTTTACATTTTTATTCTTTGCATTTAATGGACAATGAAGGAAGTAATGAGTAATGTGAATATTCACATTACTCATTACTTTTTTTAATGTGTAATGGAGGACCACACATTACACATTAATCATTTACTGAGTAATGGATACCAAATTGATTTTCATTGAAAAAAGTAATGAATAGTGGATTATTTTTTACGTTAAGATTTATGCAACGCTGGTGGCACATATAAAAAAAGGTTGAGTACCACTGGTCTATTATGTATGAATGTTTTGTCACTCACCACTGAACCACATTATAAACATCATTTTCTTTGTGATTTTATGTTCACGGAATTTATTGCACAGCAGTGCAAGAGGAAATATGTTAGCTGCTCTGCCCAGTAAACACAAAATGAGACTCCAAACCACCAATGCTGGTTCCACACGATGTTTGAAACTGGAAAGGATAATTCAGTGATATATTGTTAGAAAGTACAATATTTGGTTTTAACCCGTCAAGCCCCAAGTGGTCGAATCAAACCGTGATAACAATAGATTTCCAAGAATCCGAGATCGAGGGATTAATTATGATTACTTAATACTTATTACTTAATAGTTCCCTGATAAGCTAATCATCATCTTATAAATGCATGACTATTACAAATTTCGAAAGTGTAGAACATAGACTGCCTTACCTAAAGATAGCCAAGCCCAAGTAAGCAAACACACAGGTTTCAGCAATAAATGCAAGGGTCCTCATAGTTTGCTGCATGGTGACTTGAGTAACAGTTGATAGATTGAAATGGGTGTAGTGAGACATGACAATACCACAGAACAATATTGCCATTATGCCTAAAATTAAAAAACATTGTTTTAATATTCAGAATTGTATAAAAAGTAAACAAATGTTATTGCATACATTACCTGACAAATGTATTCCTTCAGCTAGCACATACGGTGCATATGTGAACACTAACATCATACCAAACTCTAGTGAAGGATTTTTTCTCAAGTCTACATGCTTCAACAGAAGGGCACTGATGAGTGCAAACAGAACTCCTATGCCGGCAGAAGCAAAGAACATTAACCAGAACCGGTTTATAGCAGATAAGATGGCCTCCGTGGTCGACATGACAGGGTCATTAGAATCCAGCACAGCAGTTGTCAACACAATCGCAACGGCATCGTTGAGGATGCTCTCTCCGAACACCAACATGTTCAGGACTGGATCTACATCTAGCGCATGGAATATAGCAACCGTTGCCACAGGGTCTACAGCTGATATTAGTGAACCAAAAGCAAAGGACTCCACGAAACTTAGTTTGTAAACTACCTGCGCCAGACCCAGCAAATATATACCAGCTCCAATTACAAAAGCCGAAATAGCAGTACCAACTATAGCAAAAAGTAGTATTGAACCGATGTTTTGAAAGAAATTGCCTTTGTGGAGGTTATATCCAGATTCAAATATAATTGGAGGAAGAAGGACCAGGAAAAATGCAGTCGGAGAAAAAGCCTCCTCTTTCCTCCAATTTGCTATATTCCTAATGGACATTAAATTGATTATCATTCCGATTAAAGCACCGAGAAAGACAATAACAATACTTTCTGGTAAGTAAGAAAATCCTGTCTGCAGCATCAGATGAATAAGAAGGATCCCCAGAGCTAATATACAGAGTACGAAGAAGATGGCCATTGAGCTGTTATGTTCATCCTCTGCAGAGCTTTTACCGGGCAGAGGAGCTGCGTCGGAAGGACTCGCATCGGAAACGTTCGGTGACGTGGACGCCGACACATTTACAGGCACCACAGACAGGATCGATGTATTTGAAGGTCCGATTTCGTAAACAACATTCGTATTTTCCGTAGATGAAACATTCGCGTACGATGCATTGACTCCCGGTAGAGTTGTGGTGCTAGAACTTGTAATGTTTTGTGACACATCTCGTCTTGACCTTGACTTGTTTGATATCAGCGAAGGAAAGTAAGTCTGCGATTGCGGCCTTATTGACTGACATATTGATTGTTCCAGAAGGAATAGCATACAACTGTATACACAAAGAAATCGTTTTACGGCTGCCATGATATTAGCTTTTTCTTTCTCACTTTTAAATTACAAAACAGCACTTTTTAATCGTAGCACAGGCTTTGCAGGTTTTTGGTTGTACGACGAGTGACGACTAACGTCCATATTATTTATCTTCTTTAACTCGAAATCCTCTACAACTTTGGTCAAACTTTGCTATCATAATATGTTGTTAATAAAACTGTACGTTTTATACATTGTCATTTTCATATTTATGAATTATGATCAATGTTATTGTTTTTTGATAAAATCTTCTAAAGGAAACTCAGTACTAATACGGCTCTTAACACAGAATACTTTTAACCTGGCTCATTTAAACTAAATATTTGCCATCGCCCAGTGTTGCCAGATGATCTCAGCGCCGTACCCCTGAACTAATTTGATTTCCCCATAGAAATCCCCTAGATTACTTTTTCTTTTAATATTCAATAAAAATATATTAGAGCGCTTACAGACGAACGGCACGTGTCGGCGGCACGCGTCGGCGGCAGTCGATGGCAGACGACGGCACGCGTCGGCGGCAGTCGACGGCAGTCGGCGGCACGTGTCGGTGGCAGTCGGCGGCACGTGTCGGTGGCAGGCGGCGGCAGTTGACGGCAGCCGTCGACAGTTTATCACGCTTGCAGTTGTGACGTAACGCGTAAAGGTAAGCGTCCACAGGTCGGTATCGTACGCAACGGACGTTTTGCATCAAACGGATATTTTTTTTACAGTAGATCCACTGTATCGGCAGCGTACGGATTACCGACTATCCAGTATGTTTCAAATTCAAATTCTTTATTAACCATACAATAATATACAACAGTATAAAAGCTAGGTAGCGTCGTCTAATCCCATGCTAAGTAAAACTTGTGTTATGGCACTCAAACAACGGATGCACGCCGAACAATTTTATCCTAATATATATTATTTACACATTCACACACACAATCACACTACACTTTATCACCTACAGTCTCTTTCGGCGACGTGATGCGCGCTTCGTTCGGGAGCCTCCCCCGGAACTAAAACTACATCGGCGGGCCAGAACTCCTCCGCCACGAAGATGGACAAAGCTTGAGTCGGCACTCTCACCACAAAGGAACTGAAATTCACTTTGTGGCGAGAGTGCAGAGTTGCAGACGCTCCACCCTCAAGGTGGTCTTCTTGCGGATGTAGTTTACGACGTCTTCGACCGTCATGGACTAGTGCAGGCGCGACACGTAGAGCGGCGTCGCGGGCACCTCGCTTCGCAGGCGTAGCTCGGGCACATAAGGTGCGGTGCCGCAGTGGTTGCGGTTTATCTTCAAATTAGTCCAAACAATGTTCCTAATCGGAAAATTTCTGCTATTAGTAGATGTATTAATTTATTTTCTTACAAACACTTTTAATAATATGTATCAGTCTGTAGTATAGATATCGGTATAATTACCGATATCTATACTACATACTGATATGAAAAAAAATCACGGAAATGGTGACTCGGTGACTTTCGGTGACTTTCGGTAACCTTCGGTGACAATAGTATTCATATCGGTGAATGCATTTTCATCTCGGTGATGCTTAAAGTTATTTTATACAGAATGAATAATAATCTGCGAAATCGTAAAAAATGTTAATAAATAAAAAAGAAATAAACTTTAAATATTTATAAGGACACAATATTTACCTTTCATTTTATAAATAAGAAACTCAGAGACTGATATTTGGACCTCATGTAGTTTATTAGGATTACTTAAAATATTGACTTTTGTTGATCAGTGAATTAGCAAAAACAGTACGAGATAATATAATATGATTATTTAATATTAGAATTTAATGAATCCTATCAAAAAGTAGTTTTGGTTATAATAATGTTAGAATAATAGTTACTCATTTTTTTACTTTAACTGTTTAACTTAAGTATATTTTTATAACGAAAAATTTTAACCAAGCACTAGAAGATATCTTTTCAATATAGTAGCAGCATTTATTCTTTGTCACTCGGCAGTTAGCGCGTGGTAATTTTTATTCAAAGCAAATGTGTCAATTATTTCTCAGTATTAATATATTTTGTTATTTGTAATTAAAATCGTTTGTAACATGAATTTTTTTTTAATAAAAATACACTGTTCTATCCACAGACATAGATCAAGAAAGATACCGCATATGTATGTACTTCGCGTGAAATATCGCGTTCCCAAACGACGAGCAATGCTTGTCTTTCGAAAGTCTGTTATTTAGTCTGCTATCGGAATTGCACGTAAATCGGAATTTTAAAAATGCCTCAATGCCTAAAATGGCCGTATTGAGCCGTAGAAATTCAAATAGAAACATTGGCCTTGATAATGGACACGTTTCTTATCATCGGTACGTCACGGAGGCAAAAGAGTTGGTTTTTTTGTGATGGATATAGGGTATGTTTTCTTCTGAAAAAATATTAGAGATAATTTCGAAAATTGCAAAAGTGTAACACAAAGTGTCAAATTTTTTCCATAAAAATACATTATTTCGCTTGTTTTACAATCACGCTGTATACTATTGCGGTGAATTTACATTTCGGTGAATTTTGTTTTCATCTCGGTGACTGACTTTTTCATCTCGGTGACAGCTAAAATATGAACGTGTATGCTACGTTTGTTTATTATTTAATTTTTATGTCATTAGTTTCGCAGTCATAAAACATTAAAATTGAGAGGAAACTTCGGTAAAAACTCAAAAAAACATACAAACAAAAAAGTTCGTCGAAATGAAAAGAAATATGGACATGTTGAAATTCACCCTAATGGCAACAGGCAGACACTTGAAATTTTCACAAAATCCTCAATTATATGTTTACGTTAATTATTGTTAAACTAAATTAGAATTAATTTTTAATACCCATACAAAAAACCTAATTTCGAGTCCGACTCGCACTTGGCTAATTTTTATAGTTTTTTCTTTGTGGCCATTAAACCCTAAACTCTGTGCCAAATTTCAGCTCTCTGAGTTTATGGGAAGTACTAGTTCTATTTTGATGATCTTGAGTGAGTGAGTGAGTGAGTGTCATAAATGAGAAACTTTGCTTTAGCTTAACTTCAGAACTTAATGACCTCTAGAGGTTCTCAAATAGGGGCCTAAAATGCGGTGAAATGGTTCTTATAAACGATGGTACGGCAGTGTTCGCTTCGCGCTCTACTTGGCGGGGGCACTGCCGTGCCCCCAGATATTCTAATCAATATTACTGATTTTCAGCTTAGTACAAATTACTAGTAGTATAACAGTAGATACCATGCCGACAAAAAGCCGCAATCGACTCTCGACTGCAGCACCGACAATAAGGTCCCTTTTTTACTAAACTTTAAGATATATTTTAACCTATAATTATTATTTTTTAACAAAAAATTGAACCCGACTTCCAAGGAAAAAAACAAAATTCTTAAAATGGCTTAAAAAGTATGAAATAATTCTTATTCTTCATTAGTGCCTTTTTCAAAATTCGACATCTCAACGAATTCTGTACCTACTCAATTTTCATTCGTTTGAAGTCGGTACCAGCCCAGAACTGAGATACTTGACATAGAACTTAGCCAGTACCAACTTCAAAAGAATGAAAATTGAGTACAGAATTCGTTGCTATTTAGTCGAATTTTGAAAAAGGCACTAATGAAGAATAAGAATTATTTCATACTTTTTAGGTCATTTTAAGAATTTTGTTTTTTTCCTTGGAAATCGGGTTCAATTTTTTGTAAAAAAATAATAATTTCACTCTTTATAGTTATATAGAAGACAAGGCTTTATGCGTAGATAACCACTACGAATACTAAGTATCCTTAATATTATAATACTGTAAGTGAAATTATTGTGGTAAATGCTTGCAGTTATCTAAGCGATGCTGCAATTTCCAAACTTTTATCTTTAAAGGTTCATGAGTTCTCTTCAGTGTCTTTGGACCAAGAGGCACCTTCGTATGAAATTTCTCTTATTCGTAACTTAAGTGTAAGTTACTAGAAACAACATTTTAACCACTATGAGTGTTTTGATAAATTTCAAGGATTTCCCTCGATTGCTCATAGATCCCATCATCAGTTCACCACTTTCGTAATTGTTATACGAAATTAAGATTATATTATCCTATACAAAAACACGAGAATTTTGAAAATCGGTCCACAAACAGCGAAACAATCATCAAAAACATCCGCTTCGATGCAAAATATCATGAAAAGTACCAATAATTGGGTCATAATGTGATGACCCATGGTATAATTATACTTGTGATGATGATGATCAATCAAATTGATGTGTTGGCTTATGCTTTCAGTTATTTAAACAACGGCGAAATCCCCGAACCTGTATCTATAAGGATTCAAAAGTTCTGTTTTTGGTAGCATTTACCTCGAACGCTTCAGAAAAAATCAAAATCACTATAAGTTTTCATACAAATTTCAAGGAGTCCCCTCGATTCCTCATGGATCCCATCATCAGGTCATCACTTTTGTGAACATGGTACCAAATTCGGATTCAACCCTGTACAACAATAAAAGAATCATGAAAATCGGTCCACAAATGGCGAAGTTATAGTTGAACATACAAAAAAAAAATATACAGACGAACATATAACCTCCTCCTTTTTGGAAGTCGGTTAAGAATCGTTTTTAAAACCTGTGTCTTTAGGGGGTGACACACGTACGAACTTAAAGTACGCGCGTTTTAAGTTCGCGAACTTACTCGGCTCGCGTCGGTGACACACGAGAATCGCTCACACGCGCCGCGAGCCGCGAGCCTGGCTCGATGGCTCGACCCCCTTAATAACTGTATATAGATGTAATTTAAGATTACATCTATATACAGTTATTAAGGGGGTGACACACGTACGAACTTAAAGTACGCGGGTTTTAAGTTCGCGAAATTACTCGGCTCGCGTCGGTGACACACGAGAATCGCTCACACGCGCCGCGAGCCGCGAGCCTGGGTCATGGTAACCCGCAGGCTCGCGGCTCGCGGCTCTATACTGACCTGACATACAGGCGATTAAGATCGTCGAGCCATAAGTCCGCGTCCTTACTCGCGTGTCTGTCACCCCCTTAAATGCCATATCAAAATTTGGAGTCTGTTATTAATATGGAGCAAAACAAGAAAAAATGATTTTTTTTCGACACTTTAAATGCGATTATCTCGGAAAATAAAACCCTCCATAAGGTCCCTTTTCCCAGATAACGTCACATATAGAACTCTAACAAGGAATACGTGTGGCACCAACGCAAACTCGTAAGGAAATGAAAAGATTTCTAATAATATCGTATCTTAGCCGTGTGTGATAGCTTAAGAAAATAGTGGGAATCGCAGACACAATAGATTTTCAATTATTGCTATGCGACAGCCGGGTGCCGCTTGAGGATTGATGGATTAAGATAAAATGTTATAGTATCTTCACCGTATGTGATGCGCTTTATGGCCCGTATTCACTTTCATTAGTAATAAGTGCAAGTGATTAGGGCAAGTGATTAGTTATTAGGAAAAAGTAAGTGTGGACAGCGACTGTTTAGTGCAAGTGATTAGCCGGCTGCGTAGTAACGTGATTAGTTCTGTATTCACTTTGATTAGTGATTAAGTGCAGGTGACTAGTACAGGTGATGAGTGATTAGTAGAAAGTAATGTGGACAGCGACTGATTAGTGCAAGTGACTAGTCGGCTGCGTAGTAACGTGATTAAAAGCGTGTTCTATTTTTTGCGAGTGCAAGTGCGTGACAGATGAAAACCAATTTTGGTTTCGTTTGACAGCTCGAGATTGTTACTATTATTCCGCTAGGTATATTAACTTTATGGGCCAGACTGACGTGGTGTGCCGTGTGAAGCGACCATAGATATAGTATATCATTATTAAATAATATACCTATTAAAAGTACAAAAGGACACCCTTTCAATTACTTCCATACTAATCCATACTTATTACTTACTAATATACTAATAATATTATAAATGCGAATGTGTGTCTGTCTGTCTGTTACCTCTTCACGTTTATACCTCAGAAGTCAGAACCGATTTTGCTGAAATTTGGCATGGAGATACTTTGAGTCCTGGGAAAGGACATATAAAAATACTTCGTGGTCTTTATATATAAAACTCAAAGGTGACTGACTGACATGTTGATCTATCAACGCACAGCCCAAGCCACTGGACCGATCGGGCTGAAATTTGGCATGCAGGTTTTTGATCATGAGGCATCATCATGAGGCAGAAAGGATTTTGATCAATTCTACCTCCAAGGGGTGAAAATAGGGGATCAAAGTTTGTATATAACAATACTTCTTAACGCGAGCGAAGCCGCGGGCAAAAGCTCGTTTTTAATAAAACCAATATTAAAAATGAAGGACATGTCAAAATGGCAGTTTTATTTTTGAAACTTGGACGCTCGTGTTGACAGCTACTACTGAATTTACTAAATTAAATTACTAAAGAGCCACTAAACAAGAATTGGACACTACTTGCACTACACACCTGTACTCCACTGCCTCAATTACTAGTCACTTGCACTTGCACTAATCAAAGTGAATACAGGCCTTTAGGCGAAGTCTAAAGACGCCACTGTAATAAGGAATATAAGAATTATTTGATTCTTTTTAGATTAAGAATAAGTAGGTAAGTATTACTTTTGTTTTTACCTCGGAAGTTGGTTTTAATTTTTTGTTATATATTTGCATGTTTAACACACATAATCAGCCCCTATTTAGAAAAAAAAGGATCAAAATGTTATATTCCAATTACCCCGGTATAGCTAGAGTCAATTTAATTTCTCACTTTTTGCCATCAGATTTTGGAAGACCTATATATACTAGGAGAGAGCCTTATATCGGTGTATAAGCGTCAAAAGCGTATAATGTTATGTCCTACTTACTAGGACATAACAAAGGAGTCGGTCTGCATATTTCATGTAGAGATCAACTACGATAATATGGCGCGCCCCTCCAAAATTCAAAACGTTTGAAGTGCGTTGTCAAAACGACTTGAAGTGCGTTGTCTTGCGCAGTCGGCTAGTTATGATTAGTTGACCAACAAATCTTGGTAATAAGTGACATTAAGTTAAATATTACGTGTACTGTGATTGGTTGAATATTTACTACATAAAAACTCTTTTATAAGGATGTGACTACACACATTGAAACAGTCATTTGGAGGGGTGCGCCAAGTTATCGTAGTTAATCTCTAATAAAAGTCTTAAATAAGGTTTTTGGTGAACATTTTATGCTAGATATTGTTGAGTTGTGTGGTTCCGCTAAATATAAACCATAAGAATGGCCAAAGAATGCCTCAAACACGTGAATTTAACATTAAATACCTAAGTTTTGAACAACGTTTTTTGGGGCTTTTCAATCGGTATTTTTGTAAGCTAAAAAGATAATTTATAAGTTTAATAATCCCTCATTCGTGCTATATAAGGCATTAGTGCTAAAAATATCATATCTATACTATAATATTATAATTGGGAAGAGTTTGCTAGTTTGTATGTTTGAACGCGCTAATCTAAGGAACTACTGGTCCGATTTGAAAAATTATTTCAGTGTTAGATAGCCCTTTTATCGAGAAAGGCTATAGGCTATATTTTATTACGCTAAGACTAATAGGAGCGAAGAAATATAGGAAAATGTGGAAAAAACGGGGGAAATTATACGAAATTGCATATTATCCTAAGAACTACTGGAGCAATTTTTATGTTATTTGGCAAACATGAAGAATAAACCACGTGAAGGGATATAGGCTATTTTTTGCGGAAAAATGTACGGTTGCGTGCAATTCCTAAATTACGCAAGCGAAGCCGCGCGGAACATCTTTATATAATAAAATCGTAGGAAAGTCAATTCTGTACATTGAATATTTTTGTAAAATAAATAATACTTGGGATGTGATCTACTATGCTAACGCGGACGAAGTCGCGGGCAACAGCTAGTCAATTAATAATTTGTCTACAAAAATTGAATAGCTTTTTACGTGTGTTTACGGATTCTCATTAGTTGAACTATAGTTTATCGATATCATAAACTAATTAATGACTTTCTTTTCTGTATTATAATGTGCTTTAGTTGCGTGTGTACGGTAAATTATACGGCTATTGCTGAACCAAAGATTTCCTTTGGTAGGATTGGTCCTTATGGCCCAAGGATGGATTTAAGATGTGGAGCCACCGCGATTTTTGATGTAATTTTTTTTTATTTTAGCAGCTTCTGCTCTGGAGGAAAATAGAGTCTCAATCTGTATAGAGGCATTAATTATGGTAATATTCCAAGTTCGGTACCATTAACTTTTCTTTTTTTGGTCGAAATGTTCACTTCAGACTGAGAACTGAGAGTCAGACGTGTCACTTTCAGATTCACCCATTATTATTACAGGTAAAACAAAAATAATCGACAGTTAAAAACTTGACGACTTGACAAGTTACCAACAAAAACTAAATACAAATGCACAACGCACAGAGCACAACCAAATGAAAAACGATCGTAATATTACCCGAAATAAAGTATCAGATACACGGTCGTCAGCGGCGGTTGACGACCACGCAAAATGTATGAAAAACTTTGGTAACTAACGCATACTATTTTTTGCTGTTGGCGACCGCCGTTAATACACGGTCGTCAACAGCAAAAAATAGTATGCGCGTTGCCAGCACACTTGTCAACGTGTTGTCGACTAAAGTTTTTCATACATTTTGCGTGGTCGTCAACCGCCGTTGACGACCGTGTATCTGATACTTTATAGAAGGCCCGGAAACAGGGAGAATCCCCGAACTTGTACACTGGTGTGGCCATTATAATGTCGGACAACAATATTAGGGATCGGAGTACGTTCATAATACATATATAATAATATTATAATGCGTTCATAATACAATATATTAATTGTATTTTGATTTATTAAATTTTTTTATAGCAGGAAATTAGTCCTTTCAGATAACGGTAGATTTTTTCACCGTTGTCATGCCTCGACGGTAGGTGGTAAATGGTAATTTTTTACTGAATGTACGGTGCATTTACCGTAATTACGGTGCACATGGCAACATTGTGTCCAGGGAATCAATTTTTCGACCTTTAAAGGGGTTTGGGTAATATTGGCGTCATTTTCAAATCTCGCGGCCAGCATATTATGAAAGAACACATCAAGGGGAGTAAACTTTATTATGGGGGACATATAGCTAAACTATATCGGAGCCGAGATATTAGGCATTTTAAGTTCGTATTTTCAACTAAAAGTAAATTCAATCATAACATGAATACTCAGTAAAATACAAAAAAAACAGTATTATTTATTAGCTTAAAGCCTTCCTCGATAAATGGGCTTTCCAAAACAAATAGAATTTTTCAAATCGAACAAGCAGTTCCTGAGATTAGCACTTTCAAACATACAAACACTTCAGCTTCATACTATTAGTATACAAGGTATAACAAAACTAAGTGAATTATACTTTAATGTGTGTACTGTGTATGAGTCCCGTGTATTAAGTTTACTGTAAAAGTAATAGCGCTGAAAGATAACTTTATTTTTCGTTTTTTATGGGGAAACTCTTTACGCCACGGCGTTTGCCCATGCAAATGCGACGGCGAATGCTCGGAAACTCAGTCTGTTGATGCTGGTGTCCCTCAGGGCTGTGTGCTATCGCCTACCTTATTCATAATGCATATCAATGACATATTACAGACCAACGGCATTTATTGCTATGCGGATGATAGTACAGGTGATGCTGTATATACCGGCTCCCCCAATATTTCTCGGCTAACTGTCATTGAGAGTCGAAACGAACATGTGTCTAAATAATAGAGAATTCATTGGAGAAAGTATCTGAATAGGGTAGACGTAACTTAGTCCAATTCAACCCCGCTAAGACACAAGTCTGCGCGTTCACCCTAAAAAGTCACCTATAGTCGTACATCCTCGTTTTGAGGGCACGTCTTTAACCATCTCCCCTAGCATTGAAATACTTGGCGTAAGCATATCGAGCGAAGTCCAGTTCCGATATCATCTAGAGGGTAAGGCCAAGATAGCCTCGAAGAAGCTTGGTGTTCTCAACAGAGCGAGACAGTACTTCAGTCCGGACCAACGCCTACAACTCTACAAGGCGCAGGTTCGGCCACATATGGAATATTGTTCTCATCTCTGGCAGGAGCGCCAAAATACCAACTGCTCCCTCTGGATCGTATCCAACGAAGGGCCGCTCGAATTGTTGTTGTGTTTCAAACAGCTTGGAACCCTTGGAATTACGCCGAGATGTAGCTTCACTCTGCATCCTCTATCGGTTGTATCACGGGGAGTGCTCTGAGGAATTGTTCGGAATCATACCACCTGCAACTTTTCGCCATCGTCCCACGCGAAAAATATTTCATCCTCATCACCTTGATGAGTAGCAGTCTTCCACAGTGCGTTTCTCGCGTAACTTTTTGTCGCGCACTGTAAAACTCTGGAACGAACTGTTGCCAGCAGTATTTTCGGACCTATACGACCTGCAAACCTTCAAGAAGAGAGCGTATTCCCTCTTAAAAGGCCGGCAACGCAGCTGCAGCTCTTCTAATGTTGCGAGTGTCCATGGGCGACGGTAGTTGCTTTCCATCAGGTGACCCGTTTGCTCGTTTGCCCCCTTATTTTATTAAAAAAATAATTATCACTTAGTTTTTTTTACAACCTGTAGATATAGATACAAGCATAATAATTATTATTCATTTCATCATTTATTTTTAATTTCAGTTATTCGTACATTTTAGAAGAATAACTTAACCATTCAACATACAGTTCGACAAGGCCGTATATGAACGTGGCGAGAAATGGAACTAACGCTTCTATCATACAAAAACATGACAAAAACGTCGTTTTTGACAGTTCTCCTTTACCAGCAGCGCCCATTGACATCATTGACATATTCATTTATAGCCTTGTCAAACTGTACAACTACCCGCCGTCATTTATAGTCGGGACATTTTAATAGGCCACATTTGACAGTTCATCAAAATTGTACCAGGTAACCTTATAGCGACGTGCATAAAAAATAAATATTTTCGTTTTGTTATAACTGCACAATTGATTAACTTTTTTTCAATTACGATTACATATTTATTGTAAATATGACCGATACGAATTATTTTACGATTTTCTTTTACTGCTAAACAATTCTAAACGTAATAAACAAATTCTGATCTTAATAATTGCACGTCGTTACAATTTTACGTCAGCTGACCTTTTTTCTTTTTAAACTCTAGGGAAGTTACCCTAAAAATCGAAAGCGAATAAATAGTATCGATGCATTGATTACTTGTAACGAAATATCCCCATAAATTAATAACCATGTTGTGAGAAGTAACACATATTTATGTGAAATGAATAATGATAATACTACATTTAACAGTTTTTATAATTCAAGCAAATAAATGCATTTTTTTTGTAAATTATGTACTTGTCTTATTTTGCTCCTTGAATTTGCAAAAGAATGAAATTATTATTTTTAACAAAAAATTAAAACCGACTTCGAAGGTAAAACAATAATAACATCCTTATAATATGAACTAAAAAGTATTAAATAATTATTCCTATATAATAGTGCCTTTTTCCGAATTCGGCTAAAACTCAACTATTTCTGTACTCAATCATCATCATTTTGAAGTTGGTACCAGATGAATCTTCTGTTCTCTGACAGAATATTTGAAACTTTTGGAACTGGCACCGACTTCAAAATTATGAAGATTGAGTACAGAAATAGTTGAGTTTTAGCCGAATTCGGAAAAAGGCACTATTAGATAGGAATAATTATTTAATACTTTTTAGTTCATATTATAAGGATGTTATTATTGTTTTACCTTGGAAGTCGGTTTTAATTTTTTGTTAAAAATAATAATTTCACTCTTTTTAGTTACCAGAGTAAACCATCGCGTACTATAAGTAGAATAATACACCTGTATAATATTATTCTGCGTATCTTATTACAGTCACACTTACAAAATATAATATCAGCTGCAGCCTTCAGATAATTTTAAACAATACATTTTAAAAAAATCGAAGTGAACACGTGACGTGACGTGCTAAGTAGCCGGTCACCGGACTAGTTTCAACTTTCAATAGTACTGGCACTCGCTCGACTTGTCGCACGTGACGCGGACGCAGCGCACATAGTCCCTACCCGGCCCGCGCCGCCGCGCCGCCCGCGCCTGCTTGACAGCCCTGCGGCCCTGGCAGATTGAAGTGAGACTGCAGAGAGTGTTATTGTATTATGAACGCTAAACGCAATGCAAAAGGTTGAAATTAGGTTGTTTTCCAGAATATCTCGGCGAAGTGAGACAGAATGTTACACTATCGAAGCAGCTTTAACTTCTTAGAAGTAATGTCAAATGTGTGCCTTATGCTCTGGAGATAAGGTTGAATTTGGTGACATTGGTGACCCTGACATGTTAATGATGATGATGATGATGAATATAATTTGCTTAGTAGCATATGCTTTCAGTTCTTAAAACAGCGCCTAAACTCCCAAACTTGTATCTATAAGGAATCCAGAGTTCTCTTAGTAGCTTCGGAACCATAGTATACTTCGGTGCAAAATCTTGCGTTTTGGTAGCATATGCTTAGGATACTTCTCATAAAACCAAAATCACCATATGTTTCCATATAAATTTCGAGGAGTTCCCTCGATTACTCATGGATCCCATCATCAGGTCACCACTTTTGTGAACATGGTACCAAATTGGAGTGAAACCTAATACAACACAACAAAAATTTCGAAAATCGGTTCACAAACGGCGGAGTAATCGTTGAACATACAAAAAAAAAAAAAAAAAAAAAAAAAAATCCACAGCCGAACATATAACCTCCTCGTTTTTTGGAAGTCGGTTAAAAAGTAATAATGGGACAGAAGTTTGTTTCAAACGTATGAAATTCAAATATTTTATTTCAAGTCCGTATCGATTTATTCGTTTTGGTCGATGTTTTTACGCAGCTCACCGCACTATGGAGATTAATCTGACAGATGTCAAATATGGCCTATTAAAATGCCCCGACTGTAATGAGTTTTTTATCTATTTATTTTTCTTTTGCAAAAAAATGCAAATCCATTTTTTCTCGATTTTTTTAAAGAGGGCCGGGTTGGGCTGAAGGAAACGGGGCTCTATGGGAAAAAGGCTTAGAAAAATTTTGACGAAAATATACAACCCCCAATGACCACCTCTTTTTAACCGACTTCCAAAAAACGAGGAGGTTATATGTTCGGCTGTGGATATTTTTTTTTTTTTATTTTTTTTTTGTATGTTCAACGATTACTCCGCCGTTTGTGAACCGATTTTCGAAATTTTTGTTTAGTTGTATTAGGTTTCACTCCAATTTGGTACCATGTTTACAAAAGTGGTGACCTGATAATGGGATCCAGGAGTAATCGAGGGAACTCCTCGAAATTTATATGGAAACATATGGTGATTTTGGTTTTATGTGAAGTGTACTAAGAATATGCTACCAAAAAGTCAAATATTCGGTCAAGGTATACCATGGTTTCGAAGATGCTGAGAGAACTCCTGACTCTTTATAAATACACGTTTGGGAGTTTCGGCGTTGTTTTAAGAACAGAAAGCATATGCTACCATGCAATTCAAATTCATCATCATCATCATCGTCATCATCATCATTACCACGTCGTGTTAAGGTCACCAATGTCTCATGGCACAAAATAGATAATAGTACAAGGCATAGGAATGGATACAATAATAATAATTATGTACATAACAACACCAATTATTATAGGCTGTTTAATATACACGGCGGTCGGCGCCGCAGAGGCAACGGCGTCGCCGCGCGGCGCGCGGCGGCGCGCAGCGACGTGTACGTAAACATCATATTCAAGTTCTAACTGGAATGACAGGGCATGCGGCATGCCGCCAGAGTAGACAGAATGATAGAGTATGCCGACTTAGAACTGATGTAATTTTTTTAAGTTTGACGTATTATGACAAAAGTCGTCGCTAGGGTCGTAATCTACAAATTTAGTTGTTTATATTTTGGCACATGCAAAGAAAACTGTCAGAATTCAATTTCAAAATCTTATTTTTAAAATTAAATTATACCAGCTAGCGCGCCAGCCTTTAACTTATCCTGGCGAAACACGAAAGAAACAACAGATATTAATACTCGTCAGTCTCATAGCAGTCGAAGTACTGGTAGTTATGTCTATTGTGATGCCACGCTGCGAGCATTTTGCAGCACGTGTTCACTTAGATCTTTTTAAATGTATTGTTTAAATTTATCTATCTACCTGATATTTGGGCCTTGGGGTATGCCGTATGACTCATATCAGTCTTAACAAATTGTAATAAGATACATAGAATATACGCAGTACCACCGACGACCACTTATAAATTCGCGGACTATGACGGAGGTCAACTTAAGGTGAACGCAGATTTGGCCGCACCGCACGCACCGCAGTCGCCGCATTCGGAATTCTTTATATGAAGTTATAGGCAAGCTCGCATACCTACCTACCCGCGCCGCAGTCTTCGCAACTTCATAATAATATGAAGAATTGCGAATGCGGCGACTGCGGTGCGGCCAAATCTGCGTTCACCTTTAATAACAATTATACGAAATCAATTACCACTCAATATTATGATGTATGTTGTCAATTCAATGCTCACTGCTCACACCAAGCTCACTGTTGAGTTGTCAGACGTCAGTTGCTTACAAACTTTCAACAACACAACGAAAATCTGTTACAAGTTACAACTACCTATATAAAACTTCTACGTACAAGCGATAGCGCGACACAGGAGCGCCTCAGTGACATCTAGTGAAGACAATATTAAACTATTTTTTATACAATTTGAATTGGCACTAACAGTTTACCTACTAGGTAACTAAAAAGAGTGAAATTATTATTTTTAACAAAAAATTAAATCCGTCTTCCAAGGTAAAAACAATATTAATAGCATCCTTATAATATGAACTAAAAAGTATTAAATAATTTTTCCTATCTAATATGTAGTGCCTTTTCCCGAATTCGGCTAAACTTCAACTATTTCTGTACTCAATCTTCATAATTTTGAAGTCGGTGCCAGTTCCAAAAGTTTCAAATTTTCTGTCAAAGAAATAAAGATTTAGCTATATCTGGTACCGACTTCAAAATGATGAAGATTGAGTACAGAAATAGTTGAAGTTTAGCCGAATTCGGGAAAAGGCACTACATATTAGATAGGAAAAATTATTTAATACTTTTTAGTTCATATTATAAGGATGCTATTAATATTGTTTTTACCTTGGAAGTCGGTTTTAATTTTTTGTTAAAAATAATAATTATTATACCAATCGATAGGGGGCGCAAACGTTGTCAAAACGTTTGAAGTGCGTTGTCTTGTGCGGTAGGCTAGTTATGATTAGTTGACCAACAAATCTTGGTATTATGTGACATTAACTGAAATATTACTATATGTACTGTGATTGGTTGAATACTTACTACATACATACTCTTTCATATGGATATGACTACACACATTGAAACAGTCATTTGGAGGGGCGCGCCAAGTTATCGTAGTTGATCTCTACCGTCACGAGATTTGAGCGTTGGCCTTGAAATGCGCAGTTGTCATAGTTATCAGTTGGCATTGTTTTATTTTATTTTTCTTTTAAATTATAGTCAACTTGGGGAAGACCGGTATACTTTATTTGAAGTTGGCTTTGAGCTGCCCCTATTTCTTTTGTAATGACTCTAGAAAGACGGTGTTCATAGTAGATGACAACGTAATCTTTTATAAACCTAATACAGACGTTAGATATCCCCACACAATAATTGTGTGGCAAATATAGTTGATATTTCAAAGAAACATCTTGTAGACGGACTTTCCCAGTCTTTGGGGCAAGTCCATCTAAAGGTGATTTTCGACACCGTCGACACTAAACAGACTAAAAACCAGATAGTGACATCTGTAAGTAGGAGGTATTGAAGAAGAAACTATGCTGTTATAATCTTAAAGCCTGATTTAGTTTTTATTGAGTATAAAAATTAATTGGGGTAAGTCCGTCCGTCCATTCAGTAAATTTGTTTGGGTTCAGGGCTATCAAACATTTTTTTGACATGGGTAATCCGTAATTTAAAATAAAACAACGTTATAAAAGAACATATTTACTTTGAAAGTTACGAGCCGAAAATCATAATTTTCAGTGGTGGAGGTCAGGTTTCGAGGGCAATTGTGAACCAGGCCACTTTATGGGCAATGCCATCTAGTAGGTTTGAAAAGGTTGACAATATCTGATTGGAGGTGAGACCGTCATATGACGGCCTTTCCTTATGCAAGCTAAACGGACTTCCCCACTATTGCACTTTTAGGTAAGAAATATTTTGCAGGTGATAATAACCAAATTAAAGGGATATTAACGATTTGAACACCAGTAATAAGTAAAAGTATCACTAAATTACTTACGTAATCCAAGAAACTCCAAAAAATCCTTCGTATTGCCACTTTTTTTTTTAATTTTTTTGGCAGACTCTTAGGGTCACCGCAGATATACAATTTCAAGTTGGCCGACTATCGTATTTAAACTAAATTACTTACGTAATATCACACTTACGTAACAATTTAATTTGACAACTTTTAAATTGTAGGTAATCGGAAAGGAATCGAATTTAGTTGCAAAATTGTGCGAGCTCTCATAAGTCGCTATAGCTATAATTGGTATACTGTGCGACTTACTTGACCAACTTAAAATTGTAAGTCTGCGTTCGCTCTTACACTACAAATACGATTCTTTTAAAGAAAGTAGGTCGCTATAGCCCTGACGTCACTGCGGCCCATGAGGATCTATTGTGACTCCTTCGCACTAGAGAATCATCCCCAACCCAATACTGCTCATAAATTGAACGATATGGTTAGGGTTGGTGCCACGAACTTCCTCTGTGGATAAGTATTCGTGGCGACCAAGGTGCCTGTTTCTGCTCTGTAGTAGAGCAGGACAGTCGAGGAGAAGGTGAATAGGTGTTTCATCCTCCTCCTCACAAAATCTGCAAGTCGTTATGCTACAAATACCCATTCTGTTTAGGTGTTTGTTGAGCTTGCAGTGCCAGGTTAGGCTTCTGGTAAGGATTCTTAATTGGTTCCTACCCAAGGTGAGCACTAATTCTGATAGTTTCTTGTTGAAGCCAGGAACTTGAACACTCCAAGGCACTAAGTCTTGGAGTGTTCAAGGCCGGGGGTCTCAGCCCATTGCTTCCTGCATAGTCTGTGACCCCATTCCTTGAGCACTTGCTTTGTGGTACTGGGACTTATACCACAGACTGGTTCTGGGCCATATATGAGACTCTCGGTCTCGGCCCCAAGCCTAGCCAGTTCGTCAGCGGTTTCATTGCCGGAGACGTTACTGTGGCCCGGGACCCATACTAGGCGGACGTTGTTGTTGTACCCAGCATGTTTAACGTCTCAATGCATTCCAGAACTAATTTGGACGTGACTTCTGCGGCAGTCAGTGCTTTGAGGGCAGCTTGACTATCGGAGAAGATAAAAACGTTTTTATTAATTTGGGCCATCTCCAGGCATTCTAGTGAACAACCGAGGATAGCGAAGACTTCAGCCTGAAACACGGTCGCAAACTCGCCCAAACAGGCGTATTTGCCTCTTGGTGGCCTGCCTCCGTAGAATCGGGCTCCCGCACGGTTGTCTTTCCTTGATCCATCCGTGAACCAAACTAGCTAGGGCGGACGTCGATTGGGATTTTTCTTTCCCAGTCCTCCCTCGAAGGTATAAAAACCTGGTATTGCTTCGAAAAGCTATGCACCTTGATCATGGCATTTGATGGCATGGCCATGACAGGTGATTCACTGAGAGACTGTTCCAGCTGTCGAAATGGGGCGGAGGCCCAATTTGTCCTGCCCGCCGTCCTGGCCCTGAGAGCCCTTTTTGGCCTCCATCTGAACAAGCAGAGGAAGCGGAGTTAAGTTGATCCGGGCCTCGAGGGAAGCGGTGGGTGTTGACGAGAGTGCACCCGTGATTATTAGACATGCCAGTCTCTGTACGCTGTTTAGACTTTTATTACAGTTTACTTTTTTAGCCTTTTTATGCCACATTACGCAGCCAGCCTATGTGGTAATCGGTCTCATTACGGCTGTATATAGCCATAGCATTTCCTTCGGCCGAATACCCCATTTGGAGCTGACAAGCTTCCAACAGGAACCCAGAGCACATCTAGCCTTTTTCGTAATATACTCGATGTGCTTATTCCAAGTGAGTCCTTTGTCTAGGATTACTCCTAGATATTTGACATCACCCGCAAACTTAATAGTTTTCCCGAAGAGTGTTGTCTTAGTCCCTCCAACTTCCTCTTTTTGGTGAAAGGTATCAAGACCTTCTTATCAGCGTTTACTGTTAGCTTGACCCTTTGGCACCAATCCTCGATGCGCATTTTCCCACCACCATAATCGCCAGGTCGTCAGCGTACCCTTGATCGTAGTACCTATGATGTTCAGTTCCCTTAGTAGCTCATCCACTACCAGGGACCATTCCAGGGGTGACAGCAAACCTCCTTGTAGGCATCCTTGTGCCAGCCTGATTTTGAGTGTCAGGTCCATAATAGTCGATGAGGCTACCCTGTTGTCGAGCGTGGCTTTGATCCATTTCCTAGTAGTTGGATCTATATTCTTTGAAGCCAGGCCATTTGTGATAGAGCTGGTTGAAGTGTTGTCGAATGCGCCTTCAATATAACGAATACGATTACAAAACGGGAAAAAGTTTGCCTATCGTTTTTTTGTAACGGGTAGTTAGTAGCGACATGTCTGTTTCTTAGATCAAACAAACTCTGCTATACTGTTTTACCCACTAAGCCGTGCCGTGAAAGTAGTCGTTTAAATGTGAGAGTTATTGCCGCTAGATGGACTTACTCCCCAGATGGACTTCCCCAAGTTGACATTGTAACTTTCCTTTTATTTTTCCTTTTACTTTTGTTTTATTTTACTTACTTTTCTTAATAATTGACTTTTCTTATAATTTACCTTGAGCGCGAGTTTACACACGCGCAAGTCTCCCCACTACTTTTGCCCAGCGCTCAAAACTCGTGACGGTACCTAGATGAAACCGCACCGCGCGTTGGATTCATGCCGCTTTTTGAGAGCGCACTCGCCGCACACCCGTATAATCTCAAATTAAATTATGCAGTTTTATATCAATTCTTCACGCCGATATTACGCCGAAATCACGCCGCCGCCGCCGATTTTTGACTGGCGCCCGCCGCCGGCGATTAAAGCTTCGGCGCACACTTAGCTTACACGGCGAAAATACTTAGAAAAATTTTGACGACAAAAATACAACCCCCTATAACCACCCCTTTTTATTATACAAATCGATAGGGGGCGCCAAGGGAAGCAAAAAAGCTCAGATAAACTTTTCTCAAAAATCAGCCCCGGCTTAGGAATTGCACTCTAGGGATTGACAAACTACTACAAAAGAAAGTCGAAAAATTATTCATATTTGACGCGGACGAAGTCGTGGGCAATAGTTAGTGAGAAATATATATCTAACATAATATTAATATACCCTTTCTACAAGATAGCTCCATGAAGTAACGTTAATTACTATTGATTTTGTGAACCTAAGGCGCAAAAATAAATATACTAAAATAGTCGTAGCTCAGCTCCGATATTACTTAGAATAATTTTTATTACTATTATATGTTTCTCTAATATAGCGCTACAAAATGGTAATGGTTTTATCCCTGGCCGCTGGAAAAAACATGTCGCCACAGGTCCATACAAAGTTACCCAATGCCCTTTATTTTAATTATATTTACAATTAAGTTTCTCTAAAACACCCAAGTGGCCCAGTTAGATCACACCTTATACTTATTACTATAAAAAAAGTACAAAGGTCTACTTATGTAACTCTGCGGGTAGTTTGTACGTCCGGACAACTAAATTTTGCAATTTGGAGAAATAGCCTTAAGTTCCTGTTAGAAACATTTATCATTATTATAATTATCAACAGAGTTCAATAATTAAATAAGCATTAATATTATATTGCGTATTACAAGTGTAAATAACAATACAATTATTAAGATTGACACTTTATTATGCGTCTAAACTTACATAGAATATTTGGTTAATTTCATATGGAAACTGCTGTTTAGGTTTTAAATTGACTTAATTACAACATTTTGAAAAATATGTTTATCATTAACCATTTTGAATGCCAAACTTTACAGTTTACTGTAGTCTACAAAAATATAACATAATTTGACTATTGTATAATGTGCCTATGCATAAAACCATAGGAATCCTGTAAAAGGATACACTTTAATTTATCATAAGAGTGTTGACCACTCTCTTAGCTTATCATAAATAAAGTGATAGTGGCGTTCAAAAGGTTAATCAAACTATATAATTATTTTCATTAGCCTGTCTTTAAAGTGTATTGGAAGCAATGTTCATTAATTATTAATTTGTAACAGGCAAACATCTTCGAATAAAAGTTTTCATGTCCTCAAGTTCTGCCTCAGATGAGCTGTGTGATAGACCTTGGTAGGTATTGAATTCTGTGTTCTTCATAAATGTCTTCAGGTATGATGCCGTCATTTGTCCCCATTTGAATGGCACAACAGGATCACAATCACCGTGAGCTTGGAAAATCTAAACAAAATATAAAGTATGATATAGTACAGATCCTTTTCGGCATAGCGTGGTCACCATAGAAACTGTTTCTTTCTACAGAATAATAGACAAAGTGACGGTTAGACAATGGAAATCCGCCATTTTGACAATAAAATCTGTCAGTATGTTGATTATTTCCCATGTCTTTTTATACGTGGGAGAGCCATGCTTCGGCACGAATGGGCCGCCTCGACCGGGGAAATACCACGTTCTCACAGAAAACCGGCGTGAAACAGCGCTTGCGCTGTGTTTCGTCGAGTGAGTGAGTTTACCAGAGGCCCAATTCCCTACCCTATTCCCTTTCCTTCCTATATTCCCTTCCCTTCCCATCCCTACCCTCCCCTATTCCCTCTTAAAAGGCCGGCAACGCACCTGCAGCTCTTTTGATGCTGCGAGTGTCCATGGACAATGGTAGTTGCTTTCCATCAGGTGACCCGTTTGCTCGTTTGCCTCCTTATTTCATTTTTAAAAAAATGTCTACTGTTGTTATGCTAGCCCTGCTGTACATAATCTTTTTAGGCTTGATAAATACAAAATTATGTTGCCGGTTAGACGATCAAATTTTCGTCAATCTTTACCGGGTTGATGGATCAGATTGATGAAAATTTTACCGTGTAACCGGCAACTTAGTACAACAATAATAATTATTAATTATACAGGGTGTAACAATAATAAAAAGAAAATTATCCTTACAAATCACAAAATAAAATACCATTTCAGTGCTTTTACAGTTAACTCTATATATTACAAGGGATTCATACATACCCTAAAGTAATATCACTTTGTTTTGTTACACCCTGTATAATAAACTATAGATTGTTCCTTAAAAATTGTGGTTGTCTACATATAATAGTTATTTCCAGAATATGATAATAACTATTTGAAAATGGTATTAACAAACAATACCCTAATATGAATGTAAAATTATTCAGTCCCTGTCATACTTCACTTAAATTAAAATACCTCAATATACACAATATGCTAAATATTTTATACAGTACATTAAAATTTAGGATTGGCCATAAAAAATAATAACCTATAATAATTAATAATTTAAATAAATACCACAGCCATATTCTGAACATTAACCCATCAAGCCCCGTACGAGCACCGGTGCTCGCGATAACAATTATTAGAAAGGATATTGTGTCTCGTTTTTCCAAAATCGAGGGATTAATTTTGACTGTCATTGTATAATATTAGTACTTACCGGTATATCTTTGTTCTTGGTGGCATTTGGGAAATTAGAGTGTCGTGGTAACCAGCAAGACAGTGCCATTACACCGGCCAATGCTTCAGGATATGTTAATGCAGCATGCAGAGCCAACGCTCCTCCTTGTGAGAAACCACCTAGCATTATACGGTTAGAAGGAATCCCGGCCTAAAAAATATATGAAAAATATTTTTTATTTAATTCATAGACAAAAACAATATAACATCCTTTAAGGTTTCACTTAAACTTACCTTAATTTCGTCTTTGATTAATCCATGGACTAGACCAGTCGCCCTTATTATACCTTCTTCGTCTTCAGGGCCAGTGGCATCTAATGACCGCAAATCAAACCAAGACGGCATTCGAAAGCCAGCATTCAATGTTACTGGAATTGAAGCCGCGGTGGGACAGATAACTTTGACGTGAGATCCTCTGATTGCGGCAATTGTACTGGCCCAACCATGGCTACAATATAATAATATATAAGTACATTTAGATAAGGTTTTTAGAAAGTATTGTATTTGTTATTTAAACTTGATAAGGACTAACCCAGTGTCACCGAGACCGTGTAAAAATATAAGCTGAAAATAAATAAAACATACATTTATTTATGTAAATCAATAACTTGCGAGTTGAATCAATTAATTTAAAGATATTGGACTTACAGAAGCAGTTTGTTTAGCGGTCGCAGCGATAATTACTGGATTTGGTTCCATTATCAGATTTTATGTGAAAATCAATACAAATTACTTTCACTGCACACTGGTTATATTTTTCTGTATGACCCAGGTGGACGAAATTCCCGAACAAAAAAAAATTTGGGTTCCAAATTTAAACGTAGCAACTGTACCCAATCAGATAATCTGTGCAAGGTCGACTGTGATTGGCTGATAAAAAAGACCATAGAGAATATAAACTACATGAGAAAAAAGACGAAGAAGGAGTTTAAAATTCAAAGTTCGATTTTCATTTTGTGAAAATTATTTTGTAGCAACTCATACAAAAATTGTAAATTAAGTGGATTAATTAATGAAAAACGAAAGGTAAGCCATTGTAAAATGTAAATGTAACCGTAAATTGATAAATTGAAGCAGAACATAACTATGTCATACCGTGTTCTAATACAAAGTATGTCGCAGTATTATTTGCATATTTGTACAATAATTTACAACATAAACTATATTAATATGAAAAAGATAGATTATTATTTCATAGAAAATATTATAAGTAATGTATATCAGTATGCTGTTAATTTGGAAAATGTTAAAATGTGTATATTGTTTTATTGTAATAATACATAAGGTTGATAAGTATACTTAATAATTTATGTAAACTGTATGGAAATGTAGTAAATGAAAAATGTTTCATTAATTTCAGATTTTTAGGTCCCTATACTAGTTTGCAACATTTTAGTCTGCAAGCAATAGCTGGAGAAGGAAGGTATGGGATTATGAGTGGTACGGCCACCAAGGAAAAATCCTCTGATCAAGACGTGAGGTGGTATGCAGCTGGTCTGAGCCCACGCGATAGATTTCAGCTGTCGTATACAGGGTGTAACAAAACAAAGTAATGATACTTAAGTGTGTTACATGTATAAAGGTGCGCGTCTACTGGATCGGGATCGGAGCATACTGCGTAGGTATGCAGCGGACGGATTTGTTGCTTTGTATGTATGGTACTGACTACTGTGAACTGCACTAGAAGTACTGGAACGTCATTCTGCGCCTAACAAAATATATATGACGACACGACGCGCAGTCCGCACCGTACGCCCCGATTCTGACCTGGTGGACGCGCAGCTTTAATCCCCTCCCTATATAGAGTTTACTGTGTAAGCCAATCAAGTAGTTAGTAGAGTAGCATAGACAGCTATTCTATTATATTTATAAATAAAATACATAAAACTGTACTGTAATATTATAATATTGAGTAATAGAAATCAACAAAAGCTTGTGGATTAAATCTGTTTTATTGTTTAATTTACCTTATTAGTCTATTTATTTAGCTGTGTACAATAATTTTTATTGAAATAAAACATTTATTTGAACTTATTTATTTTTTATTTTATTTTTTTTAAATTTTTGGTATGTTTAGAGTGAAAGGTTTTGCACTTAAAAATTTTAACTTCAGTTTCAAATTAAAAAAATAACGGATGTTTATTTTTTTTCTTCTAAGTCCGACCTCTTGTTACGTAGTATACAGTTTACATCCTCTTTGATACTAATGACCACAGACTTTTTTTTTGGTTTGATTCGTCCCATTCAGGACAGGCAAAGGGAACAAAGCCCATACAGCCATGTCTTTTGTAGTACTATTGTCTTAAATCCTTTTTATTTAACAGGCCGAAGCCTTGTCTTCTTTTATTTTCCTCATAATTATTTTTATTTTATTTATAAGGCCAAAGCCATGTCTTTTGTTCAAGTATATTTCTTGTCAATTAATCTTTTATTTTTTCTTTTCAATGTCAAATCCTTGATGTAAAGTCATTTTTGGTATCTTTCATTGTCAAAATCAATATTAAAATAACGATCATTAGTCAAATCCTGAAATTAGCTGAAACAGCTCAACCAAAAGAAACATATTAGTGTGGCGGTACCCACAATTCGCCTAACATTCCTGCATCGCGCTATCGAAGTTTTCTAAGCGCGTCAGTATATATACGACAGCTGAAATGTATCACGTGGGCTTCGGCCTGACCGATCATAACACCTCGCTCGGTCGGAAGATCTTCCTTTGGCCTCCACACGCACATCATTCCCACATTGGTGACCCCGACGTGATCGACGACGACGACGAGGC